>JACDTU010000013.1:782500-1153310 GCA_022376465.1 Cubamyces lactineus | reverse complement strand
TCTTACTCCGAGTGGAATCGTTCGACCTTCTCCCGGAGCTTGAGCATCTCGAGCTCAGTACGGTTGACGAGGTCGACGAGCTCCTTGAGGAGGAGTTCCACGAAGCCCTGAAGGTCGCGGTTAGGGCACCCTCTCCTCCTCCTCCCCCACCAGCGACTCTCACTAAGAACGCTGAAGAACCTCGCGGACGCTGCGGTTTCTTTCGAGGAACCGGAGAAGATCGACTTGGCTATGTCAATTCCAACGGCGACATCTTCGTGGTCCCCAACAATCCTTTCGGCATCTCCGTCACTCGGATCATGGTCGCATACCATCTGCGATGGCCGGAAGCTTCTGTCAGGACCACAATGGCAGCCTCTCTCCTTATCGACGACGTCATCGCTCGTCGAGGAAATTTCCCTGCCTTCAAGATCGAGGCCGAACGCACCCCGACGACTTATCGCCAGGCTATAGGCATGTCGGCGGCAGAATCGGCGCAGTGGGATTGTATTCGGGCAGTAGGTAACGTGTCTGACCTCGTCCAGATCTCTTTGGACGTCTTCCGTCCTGAGGTCGTCGAGCGTAACCAGAACATTATCGTGCATGCCTAAGGTCGAGGACGACTTTCAGCGGAGGGGGAGCTAATGTTACAAATGTACGATAGGCGTCTTACGAACTGTACGATTTGGTATGGTCTCTACTTCCGTCTCTGTACTATACGAATATGGCGGACTCTAGGATTCTAGCTACGGTTCTTAAAGACAGGAATGGTCTCGTATTATCTAGGACTCTCTAGGACTTTCTATGCACAGTTACTGCTGCACAGTGCACAGTTACTTCCGCGCAGTGCACAGGCGCTTCTGCACAGTCCACAGCAGCACTGCCACAGTGTTACTAGGTTCGACTAGCGCTGACTACTACGCACCAGAAAGTCCATGTACACGCTAGAACATTCCGTCTACAGGCCTGCATACATGTATATAAGAGGCGACGCCATAGAGCGACCCTTAGCTTTCAGTCTCTTCGCGAAATACGACTTTGGTTGCTCGTTAACTCGCTTTCAACTGCAAATACTACTACGCGCTTATCTTCGACAAGCTAGGGCTAGTAGCTGAATAGATACAAGCTCTCTATTCATTGACGTCTTAAGGCTTGATAGTTTAAGAGTCACGCTCGAAAGCGTAACAGTTAGCACAGTAGAGTCGAAGTGCTAAATCAAGTTCTTGATTGACTCGTTCTGTTTCCCCATCTGTTTGCGGATGATAGGCCGTACTGAGCGCAGTTTCGATTCCTAGGCTGTTATGTAATTCTTTGAATGCCTTGGAGACGAATTGCGGTCCTCGATCCGAGATCATCTTTGCAGGTAATCCGAACCTGCGATATACATCTCTTTGCAGAATATCCATGGCTCCTTCAGCCATAATATTCTTTGTGCAGGGAGAGAATACTGCTGCCTTGGATACATCATGATCGACTACTACTTGGATGGCATTGAACCCATCCGACTCTGGTAAATCGGTGATATAATCCATGGTGATCGTCCGGAAAGGCCTAGTATCCCCACTGTGTTGTATGGGAATTAAACCTGGTTTGAGGGGATGTGTATTGACCTTGCATGTTTGACAAGCTGCGCAACCCTTGACATATTGTGTGATGAATTTTCGCATGCCTGGCCACATATATTCCCGTTTAACCAAATTGTAGGTCTTCTGGACTCCTGGGTGTCCCATAATTGGCGCATCATGACATAACTTGACTATATTATGGTACAACTGATTATCTGGTGGAACATATATTCTGTTCTTGTACAGAAGTATTCCATTATCATCGGACCAATCTTCTGGTTTGCCGAACTCCGGGCGTTTGGTAGCCTTTCCTTTTGGAGTAATGTACTCCACTACCGAGGTATCCCGTAGTTTGCTATCCCTAATGCGCTCTTGAAGCTCCACATTGATAGCCTTGACAAACAATTCTGATCCTAGGACAACAACGTCCTTGTTGTCATTTTCCCCCCCGTCATGCCCTGATCTCCGAGAAAGGGCGTCTGCTTGAGTGAGGGATTTTCCAGGTTGATGCTTGATTGCAATGTTGAATTCCGAGAGGAATAAATGCCATCGAGCTTGTCTACGATTTAACTTCTGCGCCGTACGGAAATACGTCAGATTTTTGTGATCTGAGAGAATTTCCACAGGATGAGGGGATCCCTGTAGAAAATGTTGCCATGCTTCGAGAGCTCGAACAATGGCTAACAATTCTCTATCATAAATCTGATAGTTTGGTTCCGCAGGAGTGAAAGATTTGGACAAATAGGCACATGGATGCCATCATCCATCTTCTCCTTGCTGTCATAGTACAGCACCTGTTGCGACCTTGGATGCATCACACTCTATTTGAAACAGTTTCTCCGGATCCGGGATTTGCAGGATCGGTTCTTCCGTAAACCGTTTCTTGAGTGTCTCAAATGCTTCTTGACAATCTTGAGACCACACAAAGGGCTTGTCCTTCTTTGTTAATTCTGTGAGGGGTCAAACTATCTTGGAATAATTCCGAATGAATCGTCGGTAAAATTCCCGAACCCTAGGAATGCTTGGACTTGCTTGACTGTCTTCGGTGGCTCCCACTCAACAATTGTCTTGAGCTTAATGGGGTCCATACCGACTACTCCTGGTCAGATGATTGATCCTGCGAATTTGACTTCTTGCCTATCGAATTCACATTTTTCCGCCTTGAGGAATCAATTGCTGTCTTAGAGCTGTTGTAAGGCTCTCCTTGTCCTTTCGTGATGTTCTTCGACATTGTTCAAAAATATTAGGATGTCATCCATGTAAATGGCCATCCATCCTTCCTGGAGCATATCTCGAAAGATGTTGTTCATCATGTTTTGGAATGTTGCCGGTGCATTGCACAATCCAAAAAACATGACTGTCGGTTCGAACAATCCACTTGGTGTAATAAACGCAGCTTTCCACTCATCACCCTCCTTGATGCGAACATTATTGTATCCTGCTCGCACATCAAGTTTGGTGAATATTGTGGCCCCCTTCAGCCGGTCAATAATGTCACTAATGAGCGGCAAAGGGTATGCGTTTTTCACTGTTCCCTCATTAAGAGCCCGGTAATCTTGAACCGGTCGAAGACTCCCATCTTTCTTGGTGACAAAGAAAAATGGCGAGGCTAAGGGAGACTTGGATTTTCGAATGTATCCTCTCTCGAGATTTTCCGCAATGAACTTGTCGAGTTCTTCATGTTCCGTGTAAGTCAACGGGTAGATCTTCCTCCATGAACCTTTGGTGTTATAATCGAAATCCTTCTTGAATTCGATTGCGTGGTCCCATGGTCTCGAGGGTGGAAATCTACTTGCTGTCTTCTTCTCAAAGACCTGTCAATAGTCCTTTACAAAATCCGGCAGGATTTCATCCAAAGTTCTTTCCTTCTGGTCCTTCTTCGCTGCTATAGCGATCTCTGTAGACTTATTAATCTTTTGAATTTTCTTCTTGCGATACCATTGTTCAATGGTCCTCGAAGGATTGAACGTAAGTCTTTTGGAGTCTGGGTCTTCGTCGTCCTCATCCGGCAGAGCACGCACAAATGAGACGACCAAATCTTGATTTAGAGGCTTGACTGGGAAATTCCATAGCATTCCCTCGGGTGGGTCGTGTTTGCATTGGTATTTATGAATTCGTTGTTCCTTCTTGATAATATCCGGCTTGAAAGTGACTCAGCCACTTTCCCAGTCGATATTAGGATTATATCTGCAAATCCATGGCATGCCAAATAGGACATCGTCCCATCCAATGTCGGCAACATACCAATTGGTTGGAAGTTTCTTTCCTTGGAGATTGAAAGTTCCTTCCACCCGATGGGTAATAGTTCCCATACTATTGATGCTATCGTCCGCGTTCCGAAAAGTCAGAGTCTTTGGTAGTCTGACTGTCGGAAGATTGTACTTGTCTACAATCTTTCTGTTGACAATGACTGCGTCCGCACCCGTGTCGATGAGCCCTTTGATTTCGACAGCTTTGTCCTGAACTTGCATGTAACTGGGTATAAGCAGAGCACTTCGTCTCCGCTCCGTATTTGTTACAATAGTTACATGCAGTTCCTTTGGCAAGTCAGGCGTCGAGTCTGCTTGCCTGCCTAAAAACCCATCTCGAAATCTGTAGCTCTGAGTGCGTTAATAGAAATATTGTCTTCTTCATCGCCACTTTCTTCGTCTGAGACTTCCTCAGTCTCGTCCTCCAAATCCTCCTCTGTAACCTGTCGTACCTTCCGACTAACAGGTTTACCAGGTTTCTTGGGTTTGGAAGGACAGTCCCTAGAAATATGTCCCGGCTTCCTGCATTGGAAACATAATCCCTTGTCTTGCAACTCCTGTCTTTCCTTGACAGAGAGTTTGTTAATGTCGAGTGAATCGTCCTCAACATTAACCGTCTTGACGTTCTTCTTTGTCTTCGAAGTTTTAGCCTTTCTTCCTTTGCGATTGGCCAAAATTGTCTCCGTAAGATGGTAGCTATGGTCGATCTCCTTTGCTCGAGTCATCCACTCCTCGATGTTCGTCGGTGGAGGAATATGACATGGAAATCTTCCTCAACAAATATCCAGGAAGCGCATTTCTGTAGAGAGCGAGTTGCGCTGCCGAGTCCAGAATATTTCCTTTGAGGGCCAGATCCATAAATCGCGCATTGAACTCATCGACTGAAGAGTAGTCTTTGAGTTGAATCGTTGTGAGATTGACCATAGAGTCGTCAACCTCGTCCACTGGAGCAAAAGCGAGCAGGAAATTTCTCTTGAAGACCGCCCAAGAGTTGAATCCTCAGAACTCTCCTGGCCTAATTTCTTCTTCAGCTCGCTGGATAGTAATATCCTTCCAGTAGTTTATATTATCCCCTTCCATGAAGGATAAGGCCGTCGCCACCTTCGTGTAGTCATTGACAAAGTCGTGGGGTCTTGCTGTGAACAGAAGGAACAATTGATTGAGGAAGGACCTAGTTTTGTTCCGGTCTCCAGTAAAGACCTCTAGGTCCTTGATCTTGCCTTTTCCTTGTCTCTGTTCCTGTGGCATATTATTCCCTTGGGAATTTCCTGGTTGTCCAGGCGGATCAGGGTCTGGACCTTGTCCCGGTGGTCCTCCTCCTCCTGGTGGATAAGGACTTTGTGGTCCTCCTCCATCTGAAGGTTCAGGATCAGGTCTGCCTCCTGGCCTACTGGGTCCACCACCTCTGCCTCCGGAAGGATTAACCATTCCTCCAAAGAATGATGTCGCCCTTGGGGCCGGTCCACTGGATGAAGACCCAAATGTCCCTCCTCCGAAAGTAGTCCTCGGAGTGAAGGCATATCTATGGGCTCCAGAAATGGATTCCTCTGTCGCCGTAATTGTTCCAGACATATACGATGGTACTGACTTTCGTATAAATTCTGGGGTCGTACTACGACTTGATTCTTCTTCTGCCTTCGGTTCAGGTACTTCGACCTTTGTCCGAATAGTTTCTTCTTCCTCCAGATGAGGTACTTCGACCGTCGTCTGAAAATTGTCTTCTTCAAAGTCCGAATCCTTCTTCTCAGGTGGTTCAATCTCTCGCCCTTTCTCTTGTAAAGGTGGATCGAGTTCCCTGGGTGATTCAGACTCTTGTAGTCTCGGGGTTCCTACTCTTGAAGTCAGAAATGATCCTGACACTACTCTTGGACTAATAATCCGACTAGTACTTCCTGCTGGTAGAGGATTCTTTACTAGAGCGGGTTGTTGTCCGTGACTCTTCTTAATTTCCTTCTCCTGAGAGACTTTGGTTTTAATAAGAGCCGGGGAGTGTGCAATGTTTGGGACCTCCTTGGTATTGTATCGAAGTGGGCACCGTGCATGTGTGCAATTAGACCACTTCTCTACTGATTCCCGATAGTAAACGTCCCAAACTTTGTCGGAGTCGTAGAGATGATATAGACATGAACAACTGTATGTTTCGGATGAACTCATACACGTTGTACTTCTCGAAGGAAAGCTTGATGTAGTTCCCTAGCTCAGAGGCAACTACGCAGTTTCCCTAGATTATATTCGAGGTCTATATCCGCGTAGTTCTCTGGATTGATTGCCTTTGCTCGCAGGTAATCAATCTGATTTTGAAGAAAATCCGCAAAGTTATGTACCCTCTTTGGAGGTGTAGCAACTTCTCTTGGGATTAATTCAAGCGTCTGGATGACTTGAGAAATGTATCGATGTGCCCGTTCGAGAGCCTTGTGATATCTTCCCGTGAAGTCTTCCTGTCCCAACACTTCGAGATTGTTTGCAATCACCTGAAGTGTGTCAATCGCGTGCACCGGAACTTGTGTCCTTTGATAGAATACTCCTTCTGTTGAGGATGTTTCTTCAACACTTGTTCCTGGAGTCGATTGATAAGAGCTATCCGTTCCTGGACTCGCCCTTCCTGGAATGGGTACGCCTTTCGCTACCTCGAATTCCGATTGAATGGCCAGAGAATTCCTATATTCTCTCCACTCGTCTGTCCTTTGATACGCGGGTTCTTCGTCCGATTCTCGAGTGTCGTAACTCGATGAGATCGTACTAGTACTTTCTGTGACAGGAATAACCGACCTAAAACCTCTCTCCAAGGGGAATGGGGATCCTCTTGGCGAATGTGGAAGAGCAATAATACTCTCCGGGATTTTGAGTGGTGGTAGAGTCGGTAGTCTTTTATTCCTTTCGTCTAGTACCCTAGTTGATGGTCGAGAGAGGGGATATATTGTTCCCGCCGTCTTGACTATCCGTCTTCTTATGCGTTTGAGCAAAGAAGATATTTTCCGCGTCCAATATTTGATGTCTTCCAACGTCACCTCTGCACTTTAAGAAGTGGGGGGGTAAAGCTTTCAGTCTAATGTTATGCTTTCGAGCGTGACTCTTAAACTATAAAGCCTTAAGATGTCAATGAATAGAGAGCTTGTATCTATTCGATTACTAGCCCTAGCTTGTCGAAGATAAGCGCGTAGTAATTTGTTCAGTGAAAGCGAGTTTAACAAGCAATCCGAGTTTGTAATTCGCGAAGAGACTGAAAGCTGAGGGTCGCTCTATGGCGTCGCCTCTTATATACATGTTCAGAAACCAAAGAGAGGAATGTTCTAGCGTATTCAAGGACTTTCTGGTAAGTCATAGTCAGCGCTAGATGAACCTAGTACCACTATGGCAGTGCTGCTGTGCACTGCGGGCGGCTGCGCAGAAGCGACTGTGCACCCCTATATGGTAAGTATAGAGTAAGTGCTAGAAAGTCCTAGCTGAGATGAGAACGTTCCTGTCCTAAAGAACTGTAGCTACAATCCTAGAGCTCGCCATATCCGTATCGTACAGAGAACGTAGCACAAGTCCATAACTAATCGTAATGTTCGTAAACAGCCTATCGTACATTCGTAACACAGAGAGTGTGTCCGTAGCAATCCCATTACGGGAGTATCACGATCATTTCTGTGACACACAAAGGATGTATTCCATTGTACTCTCAGGTCAATTTCTGCATCAAACGCACCAGAAAAACAAAGCAATCAGGTAATTTCCGGAGACAAGACTAGGTTCTCAGGATTATATAAACTTCCTGGTACCCAGATAGCCACTTTTCACACAGAAAGGACACAGATAGGCATGCTCTCACTGCCATTTCTGGGCGGACGCGAGAGCTTACCTGAACGAGTCCCGGATTGCTTTTGGAAACCCTCACATTATTTGAAGTGTCAAGAAAATGGATCTCCCCCTGATACGACCGGGTAAGGATTGCTACAAGTAGCATTTTTGGAGGCTGTCCAGACCACAGAACTCATGAACTGACTCTGATGAAGGCCTCTAATATGCAACTATATAAATAGTACATATACCTATATGTTTACCTTTTTCCTTATATCACAGTTTAACTCTGTCATCAGGTCACTGCTAGCTTCATGATTATATGATCACTTTTTTTGCCCTTCTAGTAAAGTGTACTATACAAATGTAGGACTCTAAGGACATTCATACAAGCTAGAATATAGTCAATAGAAGAATACCAGTCTTACCAGTGAGGGTTTTGTTAACTAATGTCAGTTAACACACAGCAAATATATACAGTATGCTACATGTGCTATCTTCATCATTCTACCTATGCTAACCTATGCTGTCAAAGAAATACAAGTACTATGCAGATTCAACTCTGCTTCTTTTACAAGCTCACATTTTAGCTGTTATAAGAGTATTATTAGTACATAATTAGCAGGCTTACTGATGGGATGGCTTGTAGTACAGTGTTAGCATCAGTTAGTGACATTATTGAGAGTAAGTTGCACATCATTGTAATTCCAGGCTATTGTTCTTTTGACTAATACATAGTGTCTGCTGATTGTGACAAGAACAGGCCATTTTCTACCTGCTTCATGGTGAGTATCCTATACACATGGTTTGATCATATTCTGTTAGCTACACTGTCTATTGCCGTGTACCTTCTCCTAGTGCCGATCCGACCGCTGAGTGGGTTGTTGTTTAGTAGAATACAATCAATGTATATCCTTCCACCCAATAATATTTATTTTGTAATCTATTCTTAAACTCGTGATGACAAATACAATAAGTCATTAGCAGCATTCAAGGTTGGCACCTACAACAAGCTGTCAGGATGTGCATGAATTGCTCCTAAATTCTATAGTGAGCTATAGATCACTGCGACATTTCTTGTATGATGCTTGCGTCCAATTCCCGAGCTTTTGCAGCATTCTGCATAACACCAGGCGTACATATGCAGAGTCCGACAATGTGTGTCAGCACGCGGCCCAGTGCTACTAGAACCCATGGGCTGGCTACAGCACCAAGCTGTGTTTGGCCGGTGATATAGATGGCTACCCGTGCTACAGAGCTCTATAGCAGTATAGAGATCATGTTGCTACTTTGCTGATGTAGTAGGACGCGATGAAATGCTAGTTATGCTTGCGTGAGGGTGCTGGACGCGCGGGATCGCGCACTCCCAGAGCGCGCCTTCGGCGTGCGAAGGCCACCCTGGGTGCCATATATGGGCCGCTGCGCGGCCCGCCCGGTCCCGAGACGACCCTTGGAAGGACCAATTTGCCGTATCCCATCTCTGGTTGATTGGCTTGGCTTGACGGCATTACTAACCCTAACCTGAGTGGCACTGGCGCGAAGGGAATGGATGATGACCACGACCACCACCATCCCCGCCAACCCTCGCCAGCTTGCCACACTCTCTGACATCCTCGCTCGCCTTTCAGTAATCCAGTCCGATGAAGCCGAACTCTCCACCGCCCTTGCGAGCCTTCTCTCCGCCCATGAGCCCATCTCGACCTCCCTCAGTAGCCTCAAGCAACTTGGCCCTCAACTAGACCTCCTTACCCAAGAAACCTGCCTGCTTGACCGCACTGTGGCAGCAACCGCGCGTACCGCGCAGGATGTTGGCGGTAGAGTTCAATCACTTGATGAAGAAATGCGGAGAGTACGCGACGCGTCGGAGAGGGTCAGCCAAGTGATCGAGCTCAAGGTACACTGTCGTCCTAAAACTCTATATAGCACTCTGCTTTCACAACGATACCTCTAGTCCTCTCTCGCAGCACTTCACAGTGCAATAGATCAGCATGATTGGGAAGCTGCAACCCGCCATTGTGCTCGTGCAATGGCTCTTCCTCTCGACGTGGTATCTGGACCGTTTGCAGAGACTGCAGTGGTGGGTTTCTTTCCTGAAGTACCGCATCACGAAGGCGTTGAGTATCACCGACTTAGCCTACGCCCGAAAGCCACCTGCCCCCTGCCCAAACGCTCCAAGCGGCACGAGAGCAACTTCTTGCTGTCTTCAAACGGGAATTTGAACGGGCCTCCCGCGCTCGCGACGCAACAGCTACAAGCCGATTCTTCAAGCTCTTCCCCGCCGTCGGGTGGGAAGCCGAAGGGTTGCAAGCGTACGCCTCCTTCGTCGTTGAGCTTGTCAAGGTTCGACCCCCTGCGTCTGCCAAGAGTATGTCCCGATCATCTCCAGATGTCACTTGTGTCTTATGGCCTTCTGAATCAGCTTCATCCCCACTCTATTATATCACCGCTCTCACCGCTCTCTTCGAGAGCATTGCTCTCATCGTGGATCAGCACCAACCTGTCGTAGAGAAATACTACGGTACTGGCAAAATGGGCCTTGTACTAGAGCGTTTGCTGCAAGAAGCAGACCGTGTAGTCAAGGATCTCGTTGAGGGTTGGGAGGAAGAGCGTTCCATGGAACGCAAGGTATGCTCCAAATTCCATTATGATCCTCGCGTCGTCCTGATCCATCATGTAGCTGTCTGACGCCTTGAGCACGATTCACAGAGCCGGCGGGGATCTCACAGATGAGGACCTCGTCGATCCTCGCGAGATCGACAAAGTATTGTCTGAAGCAGCAGGTATGAGCGGTAGATGGGGCCTATTTCGTAAGTTCATGCACGAAAGGCTCAAGGTGGCTTCTTTTTTATGTGTGTCCGTCAGTTCACACTAACCTCCCATCAGGAAGAGTTTGAACCAGATGCCGATGAAGACGAGAAAGCAGCAGACACTATTCGCCCCGAGCGAGGAGAAAACCGGTCCAATGACAAAGCAGAGGAGGCTGTACCAGCTGGATTTAGGATTATCGAAGACTCGCAATCCCGTCAACTTGTCGAGAACATGTTATTTACCTATTACACGCCGCTGGAAGTTTGGTACGCAAGATCCGTCATTGAGAAGGTAATCCTGGACGCGTCATCCGCATCATGCAGCAGACGGACTCATAATGATGTACAGGCACATCGCTTGTCCAGCCAGGATTTGTCCCAGACACCCATCACAACCACAACCCCTGATGATACCTTCTACATCTTGAAGTCGGTACTTTCCCGAATGCTCTCGTCTGCTTCCCTCGCGACGGTGCAGCGTACGTCCGAGCAGTTGCGTGATGTCATGGACAAAGACTATGCGCGCGTCATCAAGCAGAAGCTAGATAATGTGTATAAGGGTAGTTCAGCTGGCACCGGCACACGAGGCGACAAGGTCGAACGTGAGAATAGGCAATCCTTCATCGTACGTCTCTCGGTCCTGCTTCTTTCCTCTACGCTCACCATGCGGCAGATCTTGCTGAATGACTTAGACATCTCGTCGACTCATATGGAACGTCTCGTCAAAGACCTGTCCCAGTCGACCTTCCTCCCGCAGCACTTCCTCGATTCCGAGGTAGAATCGGTCAGAAGCAGTCTCAACCAATTCATGAATCTCGTTCCGAAGTTCCGTTCCACACTAAGGGTGCGTACTCTCCGTCGATTCCCACAGACTTGTCCCCTAACTATCATCGCCTAGGCTGGAGTTGAACAATTGTTCAATCAACTCCTGCGACCAAAACTACGAACCTTCATACCAGACGTCTACAAGGATGTGTCATACGTTCTAGATGACGACGGTTATTCCGCAGCGGAATTGCAAGATCTCGTTCGAAAACGATTTATCAAGGCTTGGGAGAGCCTCATCGAAGGGTACAAAGTACGTCTCCGCTGCAGCCTGAGACGAGCGAGCCACTGACAGCCTCAACCAGGATGCGTTTACCGAAAGCAATTATCGGCTTTTCTTCGGCCTGGCCCTGGACGTTCTTGTACGGCCATGGGAGAAATTTGTCGTGAGCTTGAAGTATAGCGAGGTGAGCTCCTATGGTATATGAATATTACTTCCAGCTCCATGCAGCATCGTACAGCTCGGTGCTATTCGTTTCGATCACGACCTGCGTGCGGTCGTTGCATATCTCTCCTCTCAGACGGTCTTCGGCGACATCAGGGACAAGTTTGTACGCTTGCAGCAGATAGCGACTTTGCTGAACCTAGACTCGGTGCGTATGATACATATATCCTATTGCATCTGGTAGCTGACAGCCGATCAGGAGGAGGATGTGGACGAGTTCTATAATGGATCAGGCATCGCATGGCAGCTCAGCCAGCAAGAGGCTCGTGCTGTGGCCAATCTTCGGGTATAGGATAGTTCATGACCAAAGCGTGTACAATCCGTCTGCTACTCTACATACCATGAAAATACATTGATACCTGGGTCACTGGAAGAAGCTTGGGAAATCTCTTCAGCCCCGTCGAAGAGCATCGAGCCGTGCTTGGAGAGCATCTTCGTCTGACATATCCGGTGCTGCACTCTCGCTGCGACCGCCACTACCCGAAGACGGAGCATGCCCAGAGGGCCCACCGATCGCCACCGCCTGTCGAGGCTCCGTGAGTGGCGACGACACCGCCAGGCCAGACGGCGCGTCGGACAACTAGATGACGAAAATGAGACTCAGTGCAGAAATGTAACTGTAAGCATGCGTACCTGCTGCGACAGATCCACGCCGATCTCGTCAAGGACCTGCTTGAGGATCTTGTCGCCTTCTTCCTCTTCGTCCTCGAGGTCATCGTCCATGACATCATCAACGGCGTCAGACATCATCTCCTCTTTCATGTCCATCGTTGCGCTCTCTCGCTCGAATTCATTCATGATCTTCTGGATCTGAGGGAGGTTGAGGCCTCGGTTCATCGCACCCATGGCCTGCATCACGCTCTTATGAGCGAATGTACGAGATATGGCAGAGAGAACTTACCCGGGTAGCCCCACGCATTGCTTCCGCCATCTGCTGGTTGCTCCTCAGGGTCTGTATCCGAAGGCCGACTGCCTGAAGTTGTGTGCGCATCTGGTAGAACTTTTGGACGTAGCGGCGAGTGCGAACGAGGTCCTTGGCCATGACCTTGCACGCGTTCTACATGTCGCACAATGGGCCCATGGTGAACGCCAGACCAACGCGCCCGGAGCAAAGGTCAGCGACGCACCATCTGGCCAGCCTTTGCACTCTTCTTGATGTCCATTATGAGCTTCTTCTCCTGCTGCTCGAGCTTGGTGCGCTCGCGGTCGAGCTCGCGCTGCGCCTTTGCGAGGGCGCGCTGGTGCTGCCGAAGCCTCTCAGCAGGCGTTACGGTGCGACCAAAGAGAGTTTCCTAGACATCACGCAGCGTAAGCGAGTGGAGATGCATCGCGATGAGTGTGCGTACGATAATGTTCATTGGGTATGGCGAGTAAGCGGGATGGAGGCGGAGGTGAGAGGTGGTGGTGGCGCAGAGGCGCGCGGACTGGACTGGACTTGTTCCTGACGACCACATACCTCGACTGCTGCGCTCGTCCTTTACTTGTCTGAGCACACTCGGCCTCGACGATGTCCCAAGCTCAAGCCAAGGCCGAGATTGGAGCACACTGCGCACTGCCGAGCTGCAACCTGAACGACTTCCTACCCATCCGTTGCAAATGCGACCAGCTCTTCTGCAGAGACCATGTCTTTCCCGATGCCCATAGCTGCCCTCTCCTCGTCCAATCACAATCCAAATCGGAGCCATCTCCGAAACTACAACGCTGCGCAGCTCCGTCTTGCAACAAGCCTAGTCTCGAGGCATATATCGCCAACGCACAGGACACCGCCGATCGCTCTCCAGCCTTATGCCCAGGCTGCAAGCAAGCGTACTGTGCAGAGTATGCACACTTTGTATAAACCAATGCAGGAGCTGACGTCCAAGCGGCAAAGACATAGGGAGCCCAAGTCCCATTCGTGTTCTCCTTCTGAGCCCTCAGAGCCTGCGCCGCAGAAGAACGCTGCAGCCAAGGCTTTACTAGCCAAGCACTTTGGTACATCCTCTGACTCTGGCCCAGGCAGCTCCAGCACTCGTCCAATGAACCCCAAGAAACTCGCACAGCAACGCCAAATCGCCGTCATGAAGATGCGACACAAAGCTAAGCCACTTGACCCGAAGGACAACACTGGCTCGGTCCCTATGGACCAGAGGTTACATGTCTTTGTTCGTCAGGAGGGCCAGGATAAGACGTCCGAGCGTGTGTTCTGGCTTCGAAAGGTTGTCAACAATCCACTATTGTTATCTTCTTTCACTGGACTCTGCGGACAGACTATCTGGACAGGAAGGGCATTGGATATGCTCGCCTCGCAGTTCAAATTGGCTATCAGCGATACTCAAGTGCGTGCATTCCTTGTCGCGCAATCCGTACTTCAGACGCAGACCTCCCTTGTCTAGCCGTTGAAATTGCTATATACGAGTGATGAGGGAGAAACGATCGTGCTCCGAACAGATCAGCCATTGGCCGAGCAGATCCCAGATGGTGCGGCCTTGTCTCTCAGCAGATAGCCCCCCGCCCCGTAGCAGTATATTCTGTATCCCTGTGCGCACCCCTTTCCAGAGCAAATCAATGGATATGTCGTAAATTACCATTACATCGAATCCCATAGCACAGAGAGATATGCAGAACGAACAAAAGCGTATCGACATCGTCATCACAAACAGCCAGCCCGCTATGCTACCAGAGCAGCGAGCCTCCGCAAATGCGGCACGTTCAGGTACGCCGGCACATACGTCTCCAGCCCAGACACCTCCCGCGGCAGGGGCAGCTCGTACGGCCCGACCTCCTCCGTCTCGGGCGCAAGCAGCAAGTGGTCGTTTCGGTCGTTGGGTGATACCCGTGACGCGACCACGCGAAGGATCTCGGGAGAGATTGGTGTCTAAGAGGGTCGTCAGCATGAATCCTATTCCTATACCAAGTGAACCGCCCGATGTACCTCGTAGTCGGCAACGTAGTAGTTCGTACACATCCGTTGGATTTGGGTTGGCGTCAACATCCAGCAGACATCGTATATGATCTCCAAGTCGGCCGGGGTGGACTGTCCAACGTGTCAGTATCGCATGCCCAAAGCACCGCACCCACGCATGGGACATACCTTCTTGAGCTGAAGCAGTTTGGTCGCCTGCATCAAGTGCTCGAGCTGGAGAGTGCCCTCCGGCATGTCGTGCGATTTGCACCACTCCTCTATACGAGTGATGTTGTATTGGATCTGCATCGCTGCAGCAAATTGTCAATATCGATGTCTAAAAGGCAGGAATGTTAGTTCGCTTACCCCGCTTCCAGGACGAGAAGTTGCGCCTCATGAGCAAGTCGTTGAAGGCGGTGACACCAATGAGCTTGAGCAGCTCCGTGATAACCTGTTGTACCACGGACTCCTCCATGTAGTAGCTTTTCAGGCTCCTCCAGACCTTGTTTAAGAGGTTCAAGATGTCGTCCATGCTGTACGCTGGCTGCGAGTTAGAGCTCAACAGCCGGTTGAACAGCCGGCCTCCACCGTCGGTCGTCGTGAAACCGGGTAACGACTGGCTCTCAATCAGTGCCGGGATGACCATCTTCGACAGCCGCTTCTTCGTCTCCAGCATCCAGGTGTGGTAGATGTTGTACTCGAGGCTGTCGAGATCGTGCTTCACGACCGACACGAGACGTTCATAGTCACCCCACTCGAACGGACGTACAGCGTTTTCTTCGCCCGGGCCAATGCCCTGGAGCATATCGCTCTCCGCAACGCAGATGAACGAGAGCATCTCGTGAACGTTCGAAAGCCAGAAGATGCCAGGAATGATCGCGTCCTCGCCGGTGAAAGACTATATCACACGTGAGTGTCTGACGATGATCGAAAGAAGAGGACACGTACCATGACATGGGA
Organism: Cubamyces lactineus; assembly: GCA_022376465.1. Lineage (NCBI taxonomy): Eukaryota > Fungi > Basidiomycota > Agaricomycetes > Polyporales > Polyporaceae > Cubamyces > Cubamyces lactineus. The sequence goes on along the minus strand of JACDTU010000013.1, from coordinate 1,137,816 downwards.
CTGGATGGTCTGCATGACATTCGCGAGGAACCGCTCGCTCTCGGGAATAAGACCGTACTTCCACATCTCGTTCGTGATAAGGGAAATGAGATTTGCGGGGAACAGGATCTCCTTCACAGCCGCCGGGCTTGTCAGACTCGGCGCGGGTATCTTCAAGCCACGAATCAGGCCGTCCAGCACGTCCTCGTCCAGACGCTTGATGTCCTGCATCAACCTGATCTTTTCTTCTGCCGGATCGTCATACAGACCCGACCCACGGTCGATGACGCGGAACTGTGGAAGACCATCTTCGCCGTTGTACGCGACCGAAACCGCACGGGGGTTCGACGTCTGGCTCCGCTTGGCCATGAACATAAGCTCGTCGGCAGATGTGCGATGGTCGGAAGGGCTGATGGCGTACACGCCTGCCGAGCTGTGCCGTCGTTGATGACCACGGGAAGCAGGAACGGAGGCGCCATTGGTGGGAGGGGGTGCGTCGCCCAGGCGGAGTGTAGGGGCGAAGGTGGGCGAGGTGGGTTCCGCACGGACTCCACGGGTCAATGCATTCAGTGCCGTCGCGCGGTTGAGCTGTTCTCGGAGGCTGCTGACTTCGCTCTTGAGAGTCTGGATGACAGAGCTGTCGTCTGCATTCCTGACCGGAGTGCTGTCGATGATCTTCTGTTGCGATTCGAGCTGAGCAGCCTGTTGTGATAGCTCTTCTTGCAGCTTGACGATCGCCAGTTCTTTCTCCGCCGCCTTGGCAAGGGCCTCCTCCAGCCGCTTCTCCACATCCTCCTTCGCCTTGAGTAGAACCTCGCGACGTGAAAGCTCCTCCTGCGCGGTTTGGAGGTCTGACTGGATCTGTTTCGCGCGCGCATCCGACTCCTCGTGCTTCGACACGGCTTGCGTAAGCTGTGCCTCGAGAGCGGCCACCTTGCTCTGCAGTTCCTTCTTCTCCTCTGTCCTCTTCTGGAGCGTCTGGGTGAGCTCGACGACCTTGTTCTCGAGCCTGTACGAGATCTCCTTGAATTTGGATACCGAACGAGCTTCGGCCTTGAGGGCCTTGAGCTCCTTCCGTGCGAGTCGCCGACGCATGCAAGATTGGATGAGGATGACTTGGCGGACATCATGGCGGTATGACCGCCGCGAGAGCCTAAATGTGAAGTCAGCACATGTAAACGCCGAGAAGGAAGCCTACGTACAGTCCACGGAAAAGACTCTGCAGAGTGACCACAGCATGATGACGCCTCGAATCCGAGAACACCCGACGTGCCAGAGCACCCCGAGCACGACTCTGGAGAGCAACAATCGAAGCGCGAATAGTGAGGAACCGCTTCCGCTGCAGGTATCGCCTGATACCACGCTGCAGGCGAATCGCAGCGACGTCACGGCGGACTTTCTCCACAAACCTGCGAGCCATGATACCCCGCCACCATGTCTGGATTTCGATGGTCGCAGCACGGAGTTCACGATACTTCTTCACTGCCATACGCCGACGCATGTTCTTCTGAACGATGGTGACGAGCGCGTTGAGCCTGTTCGAGCGTAGCGACTCGAGCGCGGCCAACATGCCCGCGCGGAAGAAGATCTTGGTCAGACCAGGCTGATACTTGTCCGGGTCGTTGATTGTCTTCTCTAGGATGCGCGCGCAGAGAGGCTTCAGCTCCAGGTTCTTTATCATAGGCTCCCATTCGGACGAGTGGACGAGCATGTAGTACCTAGGTAGCGAACGTCAGCAACCACCGAACCGGTGCCTGTTCGCCACGACATACGCACCGCTCTGCAAATTCTTCATATGTCCACCGGGAAGGGTACCCAGCGCAACTGATGCGAATAGTTTCGAGGACACCACAGGCTCGAAGTTGTCCAAGCACCTGCTGAGGGGTGAACTCCCAAGCGCGCTTCTGCTCATTAGGCTTAATGCACCGAATGTAGTGGACGTTGGTAACATTCAAAGTGTCCATCAAGTTGACGAGCGACGCCTTGAAGATCGACGCCTGGGTAGGCTTCTTGACCACACCACCCGGACGCTTGGGACCTGAAGACGTAGTAGCAGACGAGATGAGAGACTGACGACCAGGATCCGGGATGACAGACGCGCGGCGGTTCCCGCCACTGGGAGAGTCCGAGACAGTGGGCGAAGGAGGAGCCGCTTCTGGAGGTTTTGTCGCCGCAAACGCCGCATCGAGAACCTCCTTGAGGAAGGCGTTCTTCGTGCTTTGGAGGAGGGTCATATGCTCATCCGGCACCGTGTCCCTGTTCTTCTCGAGGAAGCCCTCGACCTCATACGTCACGTCCAGAGCATAATGCGCGATCGTGAACGCTGAGTTACCGAAACGAGGCTTCTTGAACACCTTTGCGTTCTCCGGCTTCGCCAGCTGGTTGTTGAGCTTCTGGAGGAAGGACTGGTCGGTGCCGGAAGGAAGACGAGACTCCTCATCCAGCAGAGCCATAACACCAAGCTTGCCCTCGATGATATCAATACAAGGTTGGTTGTCCGAGAACTCGATGAACGTCCAGTTGATCTTCTCGCGTACGTACTCTTCTTGCTCAAGCTTGAAGACGTGTTGGTTGAACTGCGTTGCATGTGAATTTCAACATCGCACTCCAATGTAGCAATAAGTATACCTCTTGTTGCAGCTTCTCGTTGGCGTAATTGATGCTGAATTGCTCGAACGAGTTCTGCGCCAACATTAGCACCACCAGCCTTGAACGTGAGTGCGTGAACGCACCTTCTTGAAATGCTCGAAACCGTAGATATCCAGCACGCCGATGAACATCTCCGCGCGACTCGCAGCCTCTCCGTTCTCGCCAGCCAAACTTTCGTTGACGATGGCGACCAGCCACTCAAACAAGCACGCGTACACGAACTTGGCCACACTGTCTCGAACGACAGTCGCCTGGGAGCCATTCAGCGAGGTAACAATCTTCTCCGAACGCGTTGTGATCTGCTTCTTGATAGTCCACTTCTTGAAGTCAGCGAGAGGGACACCCAAGAACCGCGTAGCGAGTTGTAGAGCCGGATCTGTATCGTCAATGACAGCATCGTTCCGAGTTTGCGTAATCTTGATGTTCCCAAGGTGCAAGAGTGCAGAGAGAAGCTTGAATACGGCCCATTGCTTTTCTACGGAGATACCGATGGTAGAGAGGGCCGTCTGCGTCTGCCGGAATTCTTCGGCATCATCGACACCGGGAATTGGTGTTGAGGATGGGCCACCTTGGTTCAAATACTGGAACTTGGTGATGTCCGTGTCGAGACCAAGATCTTTCCTCTCCTTGAGAGGTGCGCCGGCACACAACTGATAGAAGATGTGGTAGTTTCTCTCCGTGAGCGGTTGGAAGACAACACGGGATCGTTCGAGGAGATACGTCCGGATCCGGGCACCGACGATCTCTTGTTGGCCATCGAAGAGAATCTGGCCATCCGAAGTATGAATACAAGCGCTCGATACGTAAGAAATCGACACGAACCTGGATGTATTTTCCGAAGCGCGACGAATTGTCATTACGTGTGGTCTTGGCATTACCGAACGCCTCAAGCACGGGATTGGTGGCGAGAATTTGACGTTCGACCTCACTGGACTCGTCCAAGGATGCCTTCGTCTTCCCTCGAGACTTGGAGTCTGGAGGGTTTACCGACGCGAGGTATCGCATGATGAACTTGGCCTGCCAGCGCATGAACGCCTGCCATGATCACGCAAGGATGCTGAGTAACTTACCGACTCGGTCTTTCCAGCACCACTGCAACTTGATTGAGAGACATGAACGCGATAGAGCGCATCATGACACGTACCTCTCACCCGAGACGATGATGGTCTGGCCCGTGCCATCTCTACTCATGGCAGTGTAGGCGTCCTCCGCGATGGCGAACAAGTGGGGCTCCAACTCTCCTCTCCGTCGGCCATTGTAAGCCTGAATGACTTCCGGGCCATATAGGGCGACGCGTTGGAAGGGGTTGACGGCGATGAGGACGATTCCGGAGTAGGTATAGATACTGTGTTGTGCGTAACGATTGCGGATGGTGTGAAGGACTAGGAGAACAGAAATGTGTCAGGTTGCGAACACATGAGACTCAGAGACGTGTAAACTAACCTGATGGTTCGTTCAAATGAGAGAGGGTGGCAAGGTCATCTGCAGTCTCCAACAGTGGTGGATTTCGTAGTGGAGGGAGGCCTTCCTTGCCGTTCTTGATGTCCTGCACCGTGGTATCTATCTTGATTTCCTACATATCCCAAGCGATACATGTGAGCACACCCGATGGCAGGTAGAGAGGGATGGAAGGTGGAATGACCTTGCCGCGTTCATCTACAAAGACCAGCTTGACGGTATCATCCTGGTTGCGGGTGACGGAGGTGACCTCCGCGGATATCCAGCCAAGCTCCTTGTCGGGAAACCAGACGCGAGTGCCCTTGCTGTATATGTTTTCAGCCATGGCGGAGGGTCGGACTCGGTCGCCGTCGTAAAGCCTGGTCGTAACAAGTCGTCAGCTGTAAACGACCTCCAGCACTCGTCTCGCGTTGCCTACCCCGTCCCCAAAACACGGTCACACCATGGTCACATCATTCGTCACCCTTTCTTCCCTCCCCTCATCAATTTCCCTCTCCCCCTCCGAGCTCCCGATAAAATCGTCATCGCGTACTCACATATCCCCTCGCTCGATCGGACACTTGTCTCACCAGTTTACTCCCATTTGAGTGCTTGCAGAGCCCAATGGAGAGGACGTGACGGCCACGTGGGGAGAACAGCAACGGGCGCCTGCCTGGAAGGACGTTGTTCCGGATCAGTTGTCCGCGTCCGCGTCCAGTGCAGCTGTGGCTGAAAGGCTCATCCCAATCTCCCCCGCCCAGCGACCAGGGCCATCGCCTCACACAGCTCCCTTCTCGCTCTGGCCGCACTACAACCAATGCGTTGAAGTCTGCCAGCCTTGGCCGCCTTCCACCTTGTTGAAGTTGCATAACCATACTAGGATTCACCAGACAAGATGCCTACCGTTTCGATCATGAAGAGCTCAACCGTTACGGTCAGAACAAACAAGGTCTTACTCTCGCGACCACAGTGCACCTTGTTGTACCGTGCTCATGAGACTCTACTCCTCAGGGTGTCAAGATTATCTCTCGCCAAAAGTTGCGCAAGGTAAGCTCTTGATAGTCTTAGCCACCTCGTGCAAGTCATCGAATTCGTCGACCACCGTCCAGTACTCTTGGCTACCTGATGTGCTTCGTGTCAAAGGCAGCGTACGTGCATCATATTGCTGGAGGCTTGCCTGTACTCTGATTGTACTCTAGATTGTGCCCCGTATAATCGGGCCTGTCCTCACGGTCACCATCTTCGCGACCGGGGCTGCCTATGTCTGGTCCCGAGGCGTCGACATCTCCCTTACAAACTCTGTCGTCCCTCTGCTCTCCGTCGTGGTGCGTGTCCTTATTACTTAGATGCTCGTTCTCAATAGCAACTGATCTGTTCCGATACAGGTTGGTTTGATCCTCGTATTTAGGTACGTCGTGTGATCAATCATATACTGCGCATAGGCTCAAGTTGTCAACCTCACTACCATACAGGAACGGGTGAGCCAAATGTCAGTACTCATGTATTCCATAATCTGACGTGATACATCAAGTACTTCCTACGACCGCTACTACGAAGGCCGCAAGGACTTTGGTACCATGGTATCACACGTGCGTCTAACCCACTCCACCCATCCTTGTCCCCACTTACCTCCCCCTTCCTCCCTCAGATCCGCAACCTCACGCGGCTCATCTGGATCAACGTCTCCACACCCCCCGAAGACGACATCGCCAAAGGCAAGTCCTCCGCAGCGAACCTCACGCCTACCCAGCTCCGGCGGCGCAAAGTCGACGCGATCAAGCTCTGCCTCTGCTTCGCGTACGCCGTCAAGCACTACCTCCGCGGCGAGGACGGCCTCGAATGGGAAGACTACGCTGGCATCCTGCCCGCCTCCACCGCCCGTCTCGCGCAGGGCCTCCACGCGCCCTCGACGAAGGACTACCGGTACTCCAAAAGCCCGTCCGCATACGCAAGTTACGCCGCAACAGAGTACACGACGCGCCGGAACAGCGGCGCCGCCTCACCCACGGGTGGGTCCACCCCGGGTGAAGGCACCGCCAGCGGACTCGAGGCGGACATCGAGCGCGGACGTGCCCGCTCGCGCTCTGCGGACGCAACGAAGCGCATCCGGGTGAAGCGGAGCAAGGACCGCCTGAAGCAGCCAGGCAAGACGGCGAGCACGCCGCTCATAAGCTCCCTCCAGCAGACGATCGACTTCAGCACGGACCCCGACGCGCTGTGCACGCCTCTGCCTATGGTCATCGCACATGAGATCTCCCGTTCGCTGTTCAAGTTCAGGCGGGACGGATACCTCGAGACAGTCGGCCCAGCCGGTGTAAACGCCATGAATCAACTGTTTGTCTAGCGCTGAGATACCGCCCGTCCAAAAGCTAACTCTTGCTTAACAGCGTGCAAGGGATGATTGATATGATGACCTGCATGGAGCGCGTCGCAAACACGCCCATTCCGCGGTCATACAGCATCCATCTTAAGCAATGCGTGTCGCTCTATCTCTTTGTGCTCCCGTTCGTGCTCATCAAGGAACTCGGCTGGGGCATGGTGCCCATCGTGACTGTTGTCGCCTTCACGCTGATGGGCATTGAGGGCATCGCGGACGAGATTGAGATGCCGTTTGGTGTGTCATAAGCGCGCTCTACTCCCTGACCATCATGTTGAACGACGCTACGCATACAGGTCTGGACCGTGCCGATTTGCCACTAGGTGCGCTTTGAGGGTTGACCGTTGCACGGAAACATCCGCTGAAGCTGACGTCTTGCAGAACGCTATTGCGAGGATCTCAAAGAAGAAGTCGAGTGAGTACCAACTTTGTCTCCTGCTCCACCGGACCAAATTGACGGCGCTCCCCGTCCAGGTTCATGGTCGAGAAGCTACCCGAAGGTGGGGAAGGCATGTATGGCTACGACGACGGCCAAGGCGACGACTAGCGAGAACGACAAAAGAACTTACGCCTTTTGTACGCATGAATGCTCACGAACATGTATACCCTCACAACAATTTGCTCGGATGGAAGTGACGGATCTTGAGATGTTACGCACGAGATACACACCCAGGCTTGTCCGACCGTTCTGCACTGACGTCCCGAAGACATGGAATGTAGTATAGAGATAGCTGTCTACGCGAACTCTGGTGTGCAATGCTCTCCGGGACCGTATGGCTATAACAGGAGAGATGAGCGAGCATGAACGCGAAGTACACGGTGAAAGAACGGACCTTCTCCGTGAGCGCGGTGAGGCCGGCTGAGTTCTCACTCGTATGCCGGCCGCTTTGGGGACCAGGCTTAGGCTTCTCGCCCTTCTTGAATGCGTCCAATACCTTGCGCGTCGTCTCCGCCGTTAGATCCTCCTGTTCACGAGCCGAACGTCAGGCGCGGTACGCAAATGCTAGTGAATATCCAACGTACGTAGAAGTCATCACCGACGACCATCATGGGCGCATTACTGCACGCGCCTTGGCACTCGACTTCGATAACTGTGAACTTGCCGTCCTTGGTCGTCTCGCCGGGCTTAATGCCACCAAGGTGTCCGCAGACGGTGTCAAGAATCTCGTACGCGCCACGAAGCATACACGGAGTCGTCGTGCACACTTGAACAAAGTGCTCGCCGATAGGTTCTCTATTGCACCGTCAGCATTCGGAGAGTGCGCACGCGAAGAGTAGTCGGAACACACCGGTTGAACATGGTGTAGAAGGTGGCAACTTCGTACACGCGCATTGGTGGCATCTCGAGGAGGTTGGCGACGTAGTTCATAACGCTAATGGATGTCCATCCCTTGTTCTGACGCTGACCAAGGTCGAGGAGAGGGATGACGGCCGCCTTCTTGTATTGGGGAGGGTAATGGGAGATGATTTCCTGTGCACGCTTGAGGTTCTCGGGGGTGAATTCGAAGGGAATCTGTGCAGGGTCAGAGGTATAAGCCATGGTCATTGTACCTACTTTGGACATACCTTGGGGTTGTTGTAGGGAGTGTCACGGTGCTGTAAGGGAGGGCGTGAGGACGGTCGGGAAGGACAGGAAAGAGGTGATACGAACAACGAAGAGGGCGTCCGACCTGCGGGAAGCAGTAGACGAGATGGAGCGGGCCGCTAATGAGGGGCGAGCGAGGCGTGTCTGCCTTGCAAAGGCGCGAGCGGCGAACATGTCGGGCGAGAGGGCGAGGACGGTCTGGAGGACGATGAGGAGAACGTCGAGTCCGACTCCCGAGTGCTGGAGAGCGGCAATAGACGCCGGAGACGGGCGCTTCTGTTGAATGGGCGGACGCGGACTGGCTGAGCCTCAGCGCCACGTGGACTTGCCAGAAAAGGCAAGCTGTGTGGTTGGAGAGGTTGATTTGAGTAAGACCGTCCTAGTAAATGTGGGGGACAGGTGGAAAGGAGAGGGAGGGGGAAGCTGTGGGAAGTGGAGGGATGCATTGTCTCAAACACTAAATTACAGTAGAGGGTGACTACGCGACATCAGCGGCGGGGAACCCGTGAGCACCGCCCAAGGTCAGCTGGGTGGGAACGGGGAGAGCGATAGGGCGGTGGTGGGAGAGCGGGTGCAAAGGGGCTCCATTCAGTCCAGACGAACGATAACAACCCGTCCTCGTCGACGGAGAGGGAGGAGAAAAAACCAAGAGAAAAGGCGGCACAAAGCGGGGGACTAGTGAGGGGTCCTGTGACATTAACCTGGACTGTAAGTGAGTAAGTAAGTAAGTAAGTAAGTAGTAAGTAACTGCTGCTCGTCGCCCTCGTCCGAATCCGAACGCAGGCTCCAGCTCCGCGCCCTCGTCCTCGTCCTCCTCTTCTTCTTCCTCCTCCATCCCTCCCTCGCCCTCCTCCCCCGACGCTCACCGCCCTCCCGCCTCTCGTCCCCGTCCACCGCTCGTCACGCCCCCTGCACCGCTCACAACGCGCCCCATCTAACGTTTATTCAATCAGCTCCATCTCCGGCCAAGCCCTCCTTTCGTCTCCAACAAGAGTCGACCCCGCTCCTTCTCCGCCCAGAGCCTCTCTCCTGTAGCCCTACTCTCCTCTCTCCTCCATTTTCACAAGATGGCCACCCACGGTCCCATCAACGGTGTCAAGGTCTCTCGTACGTACCCCTTCGCGCCATCCCTCCTTTCCCCCCTCTCTCCTTCTCACCCCTTCTTCCCTCTCTCCACCCCTCTTCTGGCCCCCCACGCGCTCAAATCTTCATATCGCGTCCATCGCACCTCTTTCCCCCTTGATTTTCTCCCTTTTCTATCCGCGATGCTCACACTCGCTTCCGCCCCCCTCTCGCCTATCCCATCATCATAGTCGACGATCCTCGCAAGATCGTCAAGGTCAGAGCCTCAAGCGGCAAGACCGGAGACGAATGTGAACTCGTCTACACCAACTGCAAAGTTATCGGCAATGGCTCTTTTGGTATCGTCTTCCAGGCCAAGCTCCTCGAAAACGACGTCCCCACCTGCGACATTGCCATCAAGAAGGTCTTGCAGGACAAGAGGTTCAAGGTCTGTTTCCGCAGCCCCGCCCCTTCTGACGCATCGGTCTGATATCCACTTCCGTCAATTGCTCCCACCAGAACCGTGAATTGCAGATCATGAGACTTGTATCACATCCCAATGTCGTCGACCTGAAAGCATTCTTCTACTCCAACGGTGACAAGGTGAGCTTTTTCCTTTGCATCCGCCTCCGCCCGCACTGCATAGCATACTCTCTTTCGCTCGCATCCCGCGACTGACACCAGCCCTCCAACCCAAAGAAAGATGAAGTGTACCTCAACCTTGTGCTCGAATATGTCCCCGAAACTGTCTACCGCGCAAGCCGCCACTACGCCAAGCTCAAGCAACCCATGCCCATGCTCCAAATCAAGTTGTATATGTACCAGCTTCTCCGCTCCCTCATGTACATCCACTCCATCGGCATTTGCCACCGCGACATTAAGCCCCAGAACCTCCTGCTCAACCCTGCCACTGGCGTTCTCAAGCTCTGCGATTTCGGCTCAGCCAAGATCCTCGTCGCTGGGGAGCCCAACGTCAGCTACATCTGCTCTCGCTACTACCGCGCCCCGGAGCTCATCTTTGGCGCCACGAACTACACCACCAACATTGGTGCGTTCCCGTCGCACACGCCGCTGTCTCTTGCCCAACGTGCTGACTCCACATATACACAGACATCTGGTCAACCGGTTGCGTGATGGCTGAGCTCATGCTCGGCCAGCCCCTCTTCCCGGGCGAGAGTGGCATCGACCAGCTCGTCGAGATTATCAAGGTTCTCGGCACGCCGTCGCGGGAGCAGATCAAGACGATGAACCCGAACTACATGGAGCACAAGTTCCCGCAGATCAAGCCGCACCCGTTCTCCAAGGTACGCCTCCCGTTGGTGCCCTTCGTCAGGACGACAACTGAGTCGCTCCGGCAGGTGTTCCGGCCGCGCACGGCGCCCGAGGCTATCGATTTGGTCTCGAAGCTGCTCGAGTACACGCCCGAGGCGCGTTTGAGCGCTGTGGAGGCGATGTGTCATCCGTTCTTTGACGAGCTCAGGCAGGAGGGAGCGAAGATGCCCAACGGGAAGGAATTCCCGCCGCTCTTTGATTTTACTCGGGAGGGTGCGTTTCCTGGTGCTGATTGTCCGAGCCGAAAACTGACCTCTGGATGTTGCATTAGAACTGTCCGTACGACCTGACCTGATCAGGCAGCTGGTGCCGCCTCATTGCGAGGCGGAGCTGGCGTCGCGGGAGATCCACCTGGACTCGTTCGTGCCGATACCATTGGAGCAGCTAAGGATCTCTCTGGACTGATGAGCGAGAGCGAGAGCATGAGTCCGGCCTCGGTCTCGGCCCTGGGCGGTGGGACTTGTAGCAGCGCGTTTCATCCTTCCGTCTCCTTCTACCAGTGTCTGCAAGCCTTTATACTTTTTTCTCCAGCGTAGGACCCGGTGCTCGCTCGCTCGCGGACTGTCCCGAGGTGGTTCGCGTTGCACGTGTGGCTGCCTCGCACACGCCCAAGATACATACACCCAAGCGTTCTGTAGCGTTAAGCACTCGCACTCGCACTTGCCGTGATGCCGTGTGCCGCTCGCCGCCCTCCTGTTGCTCTCTCTGTTTCTTTTTCTTCTGACGTCGCCTTTATATATCTTGAATCGCAATGGCTGGGCTGTGGCCGCGCTCGTCTCGTCTCACCCCATTCAGTCTCTCGTAGTCGCTACGTCTCGCGCCTGTCTGGTCTCATCCTTTCCTACTCTGATGATGTTTGTATGCACACGCAATGTTGTGAAATTGACGACGATCCCACTCAAATGGAAGCCTTACGAAAGTCTTCTGAGCGGGTTGTGCGATGGAGGGAGTGTGTAAGAATGTCGCGATGGGCGAGCAAGAGTCGGAAGTAAACGTGCGCCGCCATTTTGGGGGGCGCCTAATGTTTGCGCGATGTCGCGAGCTCCTCACGCGACCTGTACAACGGGCGTCTGTTTCATTACACTCTTACTTTACCTTTACCCTCCTTCAACCCTCCCCTCCTCCATCTCCCTCCCCTTCCCCTTCCCCGCATTCCACCCGTCCCTCTCTGCGCTCTCCTCGACGCTCAGCCATGTCCGCGCAGTTGCTCCAAAGCAGCAGCAATGCGGCCTACGTCTGCGACACCCTCCCCGCTCCCAGATTAGCAAGCGACAAGTCCTGCTCTCGCTCCCCCAGTCCCTCCCGCCAGTCCCCTCCTCCTGTCACCACCTTCGACACCCCCATCATCGTCCCAGACTCTGCGCCCAACTCTCCGCGACAGTCGTCTCCTCCGTTGCAGCAGCAAGCGCAAACAACCGCGTCCGCCGTCGCGAGTTCGAGCAAGGACGCGGAGGTACCTTCCCAGCCACCGGCGCGCAAGCTCTGCGTTAGGCACCAGCGTATGGCGGACGAGGGCACCAACCTCAAGCTCCAGCAGGTCAGTATCTCTACACTGCTTATCTGATGAACGACAGACGGGAAAGTCCGTGCGCCGGTTTTCGCGCCTGCGATACGATTGTGGGTGCTCGCTGAAGCGACCCGCGAGATGTCGCAATCCGGGTCCGTCCCGATGACCTCGGCGTCCCTCTCCTCGCGTCTTTTACACGTAAAACACTCGTGAACGCTCCATACTGACCTCTCATCTTTACCTCCGCATCTCTGCAGGCCCTCGATGCGCTCCCCGTTGCCGAGCGTGAAGCGGTCAGCGCGATATGGTCCAGCTTCTCGTCCTCGCCCCATCCCCGGCGCGCTCTCATCCTTCAGGGCCTCCTCACCATGTGCTGCTTCTCCCAGCTCTCCCTTCTCACCGAACAACTCGCGCAGCTCATCCGTATCGATCCCTTCACTATCCTCCCGCGCGAGGTCTCGCTCAAGATTCTCGGCTACCTCGACGCCACCTCTCTTTGTCGCGCTGCGCAGGTCTCCCGCCAGTGGAAGAGCCTCGCCGATGATGATATCCTGTGGCGCGGTATATGCGAGCAGCACATTGGACAGAAGTGCCTTAAGTGCGGCTGGGGTCTTCCCATTCTCGAGAAGCGTCGCGCTGTGCCTCTCCCCGCATCCCCTTCTCCTTCTCCCCATCTTCCCGCCCCGCATGCCCCAAGTCAGTCGCGTATGAAGCGACGCCATGATGCAGAGCCTGGTCCGTCTGGCGCAGCTTCTCATATTGTCAAACGACAGCGACTAGACGAGCAATCACGAGCAGCATCACCCTCCATCGATCCGCCGTCTCGCACTGTCCCACCCTCCTCATATCCGTCGAATCCCCTGATTGTACCTAGCTCTTCCGAGCTGCCAGCGGCGGACCTGAAGACACGACCATGGAAGGACGTTTACTGCGAACGTCTGACCATCGAGCGTAATTGGCGCCGCGGCCGCTGCACAGTACGTACGCTGAAGGGGCACACCGACGGCGTGATGTGTCTGCAATTCTCCGAGACCCTCGCACACCCGTCCTTCCCCGTTCTCATCACGGGCTCGTACGATCGTACTGCGCGAGTGTGGAACCTGGAGACGGGCGCAGAAGTGCACTCGCTCGTCGGTCACACCCGCGCGATCCGTGCGCTGCAGTTTGACGCCGCGAAACTGATCACCGGCAGCATGGACCATACGATGCGCGTCTGGAACTGGCGCACCGGGCAATGTGTGAAGATCCTCGAGGGCCACACCGAAGGCGTCGTGTGCCTCAACTTTGACTCGAACGTCCTGGCCTCGGGCTCCGTCGACACCACCGTCAAGGTCTGGAACTTCCGCACCGGAGAGTGCTTCACGCTGCGAGGCCACTGCGATTGGGTGAATGCCGTGCAGCTCTGGGATTCGACGGGCTCGTCGGTTTCCGGGTGTGGGACCGCACCCCCCGCAGCGATAGAGAATGGATCTTCTGCGCCCCAGATCGACCCGGGCAAGATGCTCTTCTCGGCGTCCGATGACGGCACCATCCGCCTATGGGACCTCTCCCTCCGGACGTGTGTGCGCCAGTTCAGGGGCCACGTTGGACAGGTTCAGAGTCTCAAGCTCCTTCTCGTCGACGAGGATCGCGAGGAAGCTTCAGACTCCTCCGCTCGCTCCACCTCGCCAGCCTCGCGTGATGGGTCGCTCTCGCCCCAGCCGTACCCGACGTCCTCGCCCATCCTATCTCGGCGCACGCCAGCGCAGGAGCGCGGGTCCGTGGTGCCCGGCTCGCCCGCAAAGCGGCAGAAGCCAGTGCTCATCTCTGGCAGCCTGGACAACACGATCAAGATATGGGACATTGAGACGGGCAAGGCGCAGCGGACGCTGTTTGGACACATCGAGGGCGTGTGGGCCGTCGCGAGCGACAAGCTCCGGCTGGTGAGCGGCAGCCACGACCGGACGATCAAGGTACGTCGAGCGATAGCGCACCTTGCTGTTTATGTCTACATGGTATCGATCGGGGTGCTGACATTGGTCTCGATAGGTGTGGTCACGCGAGGAGGGCAACTGCACTGCGACCCTCGTCGGGCACCGGGGCGCGGTGACGTGCCTAGCGCTCGGGGAAGACAAGATTGTGTCAGGGAGCGACGACGGAGATGTTCGCGTATGGAGCTTCAGCGGATGAGGAGGCAGGTAGCTACTTAGACGTTGCGCATCGGGCGCGCACAGACCTACACTACACTACACTTTCTATGTTCGTTCGGCGGGCGATTGACTACATGGGTTCGTGTACATTATTGGCTTAACGTATACCTCTGCATAGTGCCCGCGTTGTTGTATACATTACCTTACATTCTTGTGGCTCTCATGGGTCTCGCGCGGTTATCTCGAGGAATGTCCATGTCATTCGCTATAACCATCATCTTTGCACTGTCATGCTACCGCAAACAGATTGAGTTCGCATGTGTAAACTTTGCGTACATGAGCTCAAGCTTCCCGCGAGTGAACAGGATCTGTAGATTGATGAGCGTTCGGGGAGGATGAAGAGAGTAGCCGGGCCGTCGCGTACATAGACACCTACACCCAGAGTGCATTCACCAGCGCGCAGTTTCCCATCGAGGCTGATCTCCAGATTCCGGATGACCTCCCGTGTCCTGCTCCGCTCCAGCTGTTGTCCCAGCTTTCTCCTCGGCAGATCATCTCCCTCAATCCGCGCCATCTCCCGCTATCTCTCCCAGTCTGTCCTCCCCCAGGCACACACTCGCACGTCCCAGCGACGATCAGAACGCCAGAAACAGCAGCGCAGCCCACCATCCGTCCTACAGACACGACACTGTTCTATAGCCGCATCGCCGCTCACCATGTCTGCCAGCGCGTCTCCGTCCGCTCAGCAGGACTACCGCCTGCCAACCGACGTCAAACCTACCCACTATGACCTCACCGTCTTGACCGACCTCGACAATAACACCTTCGAGGGCATCGTTCACATCGAGTGGGTCCTCAACGAACAAATTACGAGGATGCTTGTAGCTAATATCGTATTCGTGTAGCCTCCAGGTGAACAAAGAGACGTCGAGCATCGTCCTCAACTCCGCCAAGCTCGACTTGGGCGAAGTCACCCTCCGCTCGGAGTCCCTCCAAGACGTCCAGACCGCGTCTTCCAGGGACTTCGACACCGAGAATGAGCGTGGCATCTTCTCGTTTGCCAAGCCCTTGCCAGCCAACGCGAAGGCCCGGCTCTCGGTCTCCTACAAGGGCGAGCTGACCGGCGACATGCTCGGCTACTACCGTTCATCCGGCGGTAAGGACGGCGAACTCAAGTATACCCTTACTCAGTTTGAGGTAGTGACATCGATATCAAATTCCATGCCAGTGTACTTAGTATCCAACAGCCAACAGCTGCTAGGAGGGCTTTCCCGTGCTGGGACGAGCCCCTCCTGAAGGCGACTTTCTCTGTCACGCTTGTGTCTCGGGCGGACCAGGTCAACCTGAGCAACATGCCCGCCATCTCAGAACAAGTATACAAGCCTGGTAGTACCGACAACGAGCCCTGGATTACCCAGAAGCTCTCGTCGCTGCCTAACCCAGACCAGTGGAAGATCACGCGCTTCGAGACGACGCCTCCGGTCGGTGTCTCTACGGAATCTAGACTTCAATGATGCTGAGACGAACCTATAGGTGTCGACATACCTTGTCGCATATGCCGTCGGACCCTTCGAATACCTCGAGAGCTCGTATAAGAGCCCACTTAGCGGTAAGGTTCGGCCGCTGCGAATTTACGGTTCGTTGTCTCCCGTATGTCTGCAGTGAGGAAACATACTGATCGTGTGATGTGCAGCGACCGCGGACGTCATCTCCCAGGCTCAGTTTGCTCTGGACATCAAGCGCATGGTCCTCCCGCTGTACGAGGAGGTCTTCGATATCGAGTACCCTCTTCCCAAGCTGGACACCTTGGTGGTAAGTTTCGCCGAATGGTCAGTTTCCATATATCAATATTGACATCGGCGTAGGCAAGCGACTTTGACTCAGGTACGTATGATCATTGGAAATCTCCGCCTGGCGTGAGACTGAACGAGATCTCTGCGAGAATAGGTGCTATGGAGAACTGGGTAGGTATAACCACAACCCGTGACGGCCCGTACTCACAAGACAATAATAGGGTCTGATCACCGGTCGGACGCAAGCGTTCCTGTTGGATCCCAAAACGGCAGACACCAAGTACAAGCAGAATGTTGCCGCTACACAAAGCCACGAGGTCGCACACATGTGGTCAGTCGATTTTCATCTCGGTGCATCATGGTTTAGGGCCTAAGCGTGAGATGAAGGTTCGGTAACATCACGACCATGGAGTGGTGGGATAACCTGTACTTGAATGAAGGTAGGAAATTTCAACCGCTGTTCGTCGATCCACAGCTCACACCTTCCGCGTTCCAGGCTTTGCAACACTTGTGAGCACACAAATACCGTTCTACGAATCACGTCTCTGACGAGTACTTCAGATGGGCGAGAAGATCATCCTCGGTAAGTGACACCTACCCCCCTGAAGCGGTCAGCCACTCATCCCTTCCAACAGACAAGTAAGACCCCACCCAAGACACCTCGTACTTTTCTGACCGTTCTGCAGAGTGTTCCCTGAATGGAAGCTGGACGCCGAGTTCCTCGGCGGCAGCTTCTTCCGGGCTCGCGCGTTGGATGCTAAACTCTCCTCGCATCCTATCGAGGTCGAATGTCCCGATGCCAACATGATCAACCAGGTAGGCCTCCCTGTCACGATACCTGACCGTAATATCCACATAGGGATCCCGTCTACTTGCAGATTTTCGATCATTTATCCTATGCGAAGGCGGCATCTGGTAGGCGATGCACATAATGTGTGGCCACACTTCCATTGACCCATGGTCTACAGTACTCCGGATGCTGGCTAGCTACGTCGGCGAAGATCGGTTCCTCAAGGGAGTCTCAATCTATCTCAAGAAGCACATGTACAAGAACAGCGTAACAAAAGATCTCTGGGAGGGCATCCAAACCGCAACAGGTAAGCCCCGTCGTCTTTCTGGTCACCCGCCACAATCGCTATATGAATCATATCAGGCCTCGACATCCCAAAGATGATGGACAACTGGGTCAAGAAGGTACGTCGGCTTTGCCACACTGACAGATGCGTGATGTTCAAAATTCGTATCGCAGATGGGTTACCCCGTCATCACCGTCACCGAGAAAGAAGGTGGTATCCTCGTCAGACAGGACCGCTTCCTTGAGACTGGCCCTGCAGACCCTAAGGACAACGAGACAATCTGGTTGGCCTATTTGGCTATCCGTGCTATGACCGCGCTCACCTGTTTACGCCCAGGACTGTTCCTTTGAACCTGCTCACAGTGGATGCCAGCGGCAAACCCATCTTGAACAAGGACATCTTGTTGGACGAACGCGAGAAGTTCATCCCCCTGGACACCAGCAAGCCATTCAAACTGAACGCCGACACGACTGGTTTCTGTACGCTTGGACGGTCTACGATCTCGTAGATGGATTCTGATGTGATCTGTAGATGCCGTTCAGTACTCCCCGGATCGCGTGGCGAAGCTCGGGCAGCAGGCAGCCGCGCCCGACTCTCCCTTCTCGTTGCAGGACCGCATCGGCCTCGTCTGCGATGCGCTTGCGCTATCAAAAGCGGGATACACCACCGTCAGCAGCGCCCTGGAGCTCATCAGCGCTTTGCACAACGAGAAAGAATGCGAGTAGTCTGCCTACTATGACGAATCACGCGGTCACTCATAGCGTACATACACAGACCTCGTGTGGGACGCTATTGCCACCAACCTCACCGCCATAGTCTCCACGTGGTGGGAGAATGAGCATGTTGTCGAGCAGCTGAACGTATTGCGGAGGGTCAGTATACATCGCAGCTTATTTTCGTAACCCTCGTACTAACGTACGCGTGCAGGAACTGTTCGTACCCATTGTTAAGCAACACGGGTTCGAGTACAAGACGGACGACGCGCACGATGTTGTGCAGCTCCGGACGACTGCTATCGAGCAGGCGGCTTCAGCTGGTGATCCTTGGTATGACTCAATCCGATATAAACCCCATTACTTCGTTGACGGGCTCACTTCGGCTGTAGGGTCGTCGAAGAGCTGAAGAAGCGGTTCGACTACTTCGTCAAGACCGGGGACGACTCCCAGATCCCCGGTGACCTGATCAACATCGTCTTCCGGATTGTACGTCCTCCACACCTATTCCTCCCAGCTCTCAGCTTGCTCACCACACGTACTCCCAGGGCGTCCAAGAAGGCGGCCAGCCCGAATGGGAAGCCGTCAAGCGCATCGCCTCAAAGGCCAAGACGCCCTCGCAGGGCCTCGCCGCCATGCGCGCGATGGGCCGGAGCAAGGACCTGAACCTCGCCGAGGACACATGGAAGTTTATCATGACCGAGGCGCGCGACCAAGACACGTTCTACTACGCCGGCGGGCTGATGAACAACCCCGTCACCAGGCGGTTCCTGGCCAACAAGTTCAAGGAGAACTTTGCTGCCGTGCGTGACATGGACTGATCATCGTGTGAATGTCTGCTGAAGAGACGGTACACCCAGTTTGAAAAACGTTACGCCGGTAACTTCGGGCTCATCCGCTGGACTGAGGTACGTAGCCTCGAGGACGAGGGGTTGTCCTTGACTGAGTGAGAATCGTTATGCAGCTTTCCTTCGGTGGTCTTTCTTCGGACAAGGACTATGAGGAGACCGCTGCCTTCTTCAAGGTGAGTTCGCCACCTACTCGGTGCAATGCGCTCCCTGACCAGGTTTCATCACAGGATAAGGATACTTCGAAGTTCGACATGGCACTCAAGCAGACCCTCGACACTATCAAATCGCGCGCAGCGTGGGTTAAGGTAAGAGTTTATGATGTCCTACGCCACAATTTGTCTGAACAAAAGCCTCCCAGCGTTCCACCGCGGAGCTCACACAATGGCTCGAAAAGCGTGGCAGCTCGAAGCTCTAATCTAGCATCTCTGCAGTCCCGCAAGAAAACCGTCATGGCATGGTTCGAAAGCCGTGTCCAACGAGCGTGCGAATGAAAATACATCATGTAGGGTAATAAAAGTCAAGAAAACTAGCTAGCGATGCGGAGAGCAGAGTAGGCTATATATGAGTGACACGGGTATACAACTATGCAAGCGGGGCGAAACGAGAGATGGGTGGGTGATGGTGTTCCGGGGTGTACAAGCCAATACAACTAACTACTGCTGGGATGCTCCTCTATCGAGTCCAACGCCGCCGCGGGCGGAGTTCCTGGTGTGGTATCCGACTCGTCTCGCAAGGACCCGCCTGGCGAGACCATGCTCTCCCCCAGCGCCGCAAGCGCGGCCACGCCTTCGGTATCCCTCCTCCGCCGTGTTCTCCGCATGCTACTCGCGGTGGGTGTCGAGGGTGTGAGAGCATCAAAGCCGTCCGCCTTGAGCTTCGCAAGCATGTCTCGGGCGATGTCGACGGTGTCGTCGCCGGACTTGGCAGACAGCAGCACGTCGGTATTGAGGGTGAGCGGCGTGGCGGGTGCGCGTGGCGCTGTGCTCTTCCGTGACCGCCGCGCTTTGCGACCGACGCTGTCGCCGTTGCGCAGCTTCTCCAGCAGATTGTCGAGCGCCGCATTGTCCTCTTCTGTTTGCTCGGGGTTCTCGGCGGCCTTGAGCTTATTCGCCTTCGCCGCCTCTGCGGCCTGCCGACGTTTCTCCACCGCCATGCGCTCCTCAGCCATGGCCATGTTCTCCGCTCGGCATTTCTGCAAGCATTAGGGCCAGGTTAGTACATGAAGAGAATATACACATGCACACGAACCTTGTAAGACGTAACAAAAGTCTTGAAGATACCGTAGAACTCTGCGGAGTTCATATTCTTGTCGTCTTCTCCGTAATATTTGACCACCTCGGCAAATGTAGAGTCAGCATGGTTGACGTCGTCTACCAGATCCTCCAGCTGCGAGGTCGCGCGGCCAATAAACTGCCACATCTGCTTCGCAAATTTGTCATGCAGCTCCATATCCGAGAAATGGTCGGTCAGTTCCTTGCGGATAGCCTTGAGACCTTCGCGGAGCTCGCCGAGACTCTTCCTGACTTCCTGCAAGTTCACTAGAGCCAGGGTCAATCATGCGTCCACTGTGTCGAAGCATCTACATACCTCGATAGGCCTCTGCAGGTGCCGCGAGCTCGTCCAGGAAACCTTCCATGTCGGGGAAGTGCTTCGCTACTGTCCGTTCCAGGAAATGGAGCAGGGTCGTGTTGTGTAACGACTTTGTGTCGACAAGCTACACAGAGATGTTGAGGATATTCCGTCGTAGATAGCAATTTGGAGAAATTACCTTGTTGATACTACTGACTCGGAAACCGAACGCGCCTCCCTTGACACCAGTACCGTTCATGTAGTTACCAATCAGAAGGATCAACTATAGGGCACAAATCAGTTCTTTACTCATATCTATCTGGACTGAAGCGTACACTGAGCAGCTCTTTGAAGTGCTTCGCGTCAAGCAGAGCTTTACCTGCCTCCGACAGTTTGCGGGCGCTCTGCATACCGGCGTCAACATCATCAAACCCCCATGGGGACAAGGAGGAAAACGCACATCGTCGAGCAGTGACCACGTCTCATCGAACAGGCACTTGTACAGCATGCTTTCGATACGAGGACCAAGACGGTCGATCTTGATAAGCTGCACCATCAAACGATCTGAGGGGTGCAGCCCAGCGAGCTCTTCGGGGTCGGCGTTGCGGTACACGTTTAGCTTCCCAACCTGCACCGCACTGTCAGAAAGAACTCATACTACAGGCAGTCTGCATTCCGGCACGTACCTGTTCCGGATTTGGCAATACGGGCTTCAGCTCTCTGAGGAACAACTGCGTGCAGACCTCTTGGTCGAAGTCGCGAATACGGATGGCGAGCTCCTCGGGTTGGAACTTCTTGACAGTCTGAATGAGAATCTCTGCGGAGCAACATGTATAAACATTCGCTCGCATCGTATTCGCAACGATTTCGACTTACCGACACGTTTCTTGGTTTGCGGGTCGAGGACACTCTTGAGCTCCGCCCGCTTCTGCTTGGCTTCATTTTCCCTCTCATCAGCCCAGACCTCTCCGCTTTCAGTGTTAAACCACACGCACCCATCAAGTTGATCACCAACTGCTTCGCCTTGAAGTCCTCCTCCATCTCCATCCAGACACCGTCTGACTGGAGCTTCTTCACCCACTCCGCCTCGCGCGACGGCTCCTTGAACACCGTCCGCTCCGCCTGCTGCGGCGGCAGCTTGTCCCATTGTAGCTGCTTCATCTTCGTGCTCGGTGTGATCGAGATGTCCTTGCGCGCGGCGAGCAAGTTCGAGATGTTCGCACCGAGCATCGAGGTCCGTGCCGACCCCGGTCCGGAGGTAGGCGTTGACGGGAAGCTCTTTCCGCCAGGGGGAGGAGGTGGCGGCGGAGGACCCGGTGGGGGAGGAGGCGGTGGAGGTGCAGGACCACCCCCAATCTTGATACCTGGCATACCTGGCGGCGGGGGCGGTGGCGGTGGAGGCGGAGGCGGAGGCGGCGGAGGCGGAGGCGGCGGAGGTGCTGCACCAGCAGACCCCGGAGGAGGTGGAGGCGGAGGTGGAGGCATGGGCGGAACATTCTCCTCTGGCACAGGTGAGTTGAGAGGACTGGGTTCTGATGGTGGACGACCTCTCTTTGTTAGGTGTCTCCGCAACTGTTCCGCAAGCGAACCAGGCTGAGCTGGTGAGTCCAAAGATGGAGGGATAGGTTTGCCGTTGGCATGCGTGTCCAGAGAGAGGCCAGAACTGACAGAGGTTGCCTCCGTGGTGGGGTTGGATACGATACTACGTGTCGAATTCGACCGCCGGAGTTCACTGTCCCCGTCAAAGTCATCCGTCGTATCGGCAATGGACACGCTGCGACTGTCGCTGTCACCAGCAAAGTGCGCTGAAGAAAAGCTGAGTATCTGGCAGAGATATATTACCTGGATTGCACTCACTGCCCAAGGGTGTCCGCGGAAGGTTCTTATTGCGGCGGGAAGGCGTCCGGATGCTGCGAGGACTCGATGACGCACCGTCGCGCATCGCATTCTGCTGAAGGGGGGTTCAATATAGCAAATGATAGAGATGCCTACAACACAAACCATAGCGCCCTCGACAATCTGCTGCTGGATCTGTTCCTGCTCGATAGCATCGTCCGCGTCCATAAACTGAGAGGTATGCCCGTTCTGTGCCTCCGAAATATGGGCCATCCTGGAAGCCTTCCTCCCCCGGGTTGACGGCAATGCACGACGTCGCAGGCTCCCGTCCTTCTTCGGCGTATCCTCTCCCTCCGTCTCCCCCTCTGCACCCTCTCCATTCGCAGGCTTCCGCCGACCCTCTAGGATGCTGATAGTCTTGTCGCGCTGGAAGTGTTTCTCAAGCGTCTCAATGAGCGTCTTGCGATCCATGCCACCCGCGT
This sequence comes from Cubamyces lactineus, assembly GCA_022376465.1. Lineage (NCBI taxonomy): Eukaryota > Fungi > Basidiomycota > Agaricomycetes > Polyporales > Polyporaceae > Cubamyces > Cubamyces lactineus. Next base: position 1,115,439 of record JACDTU010000013.1, on the reverse strand, counting down.
TGGCGTGGTCAATGATCTTGCCGACGCCGCGGCTGACCTCCTTGAGCATACGGAACAACTCCATGATCTGAGCCTCGAGCTGCGCGATTTGCTCCTCGTAGCCTGCCTTCTGCGTCTCCAGTTGGCCTTGCAACTTGAGCGTATTCTCGCGCGAGATAGCAAGCTTCTCTTCTAGCCGCGCAACTTTGCTCTTGAGCGAGCCCACCAGCCCACCCTCGCCTTGCGCAACTTCCTCCTCGAGCGCTTCCTTCTCTAGTCGATAGCGAAGCGCCGCAGCGTTCGCTTTCGCGAGCTCGTCCTCGAGATGCTGGTGACGATCTGCTTCGTTGAAGTGGGCAATGATGCGTTCGACTGAGTGCCCGAGACGCTGCTCCGCACCGACGAGTTTCTTGTCGAGGACGACATCCGCAACAAGTGAGTCAATAAGCTGGAAGTAATGAGCGAGAGCCGGGCCTTCCTCGCGAATGAGCAGCATATGCTGCAAAATGGACAAAAAGTGATCCTTGGCTTTAGTGTCAGATGTCTTGGCGCGAAGTGCATTATAGACGTCTTCTGGGTTGGCCAAGTCTCGGAGAATCTCCTGGTCAATTCGCTCCTTGATCTTGGCTTCGTCATCGTCAATCATGTTCTGCAGGATTTGCAGCTGCTTGTCGATGACCGCGACGCCGAAAGTTCGACAGTGCGCGATGATGCGCTGCAAGCCCGCCGCGTCCATTTGGGAGCGGTGGTGTACTCGGATGTCCACATCGTCTATGTTGACCATGATAGCGTTGATGAATATGATGTTGGAGAGCTAAGGGAGGAGTCAGCTACTTCGGGCTCTGCAGCGCCCCGAAGCCCAAGACGTACTGTGTAATCGTTGAGGGAAGGATCGACGCCGCCATGTCGCTTGACCTCGTCGCTTGCACCGACAAGGGTGCCCATCTTGCCTCTACCCGCAAGGGCACTCTCGAGGGACTTGAACCAGAATGCATAAGGATTCCCCGCTTCATTATTCGCGGAGCTGAGGGCCTCGAGGGCACTAATGACCAGGTTGTGACACTGGCCATCGTTGTAGTACTCTAAGAAGCAGAGGAGGTCAAGCAGGAGCTTTCTAGTAGGCAGATTAGGCGTGTTCAGAGCCGACGCTATTTGCGTCAAGATCATAGGATGGTTGAGCGCGTCATTGGCGGCAAACTGCACGCGAAGTCAGTATAGCTTCGGGTATGGGTGCACGAGGGAGCATGCCTGGTGGTTGAGAATCTGCTTCAGACATTTCGCAATCTCGTATTCTAGCTCGATGTCATCCTTGCGTCTGCGATCAGAAGTCAGCACAGATATTGACTGTGATTGAACCGAGCCAATGCAGCCAGCGACCACCGCCACTTGCAAGTTTTCCCTCGCGCTTCGGCACTATTACACTTTTGCAAGCATATGCCAGCTCCCGTATACAAGACTAGCATGGTAACATCGCGAGTGAAGAGCAGCAGGAGAGACGTCTGATTTGACGGGCGACGGCCGGCGGCGTGGCTATGCCGAACGTACCTCTGTACGCCTTTACGGCTGATGTTCTGTAAGGCCTGCCCAAGCACAGATGTTCCTTGCATGGCGACAAAGTGCCGGAACCAGCTGAGTAAGGACGGTTGTAAGCAAGTGTATACGATAGGCAGGCTCTCTGTGCACACCTCATTTCTTTGCTTCGGAGAGAGACCTGCAAGCTGGAAGCCTGCTTGGGAGTGATGGTTCTGTCCATGAACTTCTTGATGTACCACTCTGGTGTACCGTCTATGAAGGCGGCAGCCTGACCGGTTTCGTTCTGCTTGCGGGACTGTTCTTCTCTCCTGCGCTCGTCTACCCAGCGCATCTGTTCGTCGTTGTAGACGATGTGCCACTTCTGGTCGATGCTGAGGTGAGGAATATCCTCTAGACCGCGCATGCGCATGATGTTCTCGAAGAGCATCTCGATTTCCTCGTCATTTTCGGGACGGGGGAAGGAGAACTCTTCGTTGGGCGCGTGCTTGTATAGATTTGATAGGTGATGATGGTGAGGCTCGAATGGGGAGATAGAGGGAGTCTGTCTTGAGCTGCGGGTAGCATCTGAACGAGTAGTGGCGACAGAAGCACTCGAGAGAGGGCGAAGACCGCGGTCGGCAGCATCCTGAGCAATGATGGAGGCCTGGCGCGGCCTGTTTTTCCGTTTGCCGAAGAGGGTGTCCATGCTGGGGGTACAGCAGCGGGCTGGAGGGCGCCCGGAAGAAGTGGTTGAGAACGGGGCGCGCGAGACGGGTCAGGCCAGAGAAAGGATAAGATACAAGTGTGATGGCGAGAAGTCGCGGGTGGTTCAGAGGCGCATGAGCGGTCGTGAGGCCGAGCAGAACGAGGGGAGAGGGCGGGAGATGTGGAGAGATGGAGGGGAGGAGGAGGATTGTTGGTGTTGTTAGCAGACTCGAGCAGGTCGCAATGGGCCAGGGCATCGCCCAGAATGGAAGGCACACGCGAACACGCTCCTTGACATCACTCCTCCGCAAGAAATCCAAAACATATCCTTCCTCACCTTTCACGACCACACACACGACCACGACGACCACGACGGCAGCACGCTCACACAGATTTCGTCTCGCAATGGCGGCCTCTCTGGCCATCGCTAGCTCGGCCCTGTCTACACTATACCGCATTGTAGTCTACCTCTTCCTCCAAGTGGTGCGCCCCGCACGCCTCTCTCTCATTCAGCTCTTCTCACTGCTCTCTTCGCAGGCTCCTATATCTAAAGCAAAATACGTTATACCTGTTCTATACCTCGGCTATGCCCTCACCTCCTACTTCGGTGCTCCCGCCTTCTCCCAAGTTATCGCCGTCAAAGAGGAGGTCGTCGCGATAGAACAAGAAAAGTCGGCACGAAACGGTGATGTTGTCACAGACGTCGCGGTGCAAGAAACGACAACTATCATTCCGGTTGTCGAGCCTCCGACAGTGAGTGTTGTTCCCATCTCGCGCCATTCCATCCTTGACATACACCTTCGCAGCTCAAGTCCGCCTTGTCTGCCATCATCTTCTCTGTACCCTCTCCTGTCCGCGCTCTGCGTACGGCCAACTTCGTAATCAACACTTTGCTTCTACTTGCTGCCGCAGAGTTCGTCTTCTACCCTTATTTCGACTCTGCGCCCGACGTCGTCTACACGCGCGTCGGGGCCCTCTACCCAGACGCAGTCAAGATCGTAGTCCGTTACCCCGCAGCAAACTCCACAGAGAACCTCGTTCGCGTCGTGTGGCGGCAAACCGATGGCAAGAACGATACCGACAGCCCTTGGAGAGAGGGACCCATCGCGAATCTGACCGCCGAGCGCGATTGGGTACAGAGCATCAACTTGCGGGGTTTGTGGCCCAGTACTTCCTATGAATGTGAGTTCAATTCTCTCTTGGGGCGATATCTTGGCTAAGCTATGACCCTCTCGCAGACCGTTTTGAAGACCTCAATAGCACTGCGCTTCCCTACCCTGCAACGCCGATCAAGTTCCATACTGCTCCGGATCCGCGCCTCCATAGCGGCTCTTACTACCGCTTCATCGCGTCGTCTTGCATGACTCCCAACTTCCCATACATGCCACTGCAGGGACGCAGGATAAAGGGCCTCGACCTCCTCGCTGACTACCTCTGGCCTTCTAAGCCATCTAGCACAGCGCTTCCGTCTGCGGTCGCACAGAACATCTCGGATGAGGATCTATCCATGTCAACTTCGCAGGTGATTCAATCAGCGAATCACACATCCGCTGAGAATGTGACGACCCCTGCGAATACGACCGCCGCGGTACCCGCGCCTGAGAAGTCGGTGCCCCCGACGGAGTTCATGGTTTTCATGGGCGACTTTATCTACGCCGATGTACCTATATACTTCGGCGACGACGCGGAAGCGTACAGACGTCTCTACCGCCGCAACTACAATAGTCCTAGCTTCCGCAAGGTCTATGAACGGCTCCGTGAGTGCACCCGAAATCACTTATTCAGACTGGGTACTGAAAAGCTTCCCTTTCATCAGCGATCATTCATACGTACGATGATCATGAGGTACGTCCGTCACCTCGGTCCCGTCCATTCTGTTGTGCTGACAGCTCGCTAGATCATCAACAACTACGCCGGACTGGGCAACAGCTCTCTTCCTCCCTATCCCAACGCGACGAACGCGTTCGAGCTGTACAATGCAGACGCCAACTACGACCCCATCGAGGAAGGACAGTACTACTACGACTTCCGCTACGGAGACGCTGCGTTTTTCGTGATGGACACCCGCAAGTACCGCTCTGACATCTTCTCAGACGAGGCCTCGAGCCACACCATGCTCGGCGACAAGCAGCTCGCCGCGCTCTACAACTGGCTCGGCAAGGTTCGCTTTCTCCACACATCACGGCCATTATGTTGGTGCTCATCCGGGATATGTACAGGTCAACAACACCGCCGTGTTCAAGTTCATCGTCTCCTCCGTGCCGTTCACCGCACTCTGGACGTATGAGGCACTCGAAGACACCTGGGCAGCCTTCCCGTACGAGAAGAACGCGCTCCTCAGCGCGTTCCAATCAGTTCCGAACGTGATCGTCCTCTCAGGCGACCGCCATGAATTCGCCGCGATCGAGTTCCCCGCGGGTCACGGCGGCCACAACGTGCTCGAGGTGTCGACGAGTCCGATGAGCATGTTCTACGTGCCGTTCATCCGGACGCTGAAACCCCGCAGCGAGGAAGTCGTCAACCGGACAAAGGAAGAAATTGTTATCAATGAGGATGGGACTAAGGAAGTCGTGAAGCACGTCGAGGAAGTGCCGCGGGAGAAGGTACTCAAGTACATTGCCGAGGGCAACTACAAGTGGTGCGTGCGGACAACATTTCATTCTAGCCTCCCGATTCAACTGAACTGCTCTTAGGTCAACGATCGAGGTCGACACAAGAGACTACGATCACCCTGTCGTGCGAGTGGAAATTATGATCGACGGCAAGCCTGCATACCAGTAAGTCTAGTCCTCTTCCACCATACGCCACGCACCACCTAAACGCGTCTTTCCAGCCTCGAAGTGCTCGGCAAGCCCGTGAAGCTTCAGTCCACCACCGCGCTCGGCGCGCTCGTCCCCCAATCGCTAAGAGGAATGCTCGACCGGATCGGCCTCAAGCCCAGTCGCTGGTTCTAAACATCGCAATCCATGATCGAGTGAATGAACGTATCCCCAACATACGGAGTAGAGTAGATACCGATGCACCGATGCATGCTGTGTTACCGTACGGAGGATGTAGAGATAGGTACAGTGCGTTTAGATACCAGATTGCCACTTGTTACTACTATTACCATGCCACGCTCCAGATATTCTGTAATGGACGTGTACGTTACAAGCTGTTTATCGCCACTTGTATGTTTCGTTGAGCATCTCATCGCAGTCGGATTCGATCATAGCAGAGTGGGTGAAACATTACAACGTGCTGTCCATGATGCAAAGAGGTATATTGTGTAATGAGTCTGCGATGCGTCCCGCGCGCACGCTCGCAATGTACATAGCACACACGACCTATAACCAACAAATTCCGACTCTACGCGCGCTCCTTCCCCTTCCCCTTACCCGTGTCTTTCCCCTTGCCCTTGTCCTGTCCCTTACCCTTCTCTTCTCCGACATCGCTCAACGACTGATTAGAGAATCGCTGCTGTATGCGCGCATAATGTTCCATCTCCGCCTGGCTCACACTCGGCACGAGCTCCCGTAGCGCCGCGTTGAAGTCCTCTTCAGACACCAACACTTCGGTCTCCGCAGGCGTTGCGAGCTCTCCCAAGTAGTACTGTGGGGTCATCGGGAGCGGGTGCGGCGATTTGGGAGGAGGGTCCGCATTCCATTTCGCTAGAGGAGTATAGGTGAGCGATCCGAGATATGTGCGGGGTGCAACATGTGGAAGGAAGGAGAAGCGACTTACCTATCGTTTCTTCCAGCTCTTCCGCCTTGCGCGACATCGCTTTGAGGAGTGCGTCCGCGCATAGCGCATAGAAGTCCGCGCCAGTATAGTGGAACGGGCACTGCTCTGCGACGCGCTCCAGCTGCAAGTCAGGATGGAGGCGGAACTTGCGCGTGAGCGCCTGGAGGATGTTGAGCTGCGCTTCGTGCGTCGTGCTCACGCCGAGATACAGCATGCGGTCAAATCTGTACCAAACCAGACCGGTCAGTACAACCACCGCCACCTGAACAGCATCTATGAAAATCATACCGTCCAGGCCGAAGCAGTGCAGGGTCGAGCAGATCAGGCCTGTTCGTAGCCCCGATGACGAACACATCCGCACCCGCCTTTCCACCAGACAGGCCATCCAGCTCAGCCAACAACTGGCTGACGATCCGGTCCATGACGCCACCAGAGTCGCCATGATTTCCACGCTTAGGCGCGACCGAGTCGAGCTCGTCGAAGAAGATGACGCACGGCCGGGCGTCGCGCGCCCGCTGGAACACACGGCGGACGTTCGCCTCGGACTCGCCGATGTACATGTTGAGCAGCTCGGGGCCCTTGACGGAGAAGAAGTTGAGAGCGCACGAGGTCGCGACGGCTTTCGCGATGAGCGTCTTTCCCGTCCCAGGAGGACCGTAGAGCAAAACACCTGGAAATCGGTCGTATCGGGGAAGCCAAATGCGTAACGCGAAGCACTCACCTGATCGCTGCTTGAGTCCGTCAGCAAAGAGCTCAGGATGCTCGAGCGGGAGCTGGATGGTATCCAGGATGTCGGCCTTGACATGCGCTAGACCACCAACATCGTCCCAGGATACGGAGGGTATCTTCGGTGCGCCAATGCTCTCCGAATAGGACGCTCTCGCCTTGCCCAATGCCAAGTCAAAGTCGGCTGCGGTCAGTGGAACACCGGAATAGAAGACACTGTAGGCATCACTGCTCCTGCACGAACAGGTTAGCTAACGCCAAACGAGCAACGTGAGCCTACATACGAAGAGTCCAAGGATCGTTGAATGGCCGCCGCTTTGGCGCGGTTCACAAGATCCACAAGGTCCGCAGCGACTAGCGCAGCTGTCTGCACTGCCAAGTCCTTAACGGATACATCGGGTGCGAGGGTGCAGTTGGTCAATGCCGAGAGTAGGATGGCATGCCGCTCTGCTTCGCCGGGCGCCTGTTCACGCAGAGCTTAGATACTAAATTTGTCTAGGAGAGATAGATATTCACCTCGAAGACAACTTCGTGCTTGAAGCAGGAGAGGATCTTCGGTGGTACTCGTTCGTGGCTGTCGGTCGTCCCAAACAGCAGTATAGGGAACCCAGTCAAGTTCCACGACGGCTGGAGACTGGCGGTGCAATCTCGCAAAACCTCTCCTACAGCGGGCTCTGTTGCAGAAGTCAAGATCAAGAGCTCCGTTCCTCGTCTCGTATGTGAGAAACTAACCCTTGCCGGGCTCGAGAGCCTGCGTACTTTGAGCGAAAGCGTCAATATGTCTGAGAAGCAAGATGCATGGAGAGCACGACGCTGCTCGTTCAAAGCGAGCTTGTAAGGTTCCTTCCGTCTTGGCATCTGTGTCGCCGATTACATCATAACAATCGACCTGCTCGTCTGTCAGCCGGAATGTGGCAGATGAAGGCATGTTAACAACCTACCTCTAGGAGATGGATGCCTAACCGTTGCGCAACCCAAGCAGCCGTTGTTGCTTTTCCACATCCTCGAGGTCCTTGTAGGAGAATGGAGAGCTGCAGATGATAGTCTACTGCGCGGCGATTCAACGCTGCAGACGCAAGAGCGAGCAGCTTTCCGAAGGCCGTATCCTGGTCGGGGATAGTCTCCTCGGGAGGCGGTATTCTTTGAGCTATAGAAATTGATTAGAAATGTAGCCGATATGGTGTTGAGACAGAACATACTGATGCTCAGATATTGCGCCATGTTAGGGACGCGGGAGTGTTCGATGCCGGTCTGCACCATGCGAGTGGCGGATGGGTCGACCCAACACCCCAGTTCGCCGACGGTGGCGCCAACATACAAATCTGGCGAAGAAACATCACCCAAGCGGGAGGGTACGCTATGTTCGACGTTCGTGACGAGGAAGTAGACCAGTTCGTTGTGCTCGACTGATGAATTTGTGCTAAACGCAAAGGAATCAGCGATGGCGAGCCAGTTTCATGACTGATACTGACTCCAGATCAAGCTCGTCCTGGCCACCGTCTTGATCCTCTTCATCAAGACCATTGGAATGCCTCAGGACGTCGTCGGTGTTGATGCCGACCGCTATGACATCCCCTTGTTTCACAAGTCGGGTGGTATCCTTGAAGTAGCTCTGTAGCGCCTGAAGGAACAATGGCTGGTACGTCCTGTCTGTCGAGAACGCGGAAGCGACACGAGCGATCGTTACGGTCTTCGCGACGGGTATCGTCGGTCTTCGTGAGCCAAAGGGGCTTGGACGAATGCAAACATCGTGCCAACAATTCAGTCTCGCTTGGGGGTGGAGATTGTGCAAGAGCTGCGGTGATAAGTACAATCCGCTGTAAGTCGTCAGCTATTGCATGGTTCCATCGCGAACGTGCCAAACTCACGCATTGGTTGCAATATCGTCTCGCGCGTGCACACGGGCGAGACGAAAGTTAGTCTCTCTGTCCGACCTGATTATAGCCTATCCTTGCCTCAGCCCTTGGACACAGTAGAACTGTGGATATCACAACATACCCAGTCTCCGTCCTGAACGCCGATGCGGCTGAGTTCTGAAGTACGAACATAGACAGCGCATTCATCCTCTGACGCAGCTATGCGTTTCTGCAGAGGATGTGCTTTATATGCGCGCTCCGCTTGAGCCAAGTGCAGACTAATGTTCGTATGGGTCGTTCCATTGGTGACGCCGTTAGTGAGAGCACCATTCGGAGGCGTGTCAGGAGGGCTGGTGAAGTTCAGCGTGCGCAGGACAGAGCCAGCAAGGAAATCCTCTCCGATCTCATATTCGCCCGCTTCAGAGCCAGAAGCGTCGGGCTCCAGTTGACCGTCCAAGTCGCCATCCGGGATAGTCGGGATATTGTCTTCCGAAGCAGCCTCTTCCCCCACCACAGGAGCCGAGACGTAAACTTTTGTAACCCCGCGTTCAAGTACGCCTTGTTGCACCGGCGCGGCCATGACTAGCTTGTACTGCAGCGACGGTGACAATGATTCCGAGAGCCCATGCACTTCGCGCGCCCAGGTGTAAATGGCTCCTTCGCGGAATACCAGGTCACTTGTGAGGAGCCATTCTTCCAGGGCATCGATGTCTGTTAGTGCAGAAGAGTATGCCTCTTCCGAGAGCGCCGCGAATATCACTTCAGAGAGGGAGACAGGCTGCACGATGGTGACCGAGTGGGTAGGGCCTGCGGTACTGGCACTGGCTTGGCCGGACGGGAACACGCTGGGGTACTCGGTCTGCCAACGCCTCGGAACAGACACATCTTTGACCTGTTGTCTTCGTCACCATCTCTGCCATTTACGAAGACTGTACGCATAGTGGACTCACATCCTGGTCCAGCACACCCCAGCAGGTTATGGACGGCAGCCCGGAAGCGCTATCCGCGCCATTCCCCGCACTACGCGCAATCGCAAGCGCGACCCGCTCCTGCGCGGGCAGTCTTAGAGCGTCCCATACGTGTTCCGGTACGCGCGCGACGTCGGGGGCGAGGGCGGGGGCGTCGTGGAATGCGGGGTAGGCGGGGGCGGCGGGCGGACGCTCGAACAAGAAAGGCATCCCGGACAGAGAGAGCAAACAAGCGCCGGTGCTGCTCTCTTTTTCACGCTCGTCCACCGCTCGCCCGACGCTCGACGCTCGTGTTTCTCTCTCGCTTTTCCCTCCCGCCCGCTCTCTCTCCGCGCCGGCCCCGATTTCTCAGCAGCTCTGGGTGTGCGCTGCTGATCTACCTTGAATTAACTCACTACTCGGCCGAGGAAACTTTGTGAAATATGAGCAGGGGCGGACGAGGATTTGGTGGTGGCCGCGGCGGTCGTACGTCAAAAGACTACTATTGCGTTTCTCTTGTAGCTAATCCAGTTCTACATGCGCAGCTCGCGGTGGTGGCCGAGGAGGATTCACGCAGAGGGATCAAGGCCCTCCAGACACTGTCCTTGGTATGTACACATATCCCCGGCGCCCAGTTCAGCATCTAACCTTTAAGCAGAGATGGGCACTTTCATCCACGCAGTAGAAGACGAGATGCTTTGCCAATCCGTGATGCCTGACAAGGTCCCCTACTTTAACGCCCCCATCTACCTCCAAAACAAGTCTGTCATCGGCCGCGTGGACGAGATCCTCGGCCCTATCAACGAAGTCTACTTCTCTGTCAAGATGGGCGAGGGCATGGTCGCGAGCTCCTTCAAGAAGGGTGACAAAGTGTATATCGGCGGTGACAAGCTTCTTCCGCTCGAACGATTCCTGCCAAAGCCCAAGGCTGCAGGTGGTAAGTCTCTCAGTAACGCCGTCGCTGTCTCGCATGACGTTCAACTTTCACTCAGGTGTGAAAAAGCCTCGCGGGGCTGGCGGTCGCGGTGGTAGCCGTGGTGGTGGGCGCGGTGGACCTCGAGGCGCACCACGGGGACGTGGGGGCTTCAGCGGCGGCCGTGGTGGAGGTGCACCAAGAGGACGCGGTGGTTTCGGTGGTGGTCGTGGTGGAGGTGCGCCCAGAGGGCGTGGGGGCTTCGGTGGTGGTCGTGGTGGCGGCCGTGGTGGTTTCCGTGGCTCATAGTTCCAGCTGTGTAGTAGGTGGTGTACGAGTCTCCCGATGCTTTCCTATTTCTTTTCTTTGCGCTTGTATCTTACTCTGAGCGATGCTCTCTGCTCCGTCATGAAGTGGTCACTATAGTACATCAGATTTCCAAAAGAGAGGAAGGTATGGCTACAGTCAGGGTATCTCGTCCGGTCTCACAACTTCAAGGCGTTGATTTCTGCCGCAACCGTCTTCACGCGCTCAGATCGTTCTAGCTGTACGGGTACGGCCTGCAAGCAACCTATGAGAATGGAGAATCTCGTAGGAGGCCGATAATATACGGACCTGCTTCAACTCCTCGACGATTGCGAACGTTTGTGAGGCGACGTCTTCGATGCGCTGATGCACGTCCGCAGGAACTACAGTCGATTGAGTAACCCGTACACTCGCGCGACACCAAACAATGGGTGAACATACGATCTTCCTCGACCTGTACATTCTCTTCGCCGACCTCCGCCATTGCTGCTGCCTCCTCGGCGTCGAGTTCAGCTTGACTCGCGAGGAGCTCGCGCATCTGTTTCTCGATTTCTTCCGGCTTTGTACGCCGTTCCTTCGCGATCTGCAGGTCCCAGCGAAGGCTTTGGTCGGACAGAGACCATATGTGCCTGTCGAACCCCTCGTCGAACGGCTCCATGTCTGAACAAGATGCACAGAGAAGCACCGTGAGTTCATTACTAGAGACGGGGTTTCAGCCACGCACCTTCCTCGTCCTCGTTGATCTCCTCCAAGTTTTGACCGTTGACCCTGACGTTTGGCCTCGCCATCTCAAACGTCTTGTCGATAAACTGATGGGCCCACGACTATGAGCACACATCCACCATATGCGTAAGCCTAATGAGACACACACGGTGCAGATGCGCAAGGAGGGCTTCTCGGTCCTCGGCCGAGCTGCCGCCACTCAGCTGTTCGTCAAGGGCGGTGAGAGCTGCGATGGTGTAGTTCCGCTTGATGCGCCGCCAATCGTCCAGAGTCTCAACTGAGATGCGGGGGAGGTCTTCACGTTGGGCCTCCATAAGTATTCCGTTGTGAAGGCCTTGTTGAAAGAGATGGTGGAGGCCGGAGAGCAAGTATGGAGGCCGAGTGTCGGCGCCTCACGCGTTTGTGGTGTCGCGTTCACCGAGAGCGCGTCTCGTCACGCGTTAAGGTCACGCCCAACTCCCATGGCGGCGACTCGGACCTCTTAACGTTGCAACCTGAGCGTGTGCTGCTTTTGCTCTGATACAGGACTCGCCCTCGGATTCAACCGGAAGCTAAGATATCTGTGCGATCGCAAGCCCTCTCAAGTGAAGCCTGGATCAATGTGGCCGTGTCAAGACCCATCGAACGAGTGCCTCCTGCACACCCAAGTCCGCCAACGATACCAGAGCTGTGAACGTATGGATGCACTATCATACTATACAGTGGATACGGTACAGGGAAGGCAAACCAGAAAATGCAGCAGTGATGCAAGAGATTACAATAGTACAAGTTAGTCCGGTATCTGCTTCTTGACGCTCGCGACTATTCACCCATCAGGCCTCAGTACTACCATTTGGTCTGCCATAGGAAGTCAACACTCTGTGCATCGGTCCGCAGAACAAAGAGTACTCACATCGGGGTGCTGCTTGAAGTCCTCATACGATTGGCGGTTGAAGAAGCTCACTTCGGACTCGTTCTCTGTCAACGGAGTGGTCAGCTCACGTCCAGCCTTGAACGGCATAGATGATGCGAAACCCACCGAGTCCCATCTCTGCGAGGGTCTTCGAGTCGTCCTCGAATATCCATTCGTCGTGATCGAGGTTAATGATGAGGTTTGTTGTCTGGCGGGAGCAAATCTTCGCAACGGTCCCTCTCCCATATATGCAGGAGCGTACTAACCTTGGCACCGTGGGCCTTTGTGTACAGTTTGATAGTATCTGTGCACGATGTGAGTAATCTTTCGCTACATGGGGGAGGAGCTCAATGCTTACCAAGTGTCACATTGCGATACGGCTTCCAAGCAGGCTGGGTCTGTATCGCTATAGCAGACGATCCAGGGTTTGTAAAGCTGAAGCATAGAGGTGAGATGTGGTCGATGATTACCTTGTTGTACCGTCTCCTTGAGTTGTCCGACTGTTGTGGTCTCGAGATTTACGTGGTGTAGGACGAGACTTTTCTCTGTACGGTACTCGAACGATTTAATTACCCTGATAGTAAGGGTAGCGTCGGTCTTGGGAACCGCGAGGTTTACGGGGACGTCTGAGATGCCGTCGGAGGACATGGTAGGTATCGCTGTGGTGTGTGCGGAGTAGTTGTTGGTGGATGGTGCAGTACAAGCTGTGTCTTATACTGTGATTTCCTGTGGTCTGGAGGATGTCGTCGTGTTGCTGAACGTTCAGGACGATGCTCGAATCCCTCGGCCCTCGCCGATCGATCGAGATCGTTCTGCTCTTGGGCGCTTGCGGTGCTACAATCGGGCGTCTACGTGTACTTCAAGTGTGTACTTGGCACTTGCTACTACTGTACTCGCCACTAGCAGGTAGGAACCGGTCACCACCTCATCAGAGGGCCTCGATACTCTGTTTTGCACATAATCAAAAGACTGTATTGTCGACGGGATCTCAAGGAATATTGATGCTCCCATTTAGTGTCCGAATCACTGACAACGAACACCCTATTCCAAGTCGCATCTCATGACTGGTTTTTCCTGCTATATGACCGACAAGCAGTGCAATTGCCACCCACATCACTCACGACAGGTACACTCAAACTCCCCGTGTCTGCCGACACCAACCGTGCCGCGCGCCGATGCGTCTCAATTCCCCGTCTTACAAATAACACGGTTTACTTCTGGTACGAAGTCCGCGGCTGCTCAAGGTATCTATAGCGGCAAGAAGCATCCAGCCTTGTTCCTGTGCATTTGCAAGGCGTGGGCACATGCAGATGCGACAGAGCTGGGTGCGTCATTTGCCCTCCTGTGTTTGATGACTATAGGCGCATCCGAGGTTTCTCCGCACCTACGCTCACTATATAAACTTCCGTTCACAGGATCGCATCCGGACCCCATCCGTCAGAGCTATCGCTGACTCCTCTGCGCCATTGCCTCTTCGCTGCTGAGTACCTAACGCAGCGCAAGCCATGTCTCATGCATTTTTAGACGCGTTGATCCCTGACCTAGTGCAGAAATTGACCACCGATGAGAAGATTAAACTTCTCAGCGGCCCCAACTGGTGGAACACCAATGCAATAGAGCGGCTAGGTATACCTGCCGTTCGCATGAGTGATGGCCCAAACGTGGGTTCAATACGCTCACCGAGGCCATCCGTCCGCTAATTTTCTCGCAATGCCACAGGGAGTCAGAGGATCGTCACACTTTGTCTCTACTCCTGCACAGTGCTTGCCTGTACGTCCATCCCGCTGCAGCCGATGCATTGTATCAATATGCTCATGAGCCTTCGCAGTGTGAGACGTCTATGGCATCGACGTTCGATCCCGATCTAGTATTCGAGGTCGGCAAATTCTTGGGAGAGGAAGCCAAGATTAAGTCTTCAGTGATTCTCCTCGCTCCAACATGTAACATTCAGCGTAATCCTCTTGGGGGACGTGCTTTCGAGTCGTTCTCCGAAGACCCTCATTTATCAGGCAAGTCGGAATCCTCAAGCCCCCTAGCATGCTTTGCTAATAATTACCGCGTTATAACAGGCATCATGGCCGCTGCGTACGTCAACGGTCTCCAATCTCAGGGCGTTGCTTCGACGATCAAACACTTCGTCGCCAACGATCAGGAGCACGAACGGACCGCGGCCGAATCTGTCATGTCTGAGCGCGCCTTGCGCGAAGTCTACCTCTACCCGTGCGCATGTTGCTACTGACCCCTCTTGACACCTCACAAACACCTGCCATGTACCGGCGGCTCGACTCCTCAGGTTCATGCTAGCGCAGAAGAAGGCTCGCCCATGGGCTTTCATGACATCGTGAGTGAGAGACGGACGCACCTCTCTTCGACATAGCTCAACAATCGTATACATAGCTACGGAAGAATAAACGGCGTTCATTGCGCAGAGAACCCAACGCTTCTGAAGGACATCCTACGGAAGGAATGGGGCTTCGACGGCATCGTAATCAGCGACTGGTTCGTTGCGGCACTACCACTCCGAATCCCTGCCGGCACTTATCACTCTCCTTCTCTTTCTCCCCGATAGGTTTGGAACCTACAGCGTCGACCTCGCCATTAACGCCGGGCTAGACCTCGAGATGCCCGGTCCTCCGCGCTGGCGGACACCGCTCCTCATTAACCACATGCTCTCATGCCAAAAGGTCTTGCCATCAATGTTGGACGAACGTGCCACGGACATCCTCTCCTTCGTACAGCGCCAGGCGCGTCGCAACCCAGAGGTCGTGTTCGGCGACGGTCAAGAACGTACCCGCGACACTCCTGAAGGCCGGGCATTTTGCAGACGCCTTGCAGCAGAGGGTATGATTGTACTAAAGAACGAACAGAGCGTGTTGCCTGTGAAGCCAAGCGAGAAGGTCAAGCGGGTGGCCTTGATCGGCCCGAACATGAAGGACAGAATAATCTCGGGTGGCGGGTCCGCTGCGCTCAAAGCGAGCTACATCGTCACTCCGTACACGGGCATCGTCGAGAACGCACCAAAAGGAATCGAGTTTGACTACACAGTCGGATGCTATTGTGAGTTCACACCGACGAACTATGCAGTCTGCGTGCCTAACATGCCTTCCAGCGTTCAAGTATACTCCTACGTTGGAAGCCTACTTGAAGACGCCATCGGGAGAACCTGGATGGCTCTGCTCGTTCTACAACCACGACGAATCTGGAAACCCCACGGGCGACTCCGTCGCCGACTTCATCCTACAAGATACCCGAGTCAAGCTGAACGATTTCCTGCCGAAGGGCTTGACAGAAACGTGGACCATCAAGCTTCGCGGGAGCTTGACAATGGACAAGACGGCCGAGTACGAGCTCGGCTTGACCGTTGCAGGGAGAGCGAAGCTGTTCGTTGATGGGAAGCTCACGATCGACAATTGGACAAAGCAGAGGCCTGGAGACTTCTTCTATGGGTATGCTCGAGGTCGTTGATGAGGTTGGCCCAATCTCATCTGCTTCGTTGATAGACAAGGTACGGTAGAGGAGATGGGCACCATATCCCTGACCGCCGGCAAGTCCGTCGACATCCTCGTCGAATACACCAACACGAAGCCGCCTGAGGGCCCTGAAGCTGACCGTTCTCAGCCGGCGCTGATGCGCGGGGTGGTACGTACTTCCACCCGGCCCGTATAATGTCAGGACGCTCACCATTGTTGGTTCAACTCTCAACAGCGTCTGGGAGGCTGTGAGAAGATCGACCCTGAGGAGGCTATGGCCGCCGCGGGGAAGCTTGCGGCGGCCTCGGACGTGGCTATCATTGTCGCAGGCCTCTCCCCCGACTGGGAGAGCGAGGGCTTCGACCGTCCAACACTGGACATGCCCGGACGACAGAACGAGCTGATATCACGCGTCGCAAAGGCAAACCCCAACACCGTTGTCTGCATCCAAGCCGTAAGCATTCCCACAAACTCTCCTACGGTGTGTAGCTGAAACCGCTTCCAGGGTTCTGCCGTCTCAATGCCGTGGGTCGACGAAGTCAACGGGATCATCCAAGCATGGTACTCAGGGAACGAAGTCGGCAACGCGCTCGCCGACGTCCTCTTTGGCGCGATCAATCCCAGCGGCCGCCTCCCGCTCACGCTCCCCGTGCGCGTGCAAGATATCCCCGCTTACCCGAACTTCAAGAGCGAGAACGGGCAGATCCACTACCGCGAGGACCTCTTCGTCGGGTACAAGGGCTACGAAGCGCGGGGCGTGAAGCCGCTGTTCCCCTTCGGGTATGTGCACCTTCTCCCTCTAATACCACCTCGATTTGTCATGCTCAACATTCATTCTTCGCCTCCAGCCATGGCTTATCATATACTACATTCTCGTTCTCGGATCTCCACACCACCCAGAAACCCGACGCGTCCTCGGCCGGCAATCTTAACGTCGAAGTGCAGGTCACAGTCACCAACACCGGTACAATTGCTGGCTCGGAGGTCGTGCAGGTGTACGTCTCCCTCCCTGACGTCGGCCTCACCACGCCCAGGCTACAGCTCCGCGCCTTCGCCAAAGTGCGAGACGTAGAGCCCGGCCAGAGCAAGACGGTGACGATAGTCCTGGACAAGTACGCCGTCTCGTTCTGGGACGCGCGGGGTCAACAGTGGAAAGCGGCTCCTGGCACGTATGGTGTACACGTTGGGAAGAGTAGCCAAGATATTGTGTTGGAGAGCGTGTTCACTTTGGAGAGAGCATTTACCTGGGTTGGATTGTAGACTTGAAGCGGTGCAGAGCGAATGCATAGTTAGACTGACGATCTGACATTCACGCACGACAACAACTGGACGGCGGATTATAACGTATACATTTCAAAGCAAGACGAAAGGCGAGAGTACACTAGGACGGACGATAGCTAAGAGCAAAATAAGATAAGAATGGGCATTCAGTTGCCATAACGCTCCCGAGCCTGACCAGTCGACATGTCAGCCTTGCGGGTCCTCTCCGAGCGATCGAAGGAAAGGAGGAGGCGGGTGTACGTACCGCATCCTTTACCAAGTTAACGTATCCAGAATAGTCTGTAGCAATCTTCGAGATATCTTTGGCCTTGGCGGCCCCCAAGCCAACTCCTGCAGCATAGACAGCGGTCTCACTAGACACAATGATGTTAGTAATTCAGAGTAAGAGACGTCGTTCAATAATACCACCCACATCGGGTCCACTCTTCCTTCTCCACTAGTACCGAGGCCCTGGCCTTCCTTCCAGCCCATCATCTTCAACAACTTGTTGCCAACATTATTGTCGTCCTTGCCGGGGTTAACAGGCGGCGGAGGCGGGGGCGACGGGGGCCGAGGCCCTTCGGACTTCCGTTTGGGCGCAGGACGCTCGCTTGGAAGAGGCCGGGGAACGTCTGGCTGATTGTGCATGACACGTCGCTCTGAAGCGCGGTCGCGGTATTTGGGTTGCTGAGCCTGATCTGCCTTGGCCTTCGCCGCGCGAACCTTCTCGCGGGCAATCTCACGTAGAGCGGCGTCCTTGTAATTTTTCTAGTGGGTGTGTAAGAATTACTGAGGATATATCACTCCGAATGTGGTTGGTATACCTTATGTAGGTCGGACTCCTTGTTGTGTCGCTTCAGTTGATCAAGTGACTTGAACTGACGTGCGCAGAGCAGGCAAATTAACGCGGTCGTATCCGAAAACTCGAACTCGGTCTCAGCTGGAGGAGTCGCCGACTTGACTGGAGCTGGCGCAGCTACAGGAGCGACAGGTGCAGGTGTCTCGATCTGTTCGACATGAAGATCAGTGCATTTGGCCAAATTGAATATGCTAACCGGCTGGACGGGTGCAGGTACTTCTTGCGGAGCGTCATGATGCAAAACGTCTTGCACCTGGTTCCACTTCGTGATGTTGTTCGCAGTCTGAGATATGGCGTTGTCAGCGCAGTGGTAACTATCTGTCTTCGCGGCGGAACGAACCTTCTTGCTCGCAATAAGGGGCGCAACTCGCTTAGCAGCGGCAACTACAGCAGCCGGGACCTGTCAGTGAACCCGCACGCACAACTGTCTCCCATGACGAGACAAACCCTTCGGATCTTCAGTCGCATTCGTCTCGGTTGTCGCAGCATCAGCCTCTCCCTCAGCGCCATCATCCATGGAGAAGGCCTGGGAAAGAGGTACAGCCTTCTTGGCCTGGCCTGATGGTCCTGCTTGCCCAGGTTTGCTGATGGACAATCCGCCCTTAAAGCTTAGGGTAACAGGCTTGTCAGAAACGGGCAATGCCGAGGCTTCGACCGTAGTCCCCAGCGAATTCGACTCTAGTGTCCCAAGGTGAGATGCCGTTCACGATGGCCTTGAGCCTGCACAAACCTTTCTTCTTCTTTTCCTTCTTCTCCTTCACAGCCGGAGTGGATTCAGCAGGCTTGACAGGTTCTTCTACCTTGAACTCAAGTACTGCTGCTGTAGACGCCTCATCCCAGTACCGTACCCACATGCCTTCCGCGCCGCCTAGACTTGTGGTTGACGTCAGGCACGCATCATCTCGAAGCGAGTAGTCTGGCAGCGGTTGGAAGGAATACGGATGCGCGAAGGAGGCAGCCACCGGCCGGTCGGAGATACGGAAGCCATTAGGGTGCAGCTGCGGAGACATAGTCGCCGCAAGCACTGCGGACGCCGACTACACCCGGCTGTAAGTACTATCCTCATACAACGGTAGGAAGCACACATACCTGCACGTCTACGAACTCCACGAATGCGAAGCCCCAGCTCGCAGTCGTAACTTTATCCTTGATCAGGATGATCCTCCTCATCCCCTTGGCACCGTCCTTGCCAGGTCCAGCAGAGGCTTTCATGGCCTGGGCGATGGCCTGCGGACCTGATAATGGGTCAAGGCCACGGAACAGCAGGACAGGTGCCTGAGTATTCCCAATGTCTCGTGTACCGTCATTTGACTGGAATGGCCCCTTTGCCCGTCGGTCGTTAGGAGCCGCACTTTGAGAGTAATCAATCTTGACGCGGCGACCGCCCGGGGGAGCGGGACTTCCTGCCTCCAGCGCTCGATAGAAGGCTGCTGTAGCAGAAGCGCCATGGGATGCTGGCGGAGGGATTTGGATGAAGGGGAAGAGTGGGTCGACGAACGCGCGCGCGTGTTCCGTGCTTGTGAACTGGGCGAAACCGAAGCCTTTTGAGACACCTGTTGTGCGTGTAGGATTATGGCGCAAGGTCGGGCGGGGAGAAAGAACACGTCAATGCGCTGTTGAATGCAGAGGAAGTACGAAGGGGCAAGTGCCTGTAGTTCTGTCTCGGATTATCGTGACCGACTCGATGCTGCAGCTATTGCTGGTGAGGTATGCCTGCATCTAATGGTACGGCCGTCATTTAGCGGATGGTGCGCTGAACGCGAGCAGAACGACGCACGTCTGATTCCGTAAAGTCTGGGTCAAGACCAAGGAAGATGACATGAGGACTGGGTTCGCTAGGGACAAGTCGTTTCTTGTTGTGCGGGCCACCCCTTGAGTGGCGGTCATCCTGGTAGTAGCCTTGGTCATAGGATTGACGATTGTCGTAACCGGAGTTGTCGTATCCTTGGGTTGCGTCATATCCCTGAGAGCCATACGGTCAGGACTCGACAAGTCCAATATATGATTACTACTGCGTACGCCGTCGTTGTACTTCCTACGCTTGCTGTCGCCGTAGTAGTCCTCGTCGCGCGTGTGGGTGTTTCCTCTGGGTGTGGGCTGCCAGGAATCATAGTTTGCATTCTTTCCTTGGTCCCATTCTCTGTTGTAGGCCATGGTGCGGCGTGGTGGGCAGAGGTAGGGGATGGGCGGAGAAAGAAGGGGCGAGGATGATGGTGGTAAGCGGAAGAGGAATGGGCGCTTGTGCGAGCCAACGACTCTGTGATTGCCTTCCACCATGGCCGGACACGGTGCGCACATCCTCACCTCCCTCTTTGCTCAACAGCTTACGTTCTGTCCGCTTTTCTAGGATACACAAAGGTATATTGACAGTCATATCTTGAGATACTCTTGCTAACCTGGGGACTGTCATAGACCGACCCCGCCGTCGAGCGATGGAACACCATGGTATGCCCCGCACCTCTTTCGAATTCAACGTATCTCAACATAATCTGGTTGTAGCGCGAAGCGGTGTACAAGCACTTCCGCTTCAACTCGCGGACAGCAAGGCAGTCCATCATGGGCATGGTCGTCTTTCCGGCTGCCGTGTTCGCTGTTGCTTACAGCCAAGACGTATGCCCAATTCACATGTTCATACGTTCGTGGCTCACCATGCGTTTCGCAGATGAAATGGGACTGGACAGGCAAACGCAAGGGCGAACCCCTTGCTCGCAACCCTCCCGCGCCGGAAGCGTCAGATTAAGCGGTGTATACGCCTGGTGTCATTCCCCTACTCTGCAAGTACTACGGTATCCACTGTATTGCATCTCCCTACAGTCCACAAGAGCCTCATTCAAAATCTCTTGCACAACTCGATCGCCACCTTGCACCCAGCCCCGACTACTGTGCTCAGGAGCGCATGTGCTGGTGCTTTCTGCGAGTCGTTCTCTACGGCGATGTCTAGGTGTTCGAGCTCGTCGTCCCTGAACTCCTTGATCACTTCCTTCAATAGCGGAACACTCGGATGGTCCGGTGGTAATTGTTCGAATGCCTTGAGTTGACTGGGAGGTTCTTGTGAGCAAACCCTGGGAGAGCGTGCTGGGTAAGGACTCACTCGTCGTAATGCTCGCCAATGACGGTCTCGACCGCTTCCGTACACGCCATAGCAGCTTCTCTGCCCATGAGTGCAGTGATAGCCCCTAGGCCGTACCCTCCAAGCCGTGCGATCTCCCATAACATCGTGGGTCTTACTCGGTGTTGTAGTTGCAGCTTGTTCATGACGGTGAGGTGTTTCTTTTCCTGGTCCCACATATCCTGTACGAACCGGTCAAACGGATTTGACGGGCAGTCTTTAGAAAGTAACGCACTTGAATGAGCGGTCCGGTGGCTGGGTCACGGCCGAGGACGTCATGCTGTCCCTTGTATATCCAGTTGGCGGCCAGCTCCCCCGCTTGGTCCACCCTCAGTGCGCTCTCCAACTCTTCCCTGACATCCTTGGGGACGTTCTCCGGGGTTGTCGTCACTGACGGGTCTTGCGAAAGTGCCGGATCAACGTAAGCACTAGAGGCACTAGAGCGGGCAACTGTTGAGTGCGCTCGAGCAATAGCAGCAGCACAGGGGCGAAACGACACAGAGCGAGAAAGCGAGAGCATGGTGAGACCGGACAAGTTGTATTACGATAATAAGTAGGATACGTAGTGGTTAGGGATCTTGGTCGTCGTTCCGGAGGGCCCCTCACTGTCTGGAGCGATGAGCAGCGGGTCTCCCCGTATAGTGATCTGCTTATGTAATGGATGCGCGACGGTCTCCAGCTTAGGCGCGTTTCGTTCACTTCAGCACGCGTCTTTCAACTCAACTACTTACCCAGCTTCTGCCACTGCCAGTACATACCCTCTGCTTGTATATCCGCGACCATCATGAGTGCCGCCCCTTCGACGTGTGTACTTCTCCAGCACATCTGCTAGTCTGTCTGGTTTACTCAACGCACGGTATAGCTTCACTCCTTCTGAGACCATTGACATGACCAAGGAACGCGACTGGCCCGCGAAGCTTGGTGCGTCTTTCCATCCGTTCACTTGAGCAAGAAGCTCATTGCGCGTTCCGGAATTACAGGCATGCTGGACTGGGACAGTACTAACATTGTCTTCACCAAGCGCTCCCTCCTTGAATTTCTGAAGTAAGTCGCGTCTATCTCGAGCACAAACGCGATGATGCACCCGCTAAGAAGTGGCTTCCCCGCAGATATGCTGGGGTGACCGTCGACCCGAACTTCACCAACATTCAGAAGCTGCCGCGTACGCGCCAGACTCCCGTTCTTTGTCCTTAGACTTCACTTACAGGTGGCCGCGCTAGGCTACGCGAAGTTCGGCAAGATCTCCAGCGACAGCCCCGCAGGTACCGAGGCTGCGCCCGCTGGAGAGGACGCCGCGGTTCCGGGTGAGTGTGCTCTTTGAGTTCGTTCATATTTTGCCGCTCATTGTGAGACAGCATCGACAGCCTCCACCTCGCCTGCCACTGCTGCAGGTGACTTCAAGCCTACTCGTCGCGTCCGCGACCCTCCAGGCGGGGCGACTCACCGCCTCTTCGGCACCGATGTCGATGACGACGACGCACTCGCTATGGCGCCTCCCAAGCCCACCGTAAGCATAAGCCGCCTCATCTAACTTTCTCCCCACTTACGCGCCCACCTGTCAGGCCGCGCCTGAGCCAACCGATGCTGCGGCAACTGACGACAGCAGACTGAAGTAAGTGGATTGATGCTGCGACGTGCTGAGCAGATGTATCCTAATATATGCACATCTTTGACAGGGGCAGAAGGACGACCTCGAGTGTAGCTGGCTTGTGGGACGCCCCAGAGCCCGATAACGGTTTCAAGCCTACTCGTCGGTACGCCATCTTACAACGTAGATTCTGCTCAAAGGAATCTGATACTCACTTCCTGGTCACACTTAGTGTCCGTGAAATGCCCGGTGGCAAGGATAGCATCTCTGGCGTGCGTGCCTAAGTTCCCCTTCGATCATGCCTCTATATCTGACGCGTTCTGATCACAGCTGTTTGGTGCTTGATGATTTGAGGCTCAGGATATCTGTGATACCAACGTCTTTGGTCGTATCCGGGGCTAGGCTGCCGTTGAAATGTAATATAATCTGCTTTTCGTGCAACCGGGTTCAACAAAAGTCAATGAAGAGCCATGGAGGATAGAAATATCTTGCAGTACTATTGACTTTGTAAAGAAATGTCGTCTATATATCGCGTTCGCCCGTACCATATCCCTGCTCAGACGCTGGACGCCGGATGGCAACAAAAAGAATATGGTGGCGGCGAGGTTCGAACTCGCGCGGGATTGCTCCCATCGGGAATCAAGAAGTACTTAAATCCGACGCCTTAGACCAACTCGGCCACGCCACCCTAGGTCACCTGCTTGCACTTTATGCCCAGTATCTCGTTTCGACTGAGCTGGCTTCGCTTACAGTTACTCCTCCCAGACAAGAGCGGCGGCGCAACTCGATATCCATCAAACATTGCACTCGGCCCTTCACTCTGAATCTCTACGTAGCTTCATGAGTGGAGTGGAGCAAAATGGCCTTCACGTGCCTCAACGATACTCAAAGCATGAAGCGAGCAAAGCGAGAAAATGGATGTACTGTACAGGTACGCTGGCTAACAATTCAAATGCTACACAGAATGGCCATCCCAGCTCAAAGGAGAATGTGCAAGGTCCGGAGGCGGCTCGTAACAGGTCCGCACGAGGCCATCTACCGTCTGGTACAGGAACATCCGCATCATACTCGCTGCAAAACAGGTCCGCACACGGTCAGTCAACCCTTCTTCACAAAGAATCATGTAACACTGGTAGGCTATGAAGTCCACTCACATTGTTCCATAACGCCCCAGATGATCTGGATCTCTGTTGCCTTGCACACTCGGAATACCACTGTGCGCGCATACAGCGTCGCATCCGCAACGAGCGAGTGCAGTTCGTTCCCGTCATCCTCGAAATACTGCGTGACGATGAGGGTGAGCTTCGGCAGCGCTCGGAGAGGTGACTGATGCAGCGCGACGGCGAGGGGTTTCAGGCGGTCAAGAAATTGCTTGACGTCCTCGAGAGACGCGTCCATGCCAAACGCCGAGTAGTACAGCAGGAGATGCTTGAGGGACCCCGACGACTGGGACGCCCATGCCACAAGGCGTTCGTAGTCGGGGTGCGGCCATTCCATCGCCCGAAGGACTTGGATGTGGAGAGTTTCTAGACTGGAAAGTCTACCAGGTTGCACCAGCTGCATCTCGTCCGTGTCCGCTGGCACCTCAGGTGAGTTTTCTCTGGCATATCATACCACGATCGGGATGCTTACCCGGTGGTTCGTAGGGTATGCTAGTTTCCTCAAGGAATAGAACTTTGAGCGTAGGCCCCGCCGCCTGTATGATACCATACGAAACCCGCTGCCAGAGCCCAGGCTTCCTCGGATGCGATACCACAGATAAGCAAACGCCATTGAAATCCTCCACAAGCCGCGCACCTTGCTCTCCCCATCAGTCTCGATAGTCAACACTACAAGCTGCGGGAACCGTCTCCGCGGAAGCACCAACTTCCGCGCCCCGCGCGGCGCCCACGAGGCCCCATACACCAACAGCCTCCGCAGACCAGAGAACGCCGTCAAGAGCTTCAGCAAGTCCTGGAACGTCCCCGAGCCCTTCCACGCGAGCGACAGCGACGCGACGGCCGTAAATGTGTGCAGCGACCTCACGAACTGTGGGTGGCACGTCAGCCCGCGCGCCAGCGCGAGGCCGATATCCCGCACATACGGGAGCTTCCCCGCCAGTATGAGAGCCCACGTCCGCGAGATGTCCCGGGTAGGTTCAGGGATCGATAATGTTTGGTCCGTGACCATCCCCGGGGTGTACTCTGCGTCATTGTCGATCACGTTGAGGTCGTACACGAGGGTCCGGAGCCATGGGTTGGCTTCGAGCGACCTGACGAGGAGCTCGAGTGCAGCCTTTTCGGTGCCGATGAAAGTGAGCTGGCGGTACAGGTACGTGCGGCTCGTCGGTAGCCAGGCGCGACAGGTCAGGGCGCAGGCGCAGAGCGTTGAAAGCCTCGTACGACGGTCGAGCACACCATCTTCCATAAGAGGGAGGACGATCCTGTTGGGCCCGATTTCTTGTACGATTTGCTCATAAATCTCCGTTGGAAATGCGGACACGGGGGTCGGTTGCATCTGCGAGGTGAGAGAGTCTTCAATTCACTGTCACCACTGGGCGCGAGCAGATCCCTTACGGTCAGATCCCCACTGGTGACAGGTGTAGGAAATCAAGGGTTTAAAGATGGATGCACCATATTGTAGTACGTAGCTTACAGTCATGGATCCTGCAGACGTCGTCAAGCTGCACCTAGCGCCACCTGCTGCGGGTCGATATGCCGACACCACTAGCTGATTACGAACCCTACTGCGGGGTCGATATGCTTACATGGAATGTCAACGACATGGACGCTATTACTATCAGGGCCTTCTTCCAGTTCAACTTATAGCGCGGCTACCCTAAGCCTAAGACGCCGATTTAGCACACGCAGCTACGCCCTCAGCCGCACGACATTCTCCCCTTACCTAAGTTGTGTACCACACCGATGGCTTCACTTCCGTGCAACAAATATCAGCAGGGGGCTGGGGACAAACATGGTCCATTATACCACAGAAACGACATTAACTGGGCACGGAGAAGTCACCTCGACCGTCCCGTCGCACTACGATCAAGAAGCAGGCAGAGGGGGTAGTAGGGGCATGATCGAACGAGAGAATTTGTATATCAAAACACACGAGCAGCGAAGGACGGAACGATACAGCGAAGGATAAAGAGGAAGAAAAAACGAAGGAAGGAGGACGTGCATGTAGATGGACATGGACAGGCGTATACACTACGGACTACGGGCAGGGAAAGTGGAGACCGGGCACGCTTTCGATGAGGAGACGCAGGGCGCAGAGTAAGGATGGGCTATGGACGATGTACATGTATGCGAGATAGGGCAGATGGAGGTGGAGTGTATCCAGACGAGACAAGTGAGAGAACGGACATGAAAACGAATCAAAGCAGGAGGACACAGTTCACTCCTGGCCGAAACCGACGGTTTCCCTGCCATAACGTGTCAATGCTCAAGTTCACGCGCAAACGATCACATGAGAGATACTCACTCTACAGCCCAAGTCAACTTCTGCTCCAGCGTCTCGTAGTCCTTGTATGGCGGCAGATCGATACGGTTGAAGCATGTATGACTCTTCGGCAGCTGGTTCGGGTCGCCCGACTTCTCGATCGTGAACCGCCGCGGGCCGTCGGATCCCTGCAAATCCTTGAAGCCGTTGACGGGGATTCGAGAGGTTCCCGTGGCGAACTGCAGTAGTCGTGACTTGCGTTCCGGCGGCCAGCTCCGCACGCATTTCCAGAACCACTGTACGACCTCGTCGTTGACTTCGTAGCCACGGTAATCTGTGTACTTCA
The DNA here is from genome assembly GCA_022376465.1 of Cubamyces lactineus. NCBI lineage: Eukaryota > Fungi > Basidiomycota > Agaricomycetes > Polyporales > Polyporaceae > Cubamyces > Cubamyces lactineus. The sequence goes on along the minus strand of JACDTU010000013.1, from coordinate 1,089,102 downwards.
TCCAGTCGTCGCTACATGAATAGCTCAGTATGTAAACCATTGCCAGAGCGTTCACGAGTCACTTACACGTCGATCTCGGACATACCACCGATGAGGAGCTCGAGCTCACGCTCATCGAAGACGTTAATGAGGTCTTGGGGGATGAGCTCGCTGAAGCCCGACATGAACGCGTCAAACTGCTCCTTGACACGCTTCGAGATACGGTATTCGACGACGGCGTTCACATACTCCTTCTTGTTCTCCTCAGTGACGGGGATGTCTGCACCTCCAGGCTTGAGCTCGACGGTGACCATCTCGCCGAAACGCTCCTCAGTGGTTGTGAATGTTTCATCGATAACGTCAGTAATGTCGTTCTCGCTGCCATACGCTCAGTACGACCGCAGTAGCAAGAAACAATTACAAGACTTACAGCATCCAGGTGAGACCACGGTGCAACTCCGCGTCGACACTCTCCAGATCTGCCAACGTCACCTTCTTCCTCAGGATCATCTTGTAGAAGGCAGTGACGAAGTACGCGTCCAGGAAGCGGCGGTGGAAGATGCCGAGACCCAAGCAGCGACCGATGAACTTGAAGTAGTTCAAGTGCTCCGGGTTGACGCCTGAGGCGGGGTTGATCTGCAGGGTGTAGTTGTCGTGCGCAGAGTACTCAAATAGACAGTAGAAGGGATTGAACATCTCGTGTGAGAGCAGGAAGAAGAATTCCCTATAGCGCCATTAGAGTGCGCTCTTGAGCAAGTATGTACAATCACATACCTAGAGAGACCTCCATAATCCAAACCATCCTCACCCTCGAACTTGATCATTAGACGCTTCTTGAGGTCGTTTGGCGTCTGGCGCATGATCTCGGCGTAGCTGTCCTCGAAGATGTGGTTACGCCGGACCTTGATCTGACAGTTGCCGGGCTGATTTCGCATGGCAGGCTGGCTACGGAAATAGATGAGCTTCCGGCGGAAGTCACGCTTGTACTGTGGAACATTGGCGTCCAGTGTGGACGGCAATCGGGGGTCGTCCCATGTCGTCGTCTTCGTGTTGTGGTCCACGAAGTACACCCGCGCGGTAGATGTGAGACGCATCTCCCAGCCAGACGGGAGCGGTCCAAGCTGTGAGATCGTCTGAGGCTGCAGTGCAGCGTTCTGACCGTTCGGGCCCATAACCCGAATGACAGTCTGGCGACGCGGATCGACCCAGGTCGTAGTCCGGGTGTTATGGTCAACATAGTACGGTCGGCCTTGAAGCGTGTGGCGCTCCTCCCAACCGGCAGGCAAAGGACCAAGGCCTCCTGAGGTCGTGGCAGCGTTGACGGGAGTAACCGCACCTGCCTCTTGCCCCGTGACGGATCCTGCTCGCGTTACGCCGTTGTTGGCCTCCAACATATCGTCGGCGAGTATGCGACGGTTGTGCTGGTTGCGAGCGGCGTTGGTCTCGCCATCTTGCGTGTGAGTGTTGACAGTCTGGTTAGCTGAGGGCCTGTGCCAGGTCGTTGAACGAGTGTTATGGTCAACGTAGTACGTGCGACCCAAGGGATCGATACGACGTTCCCAGCCCTGCGGCAAAGGTCCGTACTGGTCCTCGTGGGGATTAAAGTTCCGTGTTTGCGCGTTGTTGTTGGAAGCCGTCTGCGCCGTGGCGCTTGCGTCGGTCGTCGTAGGCGTCTGCGCTGCCGTGGTGCTGGTCGTAGTGGTGCTAGTGGAGCTTAGAGGACGAGCGGGAGCGGGTTGCGTCTGCTCCTGAGCAGGGGGCTGGATGACTTGGGGTACAGGCATGGTGACGTGAGAGTCCTGAGGGTTAGCATGCGCAGCAGCACTCGAGCTCCGAGACAGGGCGAGGTTGCTGCTGCTGGCGTTCGCAGAAGGACCGGCGATAGCGAGGCTACCCATAGCTTCGGACACAGCATCGGTCTGGGATGGCCCGGGGTTACTGATAGGTTGACTGACGTTGGTGGAGAGATATAGGATCAGCTTCCCGTGAACGACCAAGTTGTCATTGGACTTTTTCAGATCGAGCGTAAGCATTTCTAAAAGGGCGTATCAGTCAGCGGCCGCTATAGCCCACGCGCAGCCCGGCGACGCTGATTGAACTGATGGGTCCAAGTAGCACTCGAGTGATATGAAACGGACCGCGTTCTGACAGCGAGGACCCGGACAGATGGGCTACGATGTGGAAACGTAAGACGCACCATGACCACCTAGCTCCAAGTCAATGACATCGGAGACCTTGACGTTTACGACGCCGAGGAAACCCTGATCGCGTTTCTTGAACTTGCGCTGGTCGAAGATCTGTACGGCAATGACAGAGTTTTCCTTCACGGTGCTGGGAGGGACGTTGAGCTGAGCAGGAGAGAGAGAACTCGAAGCGGTAGGCTCACATATCGAAGCTCTCGTTCCAGTAAGGGTTGAGCGTCTTCTTCATGACACTCGTCGTATGGGTCTGCTCTGCATCGACGGTGATCACAGCGAAAGGGTCGGGGAGGCGGAAGACCTCGCGCTTAGACAATCCATCGGCGGCGACGACTGAAAGCGCAATGAGGGACGCGCAGAGGCGGAGGAGAGGGGAATCGTACCTGTGATCCTGATGCGCTTGCTGTGGGAGGTTGGTAAGACATGCTGGATAGAGGAGGTAAAGAGAGGCTTACGGAGTACCCTGGTTTGCCGTCATGGCCTTGGGCGTCGAGCACGAATGTGGCCGACGATGAGCAAGAGCGGAGGGGGAAAGGGGGGTCGGGAGTGATGGTTGTTGTAAGAGGCTGTCGACTGGCGACTGGCGGCCGTCCACTCCGGACGTTCTCCCTCTCGCCTTCCACAGCCTTCGGCGCCTATACCCCGCTCCGGCCGACCCCGCCGGCTCCCACCTATTCTTAGGCCCCGCGCTCTTACTTGCTTTCCTAGTCCCCCGGCCGGCGCTCCGAATCCTCCTCCGGCCAGCGTCGTTTACAAAGCAGTCGCGCGATAGCAGCACAGCGTCGGTAGCACCAGCACTCCGATTCAGCTCAGTGCACCATCTACTTCGACGTTCCTCACCAGCAGATATTCGTGTCATTACTATTACCTCACAACGATTCATCAAGATATCCCCGAAATACCTCAGCACTGCTAGACTCTAGATGGGGATATCTGCCCATCCTTGATTTCCTCGCTTCGATATTCACACCCCTCGGCTAGCGAACCATCGAGGCTCGCGTGATGTCACTACATAATCCCAACTGGCAGAGTCAATCTCACCGGTACCTGTATGAGACGTCTCGAACGAGGTTATAGCTGCCAGCAACCGCGACCGCCCCAAGAGTGTTATGTCTGTTTTGAGATATGAGGACGAGTCGGTGTTGAGACCGGTCAGGCGAGTTTGACTGTCATAGCGCTAGATCCCTGAGGCGGCTGGCACAGGACTCTGGTTAACACGCATCCTTCGCAAATGCTCGGACGAGGACTCCGGTCTACAGAATGTAGTCCGTCTCTACTCCTGTAGGATCTCGACCTCGCACCCATCCGGCAACCCCATGGCCTCTACCACCCCTTTGAGATCTCCAGCGTTGAACAGTTCCACCGTCTTTAGTACTCGAGTCTCATCCGCAGGACACACACCCCGATGAGCGATGATGTCGTATAGCTGCATCGAAAATTCCTTGCTCGCCGACACGATGTCGAACAGCTCTAGTGTCTCCAGCTTGGGGGAGAGCGTCTGCCAAAGCGTCACCCGCGAGAGGGGCTCTATCAACCCAATCGCGTCCCCCTCGTACATCGACATCACCCGCAGCGTCTTCAGCTCCGGGAGGCTCTCCAACATCTCCAGCCACCAGTGCCTCTCGATCTGCGTGTACTCGCCGTAGTCCATGGCGACGAAGTAGTCTCCACAGAGATCGACCGCTTCAATGCCGGAAGCGTCAAAGGGCCAGTCCACTAGGAAGCAGCGTCCAGGTTCGGTGATTGCGTGAATCCCTTGGATGGTCAGGGCAGGCGTGCAGAGGTCGTCGTCCGCATTGACGTATGCTCGCAGGTCCAGGCCGTGTAGCGCACTCCAAAAGAGCACCATCCGCCGCAAGCGGCCCAGGCAGCCGAGCCCAAACGACGGCTCGGGGATACCTTCCGGAAAGGCAAGGTCGAGGGTCTCCGGGAGGTCCAGTGAAACCCGCACAGTGATTGTCACCGTTGCAGGCATCGTTAGGTTCGAGAGAATGTTCGCGATACCCTCAGGTGGGAAAGTGTCGATCCGCAGGGTTTTCAAGTTGGATAGGTGGACGTGGTAGATGAAATCCTCGCCTTCGCGATTGAAGCTACCGCGAAGACTGAGATTCTCAAGCTGGGGACTGTTCTGCAGCAGTTTGAATAGGACGACTGGGTGGGGTATCGTATGATGGAGGTTGAGATTCACCAGTGAGTTCGTCCCTGCCGGAACATAGGAGAGCGGAGCAGAGACCAATGTAAGCGTGCGTAAGGATGGTACACCAGAGAATTCGTCGGGCCCTGGGAGTGTGTCGAAGTCCCGCCGAGGTCTCCTCAAAAGACCGTCGCTCTCGACCACGAGCTCCTCGAGCATCGGTGCGGCAAACTTGATGCGGTTGATGATGTTATCCACCCCGGTCCCCGACAGGATTTTGATTTTGAGGGTGCGAAGCCGGTGGGCCTCCGCCACGATGAGTCGAAGAGTAGCTATCGCCGGCTCGTGAGAGGTCTTGAACGCAAGGTGTGCAGGAAGCGGTCGTGATCGCTCCAAGAACGCTCTAATACCAGCGGGGTGATCAAGCAGGATGCGAGTCCACAATACCGGGGTTTGCAGCGAGGAGTCTCGCCAATGTCTGCAGACGAGAGAGATGGATATGATGTCCGCGTTGCCCTCCCCGTCGGAGGTAGCATACAAAAAGACCATAGTGAGTAGCTCTAGCGGCAGTTTGCTGATAGGTACGGTCCTGTTGTAGAGTGTACGAAGCTCCGAGATGGAGTCAAGGAGGCTGGCTACCTTCGCCTGTCGTGCTTCAATGGCTTCCTGTATGGCGTACTGAACACCTTCGGGATAGTTCATATGCACGTTCGCGGCTGACAAGCCTACTATACGGGACAATTCACCGTAAACGTGACTATGGTAGACCGGCGTCGGCGACATCATTACGAGTTACGGGCTGCGGATGAGCAGACCTGGGACGGCGGGGCGGGTCTGACTAGCGGTGTACTACACAAACGTGAGTATATGACAGTGATGGATCGGCAAATACAAACTGACCGGCAGTGATACGTTAGTTCAGGTGATATCGAGAAACCTGTGCAGTTATTAGTGCCTGTAGGTGTTGAGGGTATATAGACAAATGAGCGAAATGTTCGGCGCGAACTATGGGGATCCGTCAGTTCGGCTCCGCATGCCGCCGGCAGATCCTCGACGCGTTGAGCTTCTAGCGCCCAGTAAGCACACAAGCCCAGCGAGGACTCAAAGGGACTCAATATCTGACTCGTCGTTGCCCTAGGTGGATAAAGCCACAGTATACAATGCCATAAAATAAGCAATAAATCAAGGTCAATCTTCTTCGGCCCACACCTACTCCTGAAGGATCTCCACTGCGCAATCGTCCGGCAACCCTACGGTCTCTGCCATGAAGCCTTTGAGATCTCCCGCATTGAACAGCTCCACCGTCCTCAGCGTCCCAGTCCCACCCGACGAATTCGCCCCTCGATGCAGAGCGATATTGTAAAGTTTCTCGGCGATTTCTCTGTCCGCAGGCACGATGTCAAAGAGTTCGAGCGCCTCCAACTTGGGGCAGAGCAAGTCGGAGAGCTCCACCGCCGCGAGGGGTTCTAGCAGGTCGCATGCGCGGCTCTTGAGCAGCGACATCGCCCGCAACGTCTTGAGTTCGGGGAGGCTCTGTAACATCTCCACCCACAAGGCGCTCTCGACCTCCAGATGCTCGCCGTACGCCTGACCCACGAAGTAGTCTCCGCAGAGGATGAGCGTGTCGATTTGGGACGCGTCGAAAGGCCAGTCCGCGAGGAAGCGATGGCCAGGCTGTGCAGCGATATGTTCCACTTTGTAATACAGAGCGGGCGCATGGAGGTCGTCGGTGCTCCTGTATGCTCGCACTTCTAAGCCGAATGGCATGTTCCACGAAAGTACCATCTTCCGCAAGCCTGAGAAGCAGCCGAGCCCGAACGAGCTGGGAGTAACGGAATTCTCGATAGGGAAAGCATCATAAACGGTGTGCTCGTAGTCCATAGAGACACGGACGTAGATGGACACGCTCGCAGGCATGATAAGACGCGACAAGATGTGCGCGATGCCGTTCGGGGGAAAGACCTCAATGCTCAGAGTCTTCAGGTTGGGTAGGTCAACGCGGTGAATGTCGTTCTCGCTCTCGACGTCGATGGTTCCGCGTATCCTGACAAATCCCAGTTTGGGACTATTCTCCAAGAGCCGGAAGAGATCCCTAGGGTGAGGTATGAGACCCAATATCTTGAGGTTTACTAGAGAGCTTGGCCCTGTAGGTATATAGGGAAGAGGTGTAGACTTCAACGTGAGAGTTCGCAAGGACGGTACGCCAGAGAATTCTTGTGGTCGCGGAAATGCTTCGTGACCCCTAGGCGGCCTGAGAGGTTCATGATCCTCGACGACCAGCTCTTGGAGCATGGGAGCGGGGAACTTGAGGCGGTTCAGGATGGTCCCCAGTCCCGTCTCCTCCGGGATATTGATTTTCAGGGTGCGAAGCCGATGCGCCTCTGCCGTTATGAGACGAATGGTAGCGATCACCGGCTTGCAGGAGGCTTTGTATGCGATGTGAAGCGGCATCGGTCTTGACCGTTCCAGGAATACTTTAATTCCGGAGGGGTCGTTGAGTAGGATGCGAGCCCACAACGCTGGCGCTTGAAGCGCGCACGCTCGCCAATACGTACAGACGTGGGAGATACAGATGATGCCCGCGTTGGTCTTCCCGTCGGCGATAGCGTACGAGAAGATCATCCTGAGTAGTTCTGGAGGGAGCCGTCCCACCGGCATGGTCTTGTTGTATTGCGTACGAAGCTCTGCGACGGTGCTGAGCATGTTATGCACAATGACCTCCGCCTCCTGAATGGCTACCCGGATTGCGCCCTGAAGTTCGGGACAATTTGGGTATGTGTCTGCGAGCAGTCCTATTGCGCGATACGGCTCTTCTCGCGGATTGGAACTAGAGTTTTCTGGTGCCGGCGTCATTATGGGCAATCGTAAAGGAGGAGTGCGAATGGCTCTGAAGGTAAAAAGGTGGGATCAGTTAGTATATCGGCGAAGCTGCGCATAGTGCCAGAATGCCAACGGACCCCCGTATGTCCAGACCTGCCGAGACGAGTGATGTCCAGCAGCGCGTGTCCAATTGTTGGCTATGCGAACGTAGACGTCGAGAGTAGGATGGGTACAACAGAGACTGGTAAATCACCCTGCTGGTGAATTTACTTACGCCGACGCTGTGGAATGCATGGGCCGAATTTTTGGAATCCGGCTAGATCCGTTTGTCTGTGATTGGCTCCGTCAATGAGATGCCGTCGGCAGACCCATATTCGGCCAGGCGCTAAATTGGCAGCACTTGGACCCACACCACGACGCCCGGCATGGCCAGAAGTCCGAGGCGGGCTGGGGTTCCTTATCTTTCGCACTATGAAAATCGAACAAACGATGCATGGGAAAGGGATTCAACATCATAAAACATTGCTCGTATGTATAGTACATGATTCCGCATGAATGTGTAGGTAGCTTGTGTAACTCAACCCGAGTCCACGCAGTCACGCTAGCTAGGCATACAGCTCCACAGATATTCGGATACTAAGAGCATATAGGAAAGAGATCCGCGCGAGAGACACGTAGAGATCCGCGCGGGAGACACGTACATGCAAATCCAACTTCCAATCCATCCAGGCATTGTCCTACAATCCTCAGGCGTCCACCGCGAACTTCAGCCTTCAGCAAACAGCACGTCGTCCAACCCGTCCTCGGTAACGCGAGCGCGAACCAGGTAGACCGAACTGTCATCATCGACGGGGCAGTCCGCGATATCCGCCATCTCCACGACACACGCTACCGCGTGCCCCAAACGAGTGAGGTCGTCTCGGTCGCCTCGGAGTCCCTGCAGCAGATCATAGATGCGACCATCCCAGACGAAGCCGCTCACTTCCACCTTCCGTAGATGAGGGAAGCGGACCTCGACGTATTCTTGCCCCGCCAATTCGTCTTCATCGCCGTGTGTCATCGTGATGTAGTCGTACATGATGTTACGCAGACAGACGACGGCGCACACGGTCGGCCGCCTCAGTCGCAGCGTCTCGAGGCCCTCGAACCAGCCCCCGTATCGGTCAAGGAAGCCTATATCCGTGGAACCGAGAGGGCGCCCCCGGAAGTCAAGCGTGAGGTCGGTGATATTGCAGATATACAGGGGCCAGTCGCATTGCAGCAAGGGGGGAAACGATACTTCGTCACCGCGAGCGACGATGGTGAACTGCACGCAAGGCGGCCCTCGGCTATCTGCCATCCACCCGGAAACGAGTACCTCGTTGTTCGAAATCCAATCGATCGTCCACCGTGATAGCTTCTCCGTGCAGGGTATCATAGGTACGACAGCGAATGGGGGTGTATCTTCTAGCCTGCTGTAGTGCATCTCCATACGAACTGCTGCTGTTTCGGGAAGGACAAGATGGGCAAGCAGAGATAGGGCGAGCGGCATAAAGTCGACGCGTATAGTGATCGCGCGAGCCAATGGTAGATCAACGGCCAATTGGACCGAGAGATCGTCCCAAGTAATGAGGGGGGGCTCTCCATCGATGAGCAGCTCTTGGAGACAAGGGCAGTGGGTCAACATCTTGAGGAAGGGGATGAAGTCCGGAAGTTTTTGGCGTAGGTGCAGTGTCGTAATGCTCGTGCGGGAAGCGAAGAGAGGAAAGGCCATGTTGGTCGCGGACACGGTGTTCACGTTTAGAGCTAGCCTTGGGATGATAGGAGGAGGTTGGAAGTCCTCCTCGAGTGAACCAGAGAGTTCGGCTGTCGTGAAATCAAGACGCAGTGTGCGCAAAGCGGGCGCGGAATATATGAAGTTGCTCGCAAAGGCGTCGAGGTCCTCCAAGTCCTGAAACTGGGCATCCAATGACTCCACTCGGTGCATGTCCCCTTCAGTGGCGGTTGCGAGGTCGGAGAAGGACGAGTTTCTCTTGCCTACGGAAAGATCAAGTGGGAATGGGTCGGATCGTTCGAGGTACTCCTTTACAAGGTCGACATTGGCCAATGTGATCACGGTCCAAAGTTGCGGCGTCCCGACCGCGACCGCCCGCCAATGGCGGCACACATGACTAGCAGCGACAACATCGGCAGGCCCCCCCGGGGAATTCTTCAGGTGAGTGAGGATATTAACGAACACCTCCGCGGGTAGGAGATTGATGGGCACGAAGGTGTTTCGAAGGGCGAGGGCTTGGGCGATCTCCTTATGCAGAGCGAGCAAGGCTTCCTCCTGAGACTTCAGTGTCTTGCGCACGAGAGCCTGAGCACTGGGTGAGTCCGCTACAGAGGGCATATTTGCGGGAGGGTCATGCGAGCTGGGGTCGTCTAGTGTGATTGGACCCGGGGGAGAGTGACAGTAGTGGTGGTCGGTGAGAGGGAGAATCCAAGCGAGGCAGGCGTTTAAATCGAGCGGGAAGGTGGCTAAACGGCCATTTAGCCAGCGCGACCGTTTAGCCACCATCCCCATCTCCCGGACCCCGCGAACCATACGGTGGACTGAAAACGAGCACAAAGACTCGTGCAGCGTTCTCACAGGGTCCCCTGTGTTATGACTTCAGGATGCTGGGTAGCCTAGTCATGTTGGCGCGTAGTGCACCGGTAGGTGCCTTATTGTTGACCTGACCTCTGTTACACTCAGCGAATAGCGAGGACATTAGCTAACGAGGCGACTAGGCAGCGGGGACAGTCGGTTCTGGTTCGACTTCATATAGTCAAAATGCATGAGTTAGACCCCGCCAAGGCTAGCGCGTCGCAAGGTCGTAGGCGAAGCCGCTTCGCCATAGACTCAACGGACGTGGTCCTATAAACGTGATACCAACGCAGCAAGGTAAGAGCTCTTCGACGACAATGGCTCTTAGATGCTTACTGCTATGAGTTTACAGTGTCGTAAGGACGCCTCGCGTTACTTTGCAGCCTGTTTGGATGAATCCTGGTTCAATTCGGTCAGCAAAGTTTGTTCGAGGAGCTAGGATCATCTAGCGCGGCGTGCTCGATGTGTTCTGGGAGAGCAATGCTACTGTGGCCCATGATCGTCAACAAGATCCAAGAGATGCCGCCAACGCCGTCGACACGAAAGAGGCAACGGTCGTACCTCGTTGGCGTCGACGCCGCTGTCAAAACGAGCGCGCAGCCTTACCGCCACCGCTGGCTCGATACTGGACGTTCACAGCAGCAAATCTGTTCACTCCATGGTCGGGAGCGACACGCAAAGCAGCAAACAGCAGGTAAGTAGGTCACTGAGCTAGTTGAAGAAGCATTCATAGGCTAGCGCTGATAGATCCCGTCCAAGTTTAATTTGTCGCCACCAGCGACCACCGCAACGCTAACCGCATGGCGCACTTGATCTCCTCCCGTCGCGCGCATCCACTCCTCCGACCGCATCAGCCACATCCCGCCCTCGTCCCTCTGCAAAGTTCCCACCGCACCGCATCGACATGCGCAAAGCTACGCCGGCCATCAGCACGAACGATGCAACAAAACATCGCCCGGCGGGAAACGCTGCCGAGCGTCGCCTGGGCCGCCGCGTACGAAGCGTGTCTGCTGATCACTCTCCCCGACTCCGAATCCCCCTGGATCGTGGGCAACTCACCTGGACCAGACTCCGAACTCGCTGTGTAGCACTCTCCTGGGTGGCCGGTCCTCCTCCCGCTTTGTCCTCCTCTTGTGTCGCTCCGGCCACAAGCCCTTTCGACCCCTGTTCGCTCCTTCAATAGCTGCTCGCACTTTGTGTCCTATTTCCCGTTAGCGTGTCCCACTCCAGTATATACCCTCTTGGTCGGCCTGCCCGCTTCTGCCTTTGCACGCACGCTCGCCCGCCATTGCCACTCCTTTGCACGCCGCCTTCACGTCGACCGTAACGCTCTCCTCTGCACGACTACCCTCGCCGCCATCGAACGGCGAACGGAACCTCTAGAGATCTCAGCATCGGTCCAACTTAGGACACAAAGTACACGCTATCCTCATACCCGCTATCCTCACACTCAACCCTCTCCGATATGTCAACGAAACCGGCTCCGCGAGTTGGGTTATACGCGCGACTGGGCGTGAGCGAGCCGTTCGACCCGGACCACAAGCTCGTCACCTCTCCCGTCTTTTCCCCGCTCGTGCTCGCGATCATCCGTCTCGGGCTCGCTTTCTACGGCCTCTTCGTTCTGCTCTTCCACTTGATCTGGGACGCCGTGAAAACGCACGAAGCAGACTCGTGAGTGCCCTCGTATTCTACACAAGCGCTGCTAGTGTGGCCTACCGAACTGCCCACAAATCGGAGCCGAAGAGGAAGCGGCACGGTTACTGATCGACGCGCGTGGTAAACAGGTTCTTCTCGTACTTCACGCACCTGTCGTACACAGGCCTCGTCGCGTACTACTTCGCGGCAGGCGTACAATCGTTGTGCTATGTCCGGAACAGACAGAAGAGCTACCCACTGCAGCGGTGGCCGCGCCCGCTGCAATTCCTCCATCTGCTGCTCTACTCCACCATCTCGAGCTATCGTGAGTTGTTCGTTCGTTAATACTGCGACGCCCACGAGCACCCATCTGACTACGCACGCAAACAAGCCTTCGTGGTGACGGTCATCTTCTGGGCGCTGCTATCGGGACCAAGCACGTTCGGAACAACTTTTGACGGTACATGCCTCCCTGTCTATCTGATCCTCTGGTGTACTGATGCGGCCTCATCTCAGGATGGACCAACATCTCCGAACACGCGATGAACAGTCTATACGCTTTGATTGAAATCCTACTCACCAACGTTGGCCCCAGTCCATGGCTGCACCTCCCGCTCTGCATCATCATGCTCGCCTGCTACCTCGGCGTCGCGTACATCACGCACGCAACACAAGGTCTCTACAGTACGTACCCTCCACTTTACCCCTTTCCCCTTCCTCGCCCCGCCCGCGCTGCTCGTGTGACCTCCCACCCCCACACGGGGGACCGAGAAGAAGAGCGCGCGGGCGCGCATCCATCCGTTCCTGGCCCTTCCCACCCTAAAAGTTGAACGCTTCGCGCTGATATCCGGGACCCTCCCCCTCTCCCCCCATCCCTTTCCCACAGCCTACTCGTTCCTAGATCCGCACAAAGAGCACGCGAAGCTCGCCGGGTACATCGTCGGCGTCGGCGTCGCAGAATGCCTCGCCTTCCTCCTCGCACGCGCGCTCACGCTCATCCGCGCCCGCCTCGCCCTGCGCCTAGGCTCGCGCTCGCGCACACGTAGTTCCGACGCGGACTCGCAGCAGACCATCGACGATTGGGAGGAGATCGAGCGCCCTGGGACGCCCGTCGCGCACGCCGTCTGACTCGGGTGGCTTCGTCCGTGCTCTGGCGTCTTGACGGTGGGATCCTGAGCAAAGGGGGACCACCGGTGTCAGCAGAAGCCCTTGTCTGTCGGCGAGTCGCTTTGTTCCCCGGCCTCTCACCTCTTCGCATCGCTAGGTCCATGGAGGACCACACCCAGGCTACCCACGGGTATCAGGATGCATCGTGTACGATAGTTTCGTCTTTTAGGGTATAATGGGTTATGGGAGGAACGTGCGCACACAAGACCGACTCAGACTCCTCCGACCCTTGGTCGCCAACACCCGAGCCCGTTCACGGCGCGTGAAAAACGGGCTCAAGACACGCCTGAGTTATGTAACAGACAGGCACTCCCTCGCCTATATCGCTCCCATCGCCAGGGGCAGCGCTAGTATATGACCTGGGCTGCTACCCAGACATCGGCCTGGGGAAGCCCCTGCTGCATGCGAGGCGGCACACACCCCGGGCCTGTAGTGTAAGTTGCAATCGCTGTTGCATTAACTCCACGCGACTGTACGGCATGCTACTGTATTGAATGGAGCGCAGACGATGATGCGGGTACGTGCTCCGTACGAACGTGTTTCTTGACCCGCTCGAGGTACATTAGGACCCTTCTTCTGCCTGAGGCTTCCGCATGACTCGGGAGAGCTACGGTCAGATATGAGGACATTTGTTGAACCAGAGTCATCCTCAAAAGTGGTCCTGAATTCCAGCATGCAGCCCGTGTTGAACATCAGGGGGAGAAGGACGACGGCCGCCACCATGTCGACGGAAATGAGCGTGATCCATGCACGATCCACAACCTGCCCATGTCCATCGCACTCTTCCTTAGTCCAGTATAGGCAGGTATCGACGTGCAATGCAATTTACGGATTTTCTGGCACATGATATATAGCGTTATATAGGCAACGACGAAGCGGGAGAGATCTATTCAGACGACAGCGCGTGTGCCTGGCCGTGGGGCGCCAGACAGTACATGCACACGTATATATACATTGACTGGGCCCGGAAAACGATGGTCGCCGGAAGAGATGACCAGCACTGCAGCGTGTGCAGGCGTGAGCTCGAGGCCAGACACGTCGGTGCCACCGGTGTCAAGCAGGCTCGACGCTGCTGGCATCGTACCGGGGAGGAGCGCTCTTGGAGAGCGCCCTAGCCGTATCTCGTCCATGAACGTGTACAGGAGGGGTAGGGCAGGAGGGGCAGAGGGGAGGGAGGCAACGAGCAGCAGGCAGATGTCGAGAGAGAAGGGAGCTGGATGCTGCTGCTGCTGAGCTGAGAGAGGAGAGTCCGCCGCGCGTTGCCCTCGCGCCTGCGCATCCCTCTTTTCTCGCGATCGTCCACATCCCCCGCCTCCCCCTCCTCGTCGCCCGCCCCACCCCGCCTCCCGCGCCCCATCCGACACCCCCAGACACACCCACAACGCGCACACACGCACGATCCCTGCGCGCAAGGCCGCAGGTCCGATCTCGAGGGGCGTACAGCGTGCGTCTCTTTCTCCCGAGATTCCGTGCGCACTAGGAGCGACGCACGACTAAAGCGGCCGACGACGTACGAGCCTCGTCTCCCCCGCGCAGCAAAATAAGCTACATACGCTAAGCCCTGTCAGATCCGGGTGACCGCCGCTCGCTCGCCCCACCCCTGCGTGAAATAGCGGTCCAATCCCGAAGCGAGTGCAGCGGGCTGGAAAAAAACCGACAAGTCCATTCCGAGTCGAGTGTCTAGTACAGTATATCCCAGTCCTACCGCCCCGCACCAGACTCGAAGGGAAGGAAGGGATGCCATGCCGGCCTTTGACCCTGTCCGCGATGCCGTCCTCAACTCTCCCATCACCTCCTCCCTCGCTCTCCCCTCCAACGCGCGGAGCATGCACATCGACATCGGCTCCGCAAAGTCCCCCCATCCGCCTCCCCACCATCCCCACCACCCCCACGGCCACCTCTCTGCTGCTGCCCCCATCTCGGCGGGCAGTAACATGTCCGTCATGACCTCGCCGTCATCCACAACCACGTCCCCGTCCGAACCAAGCCCCGGAGCGGCGTTGGTGAGCCCATTGACAAGGCGAGCGACCGATCTCTCTGTCCTCCTCAACTCGGACCCTCTCGACACCCCCCTGTTCACACCCACGACGCCCCGCGCCAACGGGACGCTTTCTCACATCCTCCTGCAAGACTCGGACGACGGGCACGAAGTCGAGCAGCTCTCACACTCGACGCCACTCCGTCGGCGGTCCTCTGCCACAAGCGCATCCGAATCTACGCCGACGAGCAGTCGAGAGCCCTCGTCCTACTTCACACATCCGGGTAGCTTTAACAACGGACGCCAGGCGCCCTCCACACCGTCCGCTGTAGCGACACCGGGGGGTCCGATCCGAGCGATGGACCGCTCGATACAGCGCGAGCTGACGGCACTGGCGCTTCCTGGGATGGGCGGGGCGTCCTCGGGGCTTGCTTTGCCTGGCAGCGCAAGCTCACGACCGTCGACTGCAGCGTCGATGTCATCTGGATCGGGGTCCGGGCCTACACCTGGCGGCGGAGGACAAGGTTCCCGGCCAGCAAGCTCAGGCGCGCAGGGTGGGCCTGTGTCTGCGTTTGCGCCTGCGCCTGTATCGGCGTCTGCGTCTCTGTCTGTGGCTGGATCTGCGTCCATGCCTCCTCCTTCACAGGCGCCGCAACGGTCTCCGTTGGTATCGAGTGCGTCATTGACATCGACTGCCATGGCACCGCCCCCACAACCGCAACCGGCTCAAACTCAGCCACCACCAGCACGGCACGGTCGGCCAGGTTCCCCGAGTCCGAACGCGCCCGCCGCGTCCTCTTCAGCCACAGCTCCAGCAGCAGCTACGTCTGCCCCCGCAAGAACTACCTCCCCAGCCACATACAGGCCACTGCCTCCACGACAGTCTTCCAGCTCCAGCTCGAGCAACGGGACGTCGTCATCGCGTAGAGAAGCGCCGTCGTCACTGCCACCGCCGTCGTCGAGCCTGCCACCGAAGCCGATGCCACCACCACCGTCGACGTTCAAGCGAAGTGCGATACCGTACGCGCCACGGCGGGTGACGCCGGCCACCTCTGTGCTGATACCGCTGTCTCCTGCGGAGATGGAGCGGTACCGAAACTACACGGGCGGTGTGGGGACGATGATCCTGCGCAAGAAGAAGCGGGTGGAGAACCTGCTCGGCGACGGGGAGACGGGCGTGAAGCGGGAGCGGGAGGAGGAGGCGGGGAGCGAGGGAAGCGCCCAGGAGAGCCCGAGCAAGAAACGGCGAACGGGCGACGTCGCTGTCGTCGTACAACACTGTCCGTCCTCTCTCCCACTCTGACGTCATCACGTGCACTCACCCTTGCCCTGCACAGACAACGCTCGTCCAGACGTCGGCGTCGCTCAGCGGCAGGAGTCGCCCATCATCGGCCTCAAGAGCTTCAACAACTGGGTAAAGTCCGTCCTCATCACCCGCTTCGCCCATCCAGCCCTCTCTGCCTCAAGCGCCCGAAGCGGCACTCGCATGCGTGGCCGCGTCCTCGACATGGGCTGCGGCAAGGGTGGCGACCTCACAAAGTGGGCAAAGGCCAACGTCGCAGAATACCTCGGCCTCGGTATGTCTCTCCCACACGCCCTCGTCTTCGTCACTCACGCACATCCGTCCATAGATATCGCTGCCGTCTCTATTGACCAGGCCCAGAAGCGCCACTCCACTTCCCGCGGCGCGCGCTTCGTCGCCAACTTCTTCGCCCTCGACTGTTACTCCCACGTCCTCTCGGATGCCCTCCCTCTCCATCTCCTCGAAACCCCCTTCGACGTCGTCTCCATGCAGTTCTGCATGCACTACGCCTTTGAGAGCGAGACCAAAGCACGCATCATGCTCCGGAACGTCTCCACATGGCTCAGGCCCGGCGGCATCTTCGTAGGCACCATCCCGAACGCCAAGCAGCTCATGTGCGTCTCCTTCCCTTGCTTCTTGATCTTCTATTAGCTTCCCTACCCTCTTTTGACTGACATCGAATTGACTGCAGGGACCAGCTGGACGCCCTTCCCCCGGACTCCAAGGAACTCTCCTGGGGCAACAATGTTTACCGAATCCGCTTCGAGGAGCGCGACAACCGCCCGGTCTTCGGTCACCGGTACTGGTTCTACCTCCAAGACGCCGTCGACGACGTGCCCGAATACGTTGTCCACTGGGAGAATTTCGTACAGTACGTCTCTCCAGCCGCGCTTCCCCGCCCTGTCTATTTCCTTCCGTCAGAAACGACTCAGCATGTGACTGACCACGACGAACGTTTGTTTTCACTTGCCAGGTTGGCGGCAGAGTACGACCTGCACCCGGTGTACAAGAAGGAGTTCCACGAGATCTTCGAGGAACACCACGAGCACGAGGAGTTTGGCAAGCTCCTCCAGCGCATGCACGTCGTCGACGCCGACGGCGAGAGCCAGATGGACGAGGACCAGTGGGAGGCAGCCAGTACGTACACGTCCCCGCCTCTCGCTCTCGCCCCTCCCCCATTCTTCCTGTCCTCTGTCTTTATGTGCACACGTGGCTAACCTCGAGGCGTACGTATCCACAGACATCTATATCGGCTTCGCCCTCGAGAAGCGATGACCTTACCTCACACTCCCTTCCGTCTTGACGCCACAAGTGCGTCAATGCGGCCGGACTCCCATGTCTTCTTCATTCACACAGCGTTCTTTCCCATCTATGTCTCGTGCCCAGTTGTCCATCGGACCCTACTTTCCTCTCACACCTACAGAATCCGCCGCTCCTCACGTTACGTCGCTTTGTCTCTTACGCCCCAGACACCTCACACCACACCACACCACACCACACACTCACCTTCTGTATTTTTTTGCGTTACGCCTCCCGTCGTCCGTCCGTCTGTCTATCCATCCGTCCGTCCGTCTCTGTCCGTTCGTCTCTGCCCGTCCCGACTCCCGCCGTTGCTCCCCTTCGCGATCTTCCCCGTCTCTCGCTAGTACTTACGCTATGCTGCATATAAACTACGCGCAGGTTAGCTTATGATGACGACCCACCAGAATATGTACCACAAGTCTACATGATCGCATGAGCCTTCGCTAACTTGCCTGCTTGACATTGTGGCATCCGTGGGTGTATCCGTGGGTGTACACTCCAGCAACGTCGCATTCGTACTATATATGCGTTCAGTCGCAGGTCGTCATATCAGCGGCCAAGAAACCCCGCCGGTGTTTGTCCCAAGTAAACCTATGTAGCTTCTACGGAGCGAAACAAGTTCGTCTGGCCAGGGGCTCACGCTGTCATTTGCGCCCTTCCAAGTCTCTTTCTCCGCCCTGACGAAATAAGGGCCCGACAGTCTTTCCCATACCTTCGAACAGATTTGTCTTCCTTACCTGTCTCTTCCAGAGAACTCGCGATCGATCACATATTACGAGCATGAACAACGTACCGCTTGAGCTACCCAGTTGAGACGTACTTACGACAATTTGTCCTTACGCTTGTGCCCAGATACTCACCACGCTGTAATTCAGCCTTGCGAACATCTCACTCAGGCCGCGTTCTAGGCTTACAAGCTGTGGTTGTGACAAGATGCGCGAGAATATATATAGATATATGCGGACCTGTATATGTGAACAATGCCGATGTGCTCTCTACCATCTACCATGCATGCGCACGCGTGCGCGAGACTAAACGGCCAGTCCGAACAAGGGCGGAGAAGCCACGAGAGGAGGCTGTACTGGAGGCTATAGAGATAGAAGAAAGGAGACGAAAAGAATAACGATGCATCAGGGAGGGTGGCGGTCTTGGCCGCCGGGGCCCTCTGGGCTGGTGGAGATGAGAAATATACGTATACGGTACGATGCCGGTCGAGATCGGGAATACTGGATCAATATGTCGATTGTCAATGGGGTTATGTGCGATGGTAGGTAGGCAGATGAGTAGATAGGCAAATGAAGACAGTGGTGATGATGATGGTGGTGGTGGTGGTGGTGGTGGTACTTTGTCCGGAACACAAATGGATCGCAAAGGGGAATTGGGGGTGGTGAGAGAAATATGAGACAGTGTCTAACAAGAGCAACAGCGACCGTTCGTCCCCGCGCCTCCTTCCTCGGTTTCCTTGCTCTTCGCCGTCCATAGTCAAGAATCCGAACCGGGTATGGGAGTGCAATGTGTGCCACGAGGAAGAGGATAGCTGCCATGGTCACGACTGGTGCCGTTGTCGGAATACGAATGCGCGGAACCGGACCAGGACGAAAGGATGAAGGTAGCAGGAAGACGCCAGAGCCGCCTGAGGGAAAGAGGTAAGAACACGGTGATACGATAGATAAACACAGCCGAGGAAGGAGAACAGATGGCAAGTGGGGGAGGGATGATGATATGATGGCACAACGAAGCGGGATAATGGGGAGAGAGGGATCAAGCAAGGGGGAAACGAAGAAACCAGAAGATCTTCACGCCGGTCAACGACCGTCCGTATAGACATACATATATGGAATAACAAATGATGTGAAGATGGTGGACCGAGGAGACGCAGAAGAGATGCGGTGGGGGGAGATGAGGATGGCATAAGGGAGGGGAGACGATAGTCCGACACACGACGCGCAGAGCGAGCAGCGGAGAACACAAAGCAGTCGCGGCACGAATGCTGGTGGCTGGTGCGAGGAAGTCGATGCGTAGTAGATGGGAGGTGAGGATGAGTGAGACTTGGAGGAATTTGATGACGATCTTGCTTTGTGGTTTTGTAATTCGCGACGTGCATTCTAAGACCTCTTGCCCTGGGCAGGCACCCTAGCAACTGCCAGGAGGCGAACCAAGGCACAAGAGGAATCATGGATGACAAGTCGGGGAGCCAAGAGAGACGAGAGACGACGAAAGGAGAGCTTCGCGCAGAAGACGCGCATAGGGCATAACGAGAGTCGTCAACGAGAGGCGTTCCGTGAGCATAGCGGGCATGCAGCCGCTCACCGGCCGCGCGACATCAGGGGTCGCAGGGGCGCGAGTGAGGCAAGTTCCATACGTGCGATCATATCGAGGGCGTGTTGTGTGCGACGGTATGCGGTGTGTTGCGTGAAGTACGACGTTGCGAGGCGTGGTACGACGACGATGTTCTTCTCTTCTTCAACTTGCAAACTTCGGTGCGAACAAACGGGACAAGCGAAACCGAAAGCAAGGGACGATGGGAATAGAAATGAAAGTTGGAGGTGAAGAACTTAGTATCCCATCGCCATGCGCATAGGGCCGTACGTCTCCGCTCTCGCCAGCGGCGCCCGAGTCATCTTCTTGCCCTTGAATACAACACCTTTGCTCGGCGGCGGACACGGGCTGTCGCCGATGTCGGTCTCGTCGCCGTCGCTCTCATGCCCGCCACTGCCATCCTCCTGGAGAGTGTGGAGCCCGCCTCGCCTTGTCCGTGCGGCGTTCGCAGCGGCGAATAATGACGTCTGGCCGCCGTTCGGGACCGTGTTGCGTTTAGGCTGGATGCCCTGCACCTGCTGTACAGCCGATGTCATAGAGAGCATCTTGCCCTCGCCGTAAGCGTAGGACTTCGTGCGTCCGAACTTGCCCTTGCGGAACTGATCGAGGTCCTCTTTACGCGACGCAGCGTAGTGCGGGTCGTCCATACGCACATACGCAGACGGCTGACAACGCGTACCGCATTCCGAGAAGTACTGCGAGTACCCACCCTCGAGGATGTAAACCTCAGGATAGTGCACCTTAGGGTACACATGGTTGTTCAACGCTCTGTCCTTGGAGCGGAGATGCTTAGCACTAGGGCAGATGTCAGCACTGCGAGCACATATTCCTTCGAAATTGAAGACACTTACAATGTCGGAGCTCTCTTAACACTGAACTCACAATGGAACACAAGGATGGTCTTCTTGTTAGGGTCGCTGCTAGTGGACGGTGCGGGCTTGTTCGCAGACATGCCGAGGAGGAACTCCTCCACCCCGGCGGTGGTGTTGATGTTGATGGCTCCAGGAATGTGCCCGCCCAGGTACTCGTAATCGAAGCGACAGTCGATTATGTGGAACTTTTCGAGTTGGGAGTTGTACCTGCCGTCGAGCAAGTCGTTCAACTGAATCACAAGGTAAGTCACCTCCTGGTATGATGGGACATTAGGTAGGATTAACGCACAGTCTGACAATTGATCCTCATCAAGCCATCCTCCCGAACACGATGGCAAGGTAGGATCTTGCCCGCCGCTTCGTTGTCACCAAAGCCGCCAAGGCCCGGGCCAGCATTGAGATACTTGCTACGAGGCGTATCTCTGTCGGCGGTGGCCCGGCCTCTATCCTCGCGTTCTTCACTTCTGCGGAGACCTCGACTAGACATGACTTCGGTATCGCGCTTCATCAGCGCCGTCGCGCCCGTCAGAGGCCGGAAGTCGTCGGTACCATCACAGCGGCGGATAGTCTTCACCTGTTGGCGCTTGGCATACGCCTGCGCAGGCGAGCTCATATCCGGGTCTTGGTCGAAGCTTGCGTCCTCGCTGGACATACTCTGCTCCAACAAGTTCGGTGGCAGCATCGCGGAGAATGCACGACGAACAGGGGGGAGACGGTGGCGCGGAGCGCTGTCCTCACTGTCCTCCTTGTTCTCGCTCGCAGAAGGAATCGGATAAGCAGTCTGAGGGTAGGGCGAGCTGGAACCTGGCGCATCGCTCGGGTGGATCATTGCGCTTAATGCAGGGCGACGGGGACGTTTCTTGTTTGCATTCAGCGCAACGGCAGGGGGCATACCCAGGCCGATTCCAGCCGGCTTCTTCTGGTTCGTGAGCAATGAGCTGCTGGCCATACGCTCCAGCTTGTGGGCTGACGGTGACGACTGCGCGGGGGACGACGTGTAGCCGTGTGCCTCGTCTTCGAATAGGTGCTGATGACTCCGGCGAAGACTCTTTGAATCAGGCGACGATGAGCGACGCTTCTTCGGGAAGGGCTGGCAAGGACTCTCGACGATACTGGAGACCGACGAGATGTTGGCAGGGTCTTCAAGCCCAACCTGGTCCCGACCGGGGGACACCGCGTCAAAGAAGAGGTTATTGAACGAAGTGATTGTGGGCGCCGCAGAAAGGGGGGCGGGCGGGCCCAGGGGAGTGGGGACCTCAAAGTTGAACGCTGTGATAGTGGGTGCGGCGGACAGTGGCGCAGGATGGGAATCAGGCGCAGACGTCGAGGGCGCAAAGTTGAACGACGTGTCGACATCCATTCGATCTGAGGGTGACGACGGGATGTCGAGTGGCTGACAACCGACGTATCAGTTAACGGACATCATGTATTACAACTGGGCCTGGTCGAGATTCAAACAACACTGACCTGGCTGAATGAATTCTCGTCCTGTGGTTGAGGGCGCGATGTTGACAACCATTCAGTAGGTAACGCAGCGCGTTGCAGGCGTTTGCTACTGCTGGTGCCAGTACCCGACTTCGACACCGAGAACTGAGAGGTCGATTCGGTACCATTGCTCATGTCACGGCCAAACAACCTTGCGGCACTAGTCGCAGCGCGAGGACGACCGACGAAGGGCTTGGACTGAGTCGAGTGAAGCTGGAAGACGGCTTGCGTAGCAGATGGCTGGAGCATGCGCGGTGGCGCGGGGGATATGTCCATGGGAACGTGATCGGGGTTCTCGCTTTCGGGGGTGAGGGGTTGTGACTCGCGAACCGGTGA
Organism: Cubamyces lactineus; assembly: GCA_022376465.1. Taxonomy (NCBI): domain Eukaryota; kingdom Fungi; phylum Basidiomycota; class Agaricomycetes; order Polyporales; family Polyporaceae; genus Cubamyces; species Cubamyces lactineus. The sequence goes on along the minus strand of JACDTU010000013.1, from coordinate 1,066,966 downwards.
GTTTAAAGACATAGTGGATGCGAACGAAAGCTCGAGATCGAGATCTACATCCTGTGGTGGGGCAAGGAATTCCTGCACGTCATTGCGCGTCGGAGCATCGCGCTTAGAGCTCTTGCCTCCGAGGAATGATGGGACGGATAGGTGGCTAGCGTTGAACCTAGAGTTACTGAACAGAGACATGTGGAATTGGCGGTTAAGGACACGAGTCTTGAGGTCGGGCGGGTTTCTCTTCTGCTTCTTGACTGGACGCGAAGGTGTTTCTTGCTCGTGTTCTACAGTGTGCCGCCGCCGAAGGTTTTGGGACATGACGTGGGATGTACAGAGTAGTGTACAGGAATGATACAGACGTTGTGGTTGAGTACCGTGGGCGCGAGTATACAGAGCAGGGTGAAAGCGAGTTGGCCCAGCCCGAGGATGGTTGCAGGGAGAGGCAGGACGGGGGAAAGATGAGCGTTGACTTTGAGGACCTTATAAGAAAACGAACACGAACCAAAGGTGGATCTGGCCAAAGGCAGTGATCGTGGCTAAGTGAGGCTTTGTTACCAGAAACTCGGGCAGCTATGGAGGAGTCATTAGCCGTCTATTAAGCCAGGGATTGATGGATACGACGGAACAGGAAGCCTCGATCAAACTATTGTCCGCTGCATAGACATAGCTGAGGGCTCGAAACGGGGCTCCGAGTGTTGGGAGCGGATTGTGCGCCCGAATAGGCAAACCCGTGCATAGATCGGCAACTGCGACCATGCGGGGGCGTACAATGCAACGGAACCATCGGCACGGCCCAAATCCTACAAGTACCCCTCCGCACGAGCGCATCTTGCATACGACCCCAACTCGTTTCCTTACCAACAGGCCGCAGCACGCATAGCACCACAGGACAAAGAGGTGAGTGCGGCATAACATACGCCCGTACACGTATAGAGCCATGCTGCTATGCATGAAGCACACGAGGGTTGTCTCTGCACTCAACCCTCACAGCTATGGAACTGCAGACATACTATGATATGCCCTGCCTTTGACCCTGCTCTATGCTCTCCGAGGGTCTATGCGCTGTCCTATGTGCCTGAGATAACTGAGTCCAAGCGGTAGCCCGAAGCAAAGCTAGAGACGCGTAGAGACAAAGGAGAGATGGAAGGTGAGTTACCGACCTTGAAACGAAGGAACGTGAGACGGAGGAGGCCGCGCCTTGAGAGGGGAAGGATGAGGGTCAGCTCAGAGGACCTGGAGGACAAAGCGGCTCTGGAGAACTAGGCGGGATTCTCACGAGAAGTGAACAGGGTTGGGCGACCAAACAATGATGTAGGCAACTGTGTGTCCACACCTCGGGGTGCTACAGGCGGCGTGGCGGTCAGAAAGTCGGTAGAGCAGGGGGAAAATGTGCTCGCAGCGGTGAGACGTACAAGCTGAAGGGAGAAGAGGCGTCGCAAGGGTATGTCGTCCGTATGTCGCAGCGAGCACGGGGCGGTAGAGAAAACCAACCGCTTTCGGACGCCAGCCTTTGTTTGCGCGTTATTTGGCCCATGTTCACTTCCTGACGTAAGCGGCGCCTTGTTCTCCTCGTCCGTGACCGTGTCGTCCTTTGCTTCAGGGCAGGCCCAGACGCGTCAAGCACCACCGCGTTTCTCCACCGCTACACCGCGGCCTCTGTCAGTGGGGTTGCTGACCCGCGACTAACGTCATCCATTCGTAGCCGTCATGTACCGATATAAGAGAGGACGCAGCAGTACCATTAGTCGCAATCAACCTCACTAACATCATGTCTGCTGGAAAAGTCCTCATCATCCTCTCCGACGCTGACAAGTTCCCCATTCACAAGCCAGACGGCTCCGTCTCTCAGGAGGACACTGGTGTGTTTCTCACTGAGCTCGCGAAGCCGCTGGGCCAGATTCTCGATGCAGGCTACGAGGTCGTCGTACGTACTGTTTTGATATTCCATCACCTTCTGCTACCAATAACTTACACAAGACTGATCTCAGTTCGCATCTCCCACCGGCAAATCTCCCAGCGTAGACCCCTTGTCCGAGTCCCTTTTGGTGTACTTCGGAAACTGGTGGTCCAAGCGCAAAGATCAGGAACTCTTGAAACGTATGGAGATCGAGAACAACATCCGCAACCCGCGCCCTTTCGGCTCCATTACGGATGAAGAGCTTGAGTCATTTGCGGGTGTCTTCATTCCTGGTGGCCATGCGCCTATTTCCGACCTCGGCAACAACCCCGAACTGGGGCGCATCCTCCTCCACTTCCACAACGAGCACAAAGCAACCGGTACGACGAGTTCCCGCCATATGACGCATCAAGAACATCCAACTAATAATCACCCTGTAACAGCTGTGATTTGCCATGGCCCCTACGCTCTGCTCTCTACCAAATACGCCCCAAATTCTCCGGGCTTTGCGTACAAGGGTTACAAGCTCACATCCTGGTCGGATGCTGAGGAGCAGCTCGTCGAAAAGATGAAGGGCGGTGAGGTTCCCGTTAAAGTCGAATCTGCCCTTGCAGCGGAGGGCGCCGAAATGGTGACGACTGCCAGCAAGAAGCTCGGCGCTATTACTGTGGACCGTGAAGTCGTTTCGGGCGCAAACCCAATGGCCGTCAATGCCCTTGGCAGCAAGTTCGTGGAAATGCTCAAGGCGCACTGAGCTACTTGACATCTCGCTCGGGCCCTGTGAATCTGATCTAGTAATGGTAGTATACCGTGTAGCAATAGCATGGAGGAATTCATCAATCCGTTCGGATCCCCGTCATCCGAATTCTTGAGTGTTCTACAAATGCGGTAACATCCCGATGCTCTATGTGTACCTTACTAGTCACACTTATCAGTGATTGAAGGCGCTGCGTTTCTTCGTCAGCTCCATGTACTTCTCCGGGTTCTCGGCGATGAGGTCAAAGCTGCTGAGTGGTGTAAGAGAAGCATGAAAGAACAAATCAAAGGAAACGTACTATATGAATACGCTTTGCAGATTATCGTAGTGGTACTCTGGATACGCGTTCTTGATGGTCTTATTCAAACCTTCAAACACGATCTGACGAGCACCATCAATCCCATAGCTCACCAGGACGCAGAACATAATACTCACAGCGTATCCCTTTTCGTTTAGATGCAACCCATCAGTCAAGAAATCCTCCAACTTCTCCTCCTTCCTTCCCGCAGCCTCATACAGGCCCTCCCATAAATCTACAACTGGCACACTCTCCTCCTTGCCCACGTCCTTCACCGCTTCCGCGTACCTCCGTGTCGTCTCAAACTCGCGATCGAGCTCCTTCGGAGGGCTCTTCGCCAACTGCGCGCGCTCGCGCTGCGCGGTGTTCACGGGCGGAGGCGTCATGAGTATGACACGCGTATCGGGCGAGTAGTGCGGCGACTCGGGCGCGCGCACCATCCAAATCAACTTGCGGAGGTTCGCGCGGAAGCGGTCGAGGGGAACGTGTTGGGGCTTGGGTGGCGGCGCAGCGTCGTTCGCCCCAAACCAAATGACAAGCAGGCGCACTTTGGGAACATGCTGCTGCTCATGCTGCGTGGCAAAACACTACCACACGGAAGGGGTTAATTGTAAGAGTATAACGTTGCGAAATGTCGCGCACCTGCTCGAAGACGGGCAAAATCCAGTCTGTGTTGTACCCGCTGAATCCGCGGTTTATTACGTCCATCTTCCTATTGTATACGTCTATATATTGCTCCATAGCTCAACACGGGCGTAGGTGCGCAACAAATGATCGCGAAGACTCACGCGCGAGCTTTGCTACGAACCCATTTAGATCGTACCCGCCTTGTGTGAGCGAGTCCCCAAGCAACATGATCGCATCTTGTACATTCGCTGCCATTGTGCTTTCAGTGCTTTCTAGGATATGTTGTATGGAAAACGCCGCAGCGATGGTGGAGATAGGTAGGAACCCGCTCCCCACAACGCGCGCGCGCGTACAGCTAGAGCAGGTACGCGCGCACCGTCGGTCTCCGTCGGTCCGCCCTCAGCGCCAGCTCGCGCGCCGCCACTCAACGCGCGCCTAAATCGGGACGCATGCAACGTCAAGACCTCTTTCAAGGACTGTCTAAAAATGCGAAACAAGTGAAGCGCGAGTATTCGGAAGTGGTATGTCCATCGTACATATCTATTGCCGTTATGGTGAGTTGCTGAACTTATCATTCGGCCAGGAAACGTACCGCTAGTAAAGTCGGGGCACATGCGGAGCACGAGTCTGGCACCGCGAGAGCGCTCCGGTATACCATACCGGGTTGTTGCTATTCAACGCCCGCGCGTGCTTCGACGTGCTGTCCGATAGACTGGGCAAGGTGCCGTGTGTCCGCCATCGAAACAACACTTGGAATATTTACCAGCTATCGGCGCGCTTTGTTCGAAGACGACGACAATGATACCATGCCCTATTGCTCAGGTCAAGTTGGTTTTTACGGGGGCTAGACAATAGACCTCCGGGGGGTACCGTAAGCGAAACTCCGCAGGAGCCAGTAGACTTTCGCCGTTCATCTCTGCGCGCTTGAAGGCCGCGTAAGGTCTTACCCAGACTCCTCCTCCTCCTCCATTAGCCAAGCGCCCTCGCCGCGTCAAAACCAGCTCAGGTTAGCCACGGCCTCAACGCACCTCTCCTTCCACCGCAACCATCACCACTACCACCACTCATCCTCTCCGACTACTCCAGTGCCCACCCCTTTCCTCTTCACAACCAACAAACCCCCTCTATCATGGACATCCTCCTCAACTCTCGGATCTTCGCAGTAGCTCAGGATTCCCCAGAGTTGCTACGCCGTGTTGGTGTGGTGGACGCGGACGGCCGAGTAGCCAGCGATTCGTTGACAGTCATCGACCGCTATCTGTCTGCCCTGTCTCGCAACAAGCTTGCTCTCGAGAGCAAGGTGACTCAGCTTCGTCGGGAGCAAAACAGCAATTTGCCTATCAATACGCTCCCTACAAACATTCTCACGAACATATTCTCCTTGGCTTCTCGGGACATCGAGGATAAGACACTCCAGCTGGTTGCCCTATCCCAGGTGTGTAGCAGCTGGCGCACCATCGTCGTGGAATTTCCGAGTCTCTGGAACACGTTCAGCGTCGTGCATCGCAAGACCACTGAGCTGCATCTCGTCCGCTCTGGCAGCTTGCCGTTGTACATCGTAGTCGACAAACCTGACGCCTCGGCCGAGAGCGTCATGGCGATCCTGGCCCCGGTTTTTCTACAAATCCACCGGGTCAAGTCTCTGAACATCGCGTCTTGGAATAGTGCATCACTCGTCGGTATACTCACTCGTTTCCAGCAATGGAATGAGCCCGACTTGCCTCTGCAACTGACAAACCTGTCGTTGACGGGGACCATCACACCTGAAGGTGAAGATCCGGGGCATGGAGTCCCTCCGTTCAGTTTCGAGGCGAAATTAGGAAAACACGTATACCAGCTACGGAGCCTGACGCTCAACAATGTGAAGATGAACACATTGCTTCGCCGATCTCACACCTATGCATTACGCCGCTTGGAGCTGGCGTTTCAGAAGAGTTCGCAAATCCCGACCTCTAGCCTGCTTACACGTTTCCTCAATCAATGCCCCATGCTTGAACTTCTCTCGTTGAAGACCACGGCGCCGATCGAATATGTCGCGGTTAACCACAATCACCTTCGCCCTTTATCTCACTTGAATCGCGTCGTGATTGAGGGCGTCAGCGCCGGAACGGTCCACGCCTTCTCACAGATCCTCTCTTCGATTCTGCCTTCGGGACGATCGCAAGACAGCCCTCCTCTCCGTAGGCCCTATGTGGACCTGATCATGGACGGGAACGTAACCTGTGCCGAGGGATGGTTGTACGACGACAACCCCCCTCCAACCTTCCCTCAGCATCTCGTACACCCTGCAGGTCTCCGTTTTCTCGTCGTCACCGGATCCGCGGATGGCTCCCTGATCCTGCATGGCTTCTATGACAATATTGGCCCCATTCCGGACGTCCGGTTTGTCTTCCAGGGTAACAAGGATGAACCCGGTTTGCATCACCTCTCGTTGGTCGCCTGGCCAATCAACGTTTTGGATGTCGAGGTTGTGTACTTCGTGTACGACGCAGAGATTGGCGCTGGCATACCGCCGGACGGCGAAAATTGCACAATGCTTCTGGCCCAAATGCCCGCGTTGACGGAGGTGCAGACTCGTGATGCCGACTGGCCTGCTAACAAGGCGTTGTTCGTTGCTGCCAAATGTCTTGCCCGGGCCGGTGACGGAGACGACGACGAGTGCCTTTTGCCTCGGTGGTCTAAGATCACGATGCTCCACACCCCATGGGGAGACATCAACTACACCGAAGCCCTCGCCCCGTACGTGGACGCGCGCGATGAGGACTCCTGCATCGAGATCAACACTGAGCTTCGCGGTGTTCAAGACTGGTCTTATGTGGAATGGGTCGTCTTCAAGGTGGACTTGATCGAGCATAAGTTCATCGTGGAGCTGATCTAGGCTGCACCGCGGCGTCGTATACGACGACAAAGACTGGCCGTTCGTCACCTTGAGTAAGTTCCACTGTATTCGTCTCGCTCAGGCTGTGATAGCTGACGCTCATGCAGGCTGACAACATCGAATTTCTGTTCTACAATCTCTCCCATGCACCGCTACAATGGTTTCAGTTCGCTCTTTATGACACTCCTATGCCTTCCTTCTTCTCCTTTTCCCTGAGTTGTATCCGCTTCTTTCGCCCCGAAGTCATCGACACACCAATCCCACGTATGATCGGACTGTAGCATACTAGCTCATCGTGTCGTCGGCTTGTATAGCATTACCCGCATCCATCATTGTCTCAACGTTTCCAAAATCATGCAGTATGTACCTGAGAATGCCCCTTCGCTCGATTTGATGTGTGCCTGTCCTCGGCGGTTTACATCAGTCTGCAGTGCTGAGTGCTGTACTACATCAACATACTCAATACCATCCCACACCATCGCGTACAGGAGCATCGCCACCCAACGTGGCCGCCTGCAGTGGGTGCGCAACGTGCAGTACACCTGCACACTCAATGATGTTCTAGCTCAATTTTGGCGGAACTGACACAAGTTCATCAGGAGACATAGACTGTCCCCATATGTGCTCCTTGACAGGTTGCGGTATGCATGTGTACGTAGATATGCGCACAGGGAATGAGCGGATGGTTGTATAGTTGAGGGGTGTGCGCGAATCTACAAATTATAAGCCCGAGAGAGCTCAGTATACACTACCTAATCCAAGGCCAGGAAACCTAGTAGTTAGCTAGCAGGCATGCAGCGCTCCCCAGCTGCCGCCTCATGTCATGATAGTCTACATCATGAGCTGTAACATTCTTTGTAAACTATTGAGCTACTCAGATCCAGAGAAGTACTCACTGTCCTCGACTTCACCCCACCGCTCAATCTGGCTGTTCACTTCGACGTGAGCGGCCTGTGCAGCTTGGTCTACGTCTAACTTGCGCATGAGGAGCGCAAGCGCAATCAGGAAGGATTTTGAAGTGTACGTGGCCCGCTCCATCGCTGCGTGCGAGCCATTAGCGGACATGAGAATCTCATCGGTACAAGAACACAAGCGTACCAGCCATCTCCCACGGACTGAAGTTCGTGAGGATCTCTTCAAACTTCTTAAGGGTCTCTGAGGGTTGGGAAGGGACGAAAATCGAGTCAGAGACCTTGATTTCGACGCCAAATGCCTCCCGTGCCCAGTCCAGTATAGGCTTCCAATGCTCCTCTTGAAGCCTGACGAGAACAGCAGGCTCATCGGCGTGATAGCTATCATGGCGCGCGCTCGAGTCAGAGGCGAGTCGATTTCGTTCGTAAGGTGTTAACTCACAAAATAGTGTCCGTCTCGAGGTACTTGAGTAACTGTGCGCGCACTTCGCTCCGAGTACTCTCGTCCTGGAAGGCATCGATTGCTCTTGATACGATTGACGTCTATGACAGGGCTCATGGTTTCAGCTCGCACTAAAGAAAGGGATATGACTCACCATGGGGAGCGCATGGGGTTTTAGGACGGTCTCCTGGTTCTCCCACTCGGACGCGACCAGCGCAGCAACGAGCCTCTTCTCCGGAGGGATGATCAGCGGCTTTCCACCGGGAGTCCTAAGGGGGCGTTTGTCCAGGGTAACTGCGTATCCGCCATCCCGCTTCTCCACGCCCACTGTCTTCCAGAACCGTTTCAAGGTAGCCTCCGCGCCTACTCTATATGAGCACAAGTCAGACGTCATGTAGCTGGCCGCGCTCACGCTTGGTCAAGTCAGAGGCTGCTTCTGAGTTGGAGCCGGAGACAGTAGCATGACTCCTGGCAAGACATACAGCACGCCTGACAGGGATGGTCCTGCGTGCGTTGGCTCGGACGAGCGGGACAAGGGCGCGGAAAGCTTGACGGTGCATGGGCAAGCAGACGGAGAGAAAGACCGCACGTGATGAGACGCGTCAAGGCCACCGTCACAGTCGCGTGACAGTTGCGCGTTACGCGGTGGCGCACGATCGAAGAGCGCGTCGAGAGCGCCCGCCACAGCACACCTCGTCTCTTTTCGTTCTTTGCTTGGTTTAGTCTCGGGTGGAATGTCTGCTACACAAAAGAAACGAACTACTTCGGGAGGAACACAGCCCACTATCTCCTCTTTCTTCTCTCAGGGTTCGCAGAGTAGGCGAGGACACACCCCAATCGACCTCACTCTCGACTCGGACGACGACGGAGGGCCGCCTCCTCCAAAGCGCCAGAGGACGACCACCAGCAGTTTCTTCTCCCCAAGAAAACCGTCCGCTTCGCCGTCCAAGGCAGCGACACCGAAGAACGGTGGCGGTCATGCGGAGCAATGGCGTTTCGATCCGGAGTCACCGAGTAGGGCTGCCCATTTGCAGGAGACGAGTAAACAGCGTGAGGCGCATGAGAAGGCTAAGAGGATACTGTTAGGAGACGAGAACGTCTTCAGTAGAAGAACCCACTCTACAGATATGACCCCCAGCTCGGATATTGAGGAGGCAGTTGCGAATCCTGACGCAGCTTTGGAGGAGGACGAGGACGAGGCTGAGAAGAAGTTCAGCGAACTCATGGAGATGTTCAGTAGCACTAAAGGCAAGGGCAAGGGAAAAGCAGTTACGAGGAAGGCTGTACCTCCAGTAGCTGGACCTAGTCGGTCAAGGACGCAGAAGAAGGTTGAAGAACTAGGTCCTAGCGGACAGCCTTACACGCCGTTTGAGCTGCAGGTAAGCTAAATTCTTGTGCGTAACTCTCTTATCCCTCATACCGTCTTTAGGTTCGCGAACTCAAAGCCAAGCACCCTGGCACTGTGCTCATGATACAGTCGGGTTACAAGCTGTTATTTTTTGAGGAAGATGCCAAGGTTCGTCCGTCCGGACGCATAGTCCCAGTAACACCTTTCCCCTCATGCACGCCATAGATTGCATCCAAGGAACTGGGTGTGGTTTGCTTCCCCAAACGCAACCTCTTCACCGCCATGATACCTTTACATAGACGTGACGTACATTTGAAGAAGTGAGTCTTGTTTACGACGAGTTGCTGAAGGCCGTCGAGAGAGTAATTTGTAGACTTTTGTCGCAGGGTTATAAAGTGGGCATAGTCGAACAAACCGAGACGGCCGCCCTGAAGAAAGCAGGCGATAATCGAAACGAGCTATTTGAGCGTGAAGTTACTCACCTATATACCGCCGCGACGTGAGCTCAACAGACTGCTGATTCCGGCATGAGCTGACCCTGAAGTAGATATGTAGACGATCTCAACTCCGTCGACCAATTGGACCCAAATTCTGCCCCACCACTCATGTGCTTGTTGGAAGAAGCAAGGGGTGGAATGGGCACAGACGAGCGCGTCAGTATAGCCATGGTTTCGATCGCTCCAAGCACAGGCGATGTAGTTTGGGATGAATTTGATGGTAAGTTGAATCTCTCAGAGCCTACGGAAGAATTCACAATGGTCCAGACAACCACATGCGCACCGAGCTCGAGGTAAGGATGAGGCGTAGCTTCCGGTGATGTAGCGTCTAACGAATTCTGACAGACGAGGCTAGTGCACACGAAGCCATATGAGCTCCTCCTTCCTGCCAAGAAGCTCACCGCTCCTTCGGAGAAAATGATACAACATTTCACCGAGTAGGTGTTGTTGCGAGATGCCGAGCCTGCGTTGCTCATCCTTCTGGAAGGCACTCACATACAGAGCATCGCATGCGAATCGAGCGGTTCTCCAAGCAGATGGCATATACGGATGCATTTGCTCTCTTATCAAAATTCTACGCAGACAAAGAGCGGCAGAACGACGGTCAGCCAGACAGAGGTATGTTCCCATTCAACCGCGCTATTGAGGTCGATCTACTAACGCACGCTTCTACAGGGGACTTGTTGGCTGCCGTTACTGACTTCTCCAAGCTAGTCGCTATCGCACTAGCGCACGCAGTCAATTATCTGTCTAGTTTCAACGTTGCAGATGCCCTCCGAGAGACACGCTTTTTTGCCAAATTCACGGAACGAACACACATGCTGCTCAATGCTAACACTCTTACGAATCTGTGTGTTGTGTTTCCTGGGTTCAGTGTGTAGTAATTGGCACTGACAGAATGCTACAGGGAAATTTATCAGAATGAGACGGATTACACTACTAAGGGATCGCTAATGTGGATATTGGATCGAACGTCAACACGATTTGGTGCTCGACTACTTAGAAGTTGGGTCGGCAGGCCCCTTGTTGACTCCCAGTGTGTATTCTGCCCACATTCTCTCGTCTACATCTTTGCTCACTAGGCTAACGATAGCGCACTTCGCGAGCGAACGGATGCCGTGGAGGAGATTCTGACAAATAGATCACCAAGACTCACTGTGCTCCGGGAACTCCTACGCCGGCTTCCTGACCTTGCACGAGGACTTTGTCGCGTACAGTATGGCAAGTGCACGCCGCAAGAGCTCGTCGTACTTCTTACAGCCTTCCGGAAAATCGCTTCCACGTTCACTCCGCCGCACCCCTCGCAGTCTCAACAGGCCGCACCCGCAGCGGGACTCAAGTCTCGACTACTATTCGGAGTAGTGGAGGCGTTGCCTAGATTGAGAGACCCTGTCCAAGAGGTTTGTAGCGCTGTAGATTTCACTGCGGCTGCGCAAGGCAAGACGGACAGTATGTGGACTGACGTGGACCGGTTCCCGGCCATCGAATCGTTGATCATGGCAAGTTACGCTGCTACTTTGCCGGACGTGGATGCTGAATAAGGCTCATATAAGTCGATACAAGTGGTGGAATCAGAACTGGTCGACGAGCTGAAAGCCATCCGGAAGCTCATCAAGAAACCCGCACTTCAGTATACGACCTGGAATGGAGAGGAGGTAAGTCCTACCCTATACCACAGTAACTACTCACTGACAAACTCCCTCACTAGTACGTGGTGGAGATACGGAAGGACGAGCGACGTGATATACCCGCAAACTGGACCTTGCTGTCCAGGTGAGCTATATGCCAACTCATTATCACGTTCTAGTCCCTGACGATCATGCAGCACGAAGTACGCCCGAAGATATCATACGCCGCAGGTACGAGCGAAGCTGCAAGAGCGCGCTCAATACAAGGAGGCTCTCGCAGCTGAAGCACACAAATCATTCCTCTCATTCCTCTCAGAGATCTCCGACAAACACTACGCCCTCCTGCGAGATGTGGTAAACAAGCTCGCCGTTGCGGACTGCCTCTTCAGTCTTGCGCAGGTAGCCGCACAAGAAGGCTACGCGCGACCAGAATTCGTAGAAGCACAGGACGGGGACAATGCCGCCGCTCCGAGTGACGTTCTTGAGATCACAGAGGGCAGGCATCCTATGATTGAGGCGCTGCGAACCGATCCCTTCGTTCCAAACTCCTTGAAGATGGGTGCAGGCGAGGCGAGACACAAGATCATTACAGGTTTGTGCCGAAGTCGACATGATGTCCGTAACATTACTCATACTTCGCAGGACCGAATATGGGTGGGAAGAGCTCTGCTGTTCGAATGGCCGCTTTGTGTGCCATTGTGAGTTTGAACGAAGATGTACCTCAACAGCACTGACAGGATTCTATTTCCGCAGATGGCGCAAGTAGGCTCTTACGTACCCGCAAAGTCCATGAGGCTTAGCCTGTTGGACGGGGTCCTAACAAGGATGGGAGGTAAGTATGATCCCTACGTGTGGCCCATTCTTCTCATTGACGCATCCCATAGCATCGGATGAGCTCGCGCGGGGTCGCTCGACGTTCATGGTCGAGATGCAAGAGACAAGTGACATACTCCAGATGGCAACTCCCAAAACGCTAGTTGTTCTCGACGAGCTTGGTCGCGGGACATCCACATTCGACGGTGTAAGTCCAGTTCTCGTCTCTTGCCCATCTACGGGGTGGCTGATCACTGCGCTCGGCGCCCGTCAGATGGCGATCGCAGGGGCCGTGTTGCAACACCTCGTGCAGACTGTCAAGTGCAAGACGCTCTTCATCACGCACTATCCCCAGGTCGCGACCGACCTCGAACGATTGTTTCCCTCCGACGTGGGCAACATGCACATGGGCTTCACTGAGGAGACGCGCATAGACGGGACCAGGGAGGTCACCTTCCTATATCGCCTAGAGCCTGGACTTGTAGCCGAGTCCTTCGGAGTGGAGTGCGCCCGCCTCGCGGGTCTCCCGGAGTCTGTACTGAAAGTCGCGACCACGAAGGCGGCCAGCATGAAGCAGCTTATCGAAGAGCGAGTCAGGCGGACAAAGTGGGTGCACAAGGGACCGTCTTCAGAGTGGCATTTGATCTGACGGTCGATCTTCGCAGGATGCGCAAGTGCGCGGAACTCACTCGGCGTTGTCTCGGGCCCAGCACGTCCCTGGTTGAGCGGCACGCATCGCTAGACGAACTGCGAGATCTCCTGAGCACGATATCTACAACGAATGGCCGATCGGATGGTACATCGAGCATCTAGTATCTCCACCGCATCTAGCTACTCTTCTCCTTCCGCGCCTTTTTGTGCTTCGCCTTCTTGCCTGAAGCAGCCCCCTCCTCAGCGTCCTCCGCAGCCACCTCGGACGCCTTCCGCTTTGCCACTGCTTTGTCTTTGCCCGATGCTTTCGCACTCGCTGTGCCGCTGTCCTGTAGTAGTTGAACGAGTTGTTTGCACATGGCTTGGAGACCGACGGAAGACTTGAAGCGATCGCTAGACGCCAGCTTTGAGGAGAGTTCTGACCATTTGGAGGACTCCCATATTGAGCTAGCCTCCTCGACGCTTGAGGTGAAGCGTTTCGTCTGCCGTACACCAAGGAGGGCGAGCTTGAGGATCTCCTTCGCGTGCGCTGGCGTGAGTGAGGACTCGCCCGTGCAGGCGTTAGTCAACACGTCCAGGATAGCCTGACGAAGCTTGGGCATAAACGCCAGTATCTCGGGCTTGCGATCGCCCTAATCGTCATCATATCAGAATGGATGTTGCGATGTAAAATGATGGCTGAACTTACAAGAGCCTGAAGCTGATTCACGAGCGTGTTGACGAAGTGGAACGCTTGTGCTTGACGGAAGCCATTGAGCGCATCTCCCGGTGCCTTGACGAGATCGTCCCGGACGCTCCACGCAGCCTGCGGGAACCTCTTCACGAAGTCGTCAATGAACGGCGGGTTCAGTCGTGACGCCTTGCGCGCTACGAAGTCCGTCAATGACTCCCGGTACGCCTTCTGAACAACGTCGGATGCCTCGTTGTGCAACAACACCCTTGAGAGGTAGATGCTGCACTGGTTGAGGGTAGTCAGGATGTCACCCGTAGAGGCTTTCCTGGCTAGTGTGTGCAGCTCTTCGAGCGTCTTCGCGGCGTCCTCCTTCGAGATCGACGTAGGCACCTCCTTGGACTTGCCAATCCGGTTGCGCAGGATGCCCGTCGCCTTGTCAGCTAGCTGCTTCTCATCCGGGCCAGTGCCCACGATCAACTCAACCAGAGGGAAGATGAGGCGGACGATGAGAGGGCTCGTCGGCTGCTTCTTGACGAAGACGTCAATCAAGTCTAGCACGCGGTTCTTGAAATGCGTCGCTTCCCGCTGCGCGTCGACGTCTGGGTGGGTCGGACAAGCGTGAAAGTGAGCACAAGTATGGAAACGCGTTAAGGCAGAATCCTAAAGCTTACCCTTCCGACGGCCCTTCTCGCTCGCGCGGGCCTTGAACGCAGCGGCGAGCTGCTCGTCGATAGCGAGCATCTGGTCGTCGTCCATCAGCTCCTCTTCCGATTCGTCGTCGGACTCGCCCGTCGCCGCTGAGATCCCATTCACGCGGAGCGCCTCCTCAATCTTGCGGCGGAGCTCGAGATCGGCTTCCTCGTCGATTTCTTCATCCTCATCCTCGTCCTGATCGTCGTCGGACGATGACGAGGACGATTCATCATCCTCCGCATCTCCGCCGCCCTCTTCATCCTCGTCCATCCCCACATCCTCGTCCTCGTCCGCCATGAGCTCGTCCGGGTCGCGCCGCTCCAATTGCTATCGAGATTGCGCCGAACGGGTGGAGATAAGCTGACTACCCACAAACAACAGCCGTGGCGGTGTACTCACAGTGAGAATGAGATCAATCGTGCTCTCCTGGACTGCGCCAGATAACAGCGCGAAGACCTGATTAGCCACCGCACGCATATACGCGGTGCCCTTCTCGAGGAAGCCGATGACGGCGTCGACGAGCACGTCTATCGGCGCGGGAAGTTCCTTTTCTTTGCCCTTGTCTTCACCCATAGATTTGCGCCCCTTCTTGCCCTTCTTGCTCTCAGCGGGGAACATGCGCGAGGCGCCGTCAATGCAACTCTACATACAGCAGCAATTTCACGTGAGACGCGCGCGGGCGGAGGCGGAGTGACGTCGCACGTACCTCAAGGGCTTCCGTGTCGGCATCTTCGTCGTCTTCTGCGCAATACTGGTGGAGAAGCGTGGATGAGAGCAGCAGCTCGATACCCCTGGCGGCTTCACGGCGCTCCTCGGGAACCTACGTTTGAACGTTGAGCATGAGATCCCGCGGTCGACCGCTAAGCATGTCTAGACTTACGTCTTTCAAACGAGCCAGTGCCTGGCGAGCCTTTTGGCGTAACTCTGCGTCATCTTCGTCAACCTCCGACAGAGGACGGACATGCTTAGTGTCCTTTTCGAGCTCCTCGATCGTCGCCAACACGCGCGATACCCAGAATCGGCCGTCTGATGCGACAGCCGCCACCTTGGCCGTCTTGTCGCCCTCTGTTCACCGTATCGCACCAGTGAGATCGCGCTCCAAACACGGACTGCCGAACGACTCACCCTTCACGAGCGCGGCCTGCGCTGTCAGCTCCGCCAAACAACCAAGGAGGCGGTCGCGGCAGTTCTTCCGCAATTCCTCCGAGAACGCGGGAGTGGGAACGCTGCGCAGCTGCAAGGGCGAGGAAGACAGTGGAGTCAGTCATCTCCGTCTTTCCAGGACGGGGCATACGGTGGCAGAGCATATGCGCGCTTACCGCAAGAATAGCGCTCTTCTCCGACCTCTTGGTGGGGATGAACAACCCATGGACGGTTAGCCAATCGAGGATCGTTTGAATCCACGCGTCATCTTTAGGAATAGCTCCGTTGCGAATCAGCGCAGCGAGCTGTTCGATAACCCAAGCACGACGCGTGTTGAGAGCCTGGATGTCCGCCCTGGACAGATATGGGTGATCAGCGTCGATGAAATCGGCGCGCGAGAAAGGAAGGCGCGTACGTCTCGGACGAAGGCGCGTCGTCGACTTGTTTGAGAAGGTAGTCAATGTAGCTCTTGATGCCCTCGTTGTCCATTGACGTAAGGATAGACTCAACCGTCTTCGTCTTCGTCAGCTTGTCGAACTGGCGGCTGCCGTTCACGCCAGTAAGCTGGAGGATCAGCGAAAACCCGATGCGGGGGTTGCCCTTCACGACATTCTGGATATCGGTCGCCTACACAGAGGGTGCAAATTAGCCTTTGCCTCCAGGTGCTACGCGTGCGGGGACGGAGATAGGCTTTGGGACGTACCACTTGCCTCGCGGCTTTGTGCAGATACCGGTCGCTGTTCGATAGATGATTGATCCATGATCGCATGAAGTTCTTCGTAAAGAGCATGGGCATATCATCCGCGCTCACGCGCGGCAGCGCCTTTTGGAAGATCTGGAAGCCCCAATACTTGCGTTCTGGAGAAGACGTCGAAGCGAACAGTGACTCTGCGATACGGCACGCCCAGCATTAGCCACAACGGGTCCGAGCGCGCACACCAGAAGCGTATAGCGGACAAACCATCGACGACAATCCGGAAAAACTCAGGGAAAGAGCCTTTAGCCGCACGTTCACCCTCCGCCTTGGGCAGCACTTGATCGAGCAGCATATCCCATACGAAATGCACTTGCGGCTTCCATGACCCCGATTTCGGCACATCTGCTTCCTGGTCCTCATCGGCGTCGGATTCCTGCGTCGAACAAGCGCCATGAGCGGAAGATGCGAGGAAACGCCATTTTCATAACGCTGAGGTACCTTCAATATCCGCGCAAGCGTAGCCAGGTTGCCCGTGCTCAGCAAATCAGGATTCTTGAACGTCGGTGCAAGGAGCTTCTTCCAGTCTCGCGAAGGATGGGCAGCCTGCAGCTTCAGCGTCAAGGCGACCTTTTCAGGCGTCCACGCCTTGGCCTCAGCGTAGACAGCAGATATCGTTGCTTCTTCGGCCTCATTTTTCCAGGAGACATTAGACGCAGTTAGAGCGTCCGCCGCGAGGCCAATAGACCACCAGGCGCTCTCGCGCAGCCAAGACTTCTTCTCTCCAAGTGCAATCAGCTGGGCCAGTACCTCCTTGTAGCTGTCAAGATCCGCAGCAGCCGTAGAAGACGAAGGGAGCGTGGTCTCGCGCAGGAGAAGACCAGACTGGATGACCGCGGTGAGGCCGAAGAGGCGAGCAAAGAGCATGTCGCGTTCTTCCTGGCCGGTCATGGAGCCTTGCGTCTTTGAGGACTCGATTATTAGCTTTACAATCTGCGAGCATGTCACGGTGTCTATCCGGGAGAGTAGCTGTATGCACACGTTCAGCAAACGGGCCTTCTCGCACACCGTCCATACGCACCTCCGTCAATGCAACCGCGAAGCCTAACCGACTGCTCTCCCTCGGACTCGCCAAGCCACGAATCAACCGTCGTATTGAGTACGATACATCCTGTGCGTTCAAGGCATCGAGCCCGTCCGACTTGGGCTCCTTCCCGTCCTCCTCATCCTCTGATGTCTCTGCGGATTCCTTTGGCACGAATTTGGACTGAAAGTGCTCGAGAGCCGAGACAAGCTTTACAGAAGCATCTAGACGCTCCTTCTTGTTCGCAGACGAGATATGCCAGAAGAGGGGGAGCGTAGTAGACATGGGGCAGGCAGCAGGACGTTGAAGTCCTCGCGAGTGTAACAGAGCTCGACAAGTCCAAAAATTCTGGTAGCGCCCATACTGTGATCGGGGCTTAGATAGACGCTAAATCTAATCTTATCTGTATCCGGTGTCTTTTGCATCGTCTTGGTCGTTGCATCACATAGAGCGTCCGAAGCTTACTCGATACAACACCCCTGGCCTACCAACTTGATTGCTAGCTCCTCTTTCCCGTATACATCATTCGCACTTGAGAAGACTTGCCTCGAAGCCGGATTGTTTGTCTACAAACGGCTTGGCATGTTCACAAGACACCCAAACCTACCGAGTAAAACGCCAGGATCGAGCGAGCCCCTCTACTTCAAAAAGCTCCGAGCCGCCAGAGAACAGCTGCCCAGCAACATGACAACACCTCAAATACCTCCAAGTGCAAGTGCAATCTCCCATACATCTCGATCGGTTCTAGCAGCTTCCCCCACCTGCATCTCGTCAAATCCGTACGCTCCGGCCAACATACCGCGACCACTCACCGCAAAAGGTCAAGCGCACGCCAGTCGCCCGGACCAGTCACCAGTCTGACGGTCGAGTCAAGCCGGTCGATATACCAATCGACCATAACACCGGATGACGATGCTTAAATCGCTGCGCGACCAGATCGGGCAGCACCCAGCCGCGTGCGCATCCGCACTAAACTCGACTTGACCTACGACCGTGTGTACACACCCACTCGCCCATCGTCCATGGACCGTCCAGAAGAGCCGGCCAGGGACGCCATGACGCAAGAGGGGGAGAGCTGCAGACGATGACGGGGACGGTCCAGACCAGCGACCTTCGAAGATTTCGATGTGCATGCTGTGTGGGTAGGGAGCATCTCCAGGGAGGTTCGCGAAGTCCTGGGGTGTCTCTTTCTCTCCCATCACTGCTAGACCAAACCTAGAGGCAAGCGAAGACAGAGACGCGTCGAACGCTGAACGCGTCGACGAATGCGGACGGCGCACATCATTGCCCACACATCGACTCGGACATCATTCATCCGGCTTCGACGCCCACGCCCCGCGCGCTGTCTCCGCTGCCGAAGGATCCACGCTCCGGTTCGTTCATCATGGATACGCCGACCCCGCGCGGGAGACGCGACGATAAGACCGGGAAATTCGGGGGCGAAGCTCGAAGCTGCGCCGAACCCGACCCTTCAATCTGGAGTTCGCGGCGTTGGAAACCTTGGCCAATGGATGCGTGCATCACTCCAGGTCGGTCGGTGTCCAGGCCCCAGGCCTTACTGGCAGGCTCCAACAGGTGGGCGCAGGGACCGACCGCAGATACATTGATGATTGATAGGGTCGACAATATCGCGGCGTGCATCGACGAACGATATCTGGGAGCAATTAACACGCGAACCAGTGAGGACTGTGTACAGAGTATTGAGTAGGTGACGTACGCTGCGTGCGATCAATTATCTTCGTAGAATGCATGCGATGGGATCTGCGCCAACTTGAATGAGCAAGTGCGATATCATCGATGTGAGTGGGCCCTGCGCGGTCGCGACCCGCGGCGTGTCGTCATCCCTGCACCGCTCTAAACAAGCAGCCCCTGGCACCTAAATGAAGTTGAGATTAGCTGCATACAATTATAACAGCTCCGCCGGATATCAACGTGCTCGCGGTGCGCCAAGTTCCAACGAATTCATATGCCTCCGGTCAGGATCATCTGGCACTGCTTCTGCTCCTCTTCGCTCGATACCCCTTGTATCCGAGACTCCTCCGGGCTCCCGCGAAGAGCACGAAAATCACGCATTCATACGCCCTTGTCAGGATCCACCGACGGGCTGACGCGGCTCCCCGCTCTACGAGCCAGCGATGCTCGTATCTGTGGAGCGACGGTGTCAACTGCACACATATGGTGGCCATAGCGCCGTCCATCTGACCGGTGAATAATCAGCGATTTTAGGGCTTCTCCACAAGACATTGGCCGGATGCGATAGTACATACCTTGTTACACTCCCCGTTCCGTCCTATTTCCTCCGCTTGGCAAATCCTTGAGCTTGCGATCCACAAGAGCACGCGCCACGCGAGCAACTCGCGCCCTCAAATGCGCAACTCGGCGCGGAGTGGAGCTGCACAGCGCGCAAACGAGGACACCATCACCATCGTGCCGCCGGCGACGGAGCTGGGGGTACGAAGTGTCAAAGTCCATCAGGACGAAGACATCACCGTATCGAGGTGGCCACCACTCTGGCAGTTGGCTTGCACACTTGTCGGAATGCCGCGGCACGTCGGCCTCACACTGGACAGCGGACATTGGCCAACGACCCGGAGCCGCCCGCCCCGCACGACACGTTTGGGGTAGCGATTTCGGACCCAGGACAAACCTCATCGCGAACCGCGGCACCCTGACAGACAAGCGCGCCCATAGCCATCCCCGATGCACAGAAGTTGGTTCGAACGAGAGCATGGTCGGGTCAAGACCGGACGTCGAGCCGGGGGTACTGCTGACGTCGTCGTCCATCCTCCGAGTCCCCATCGCAGCCCCAAGAATCGAACTGCAGTCCCACAAGAAAAAAGAGGGAGGGCAATGCCAACTCGCCGCACCCGAACGCCCAACGGACTTCGCGCTATGACACACCGGCCGTGATGATGCCCACGAGCGTTCGGAACGTCCGGGTCGAGGTGTTGATTGACGGAAAGCCGAGGAGCGCATTCAAGCGAGCGGACTCATGAGACGACGACCTTCGACGGTTCGGTGCGGGCACGACCGAGGCAACGTGACGGCGCTCCGGACGCTACGGCCTTCTATCGACGCAGGACACTTCCACGCTAGCAGCGATGCATGATGCATGACACACAGCTGGCAGCTTGTGGTGGCTCGGACAGCCTGCCACCCCGCGCGTCCGACCCGGCTCGCGTGCGACCTCGGGGGACTTGCGGTGAGCTCGTACGATGCCCCTGCTGCTACTGCTACTGCTACTGCATGCTCTGATGAACCATCCACACTTACGTCCAGCGTCCGCACACAACACCTGCTGATGATCACCCCCAAGCTTCGCCCAGGTCCGAGTCCGACGTGGCTCTCAGCACAAGCCCCGGACCCCAGCATCCCATACACTCGCCCACTTTTCTCTCATGAGCACGGCCCTAGCATCCGAACCGTTTTACGAAAACGCACCGCGCTAAGGGTCGCTGGGGGGGCACCTGACACGAGCGGAGGCACCTCGCCTCCCGCTTCGAGTCGAATCAGTCGACGCGGCGACACGCTTCTGCCACTTCTCCGGGCTCGGACCAACCACCACCCACCTTGGGCGACCAGCCCCGCGCGCGCGCGCCAAGGCGACCTCCCTCAATTGAGACGTTCGAGCCCTGGAACCGTCCAGTCGAATTCCGGCTGCTGCGGGGGACGGCAGGACGTGGGGAAAGACTCAAGTATCAAGAGGCACGTATCGTTGACACCTACCGTCGGCAGCTCGCGATGCGCTTCCGTGCGGGGTACGTGTACGACAGCGTACGCCCCATTACTCAATCGCATCGCCGAGTCGGATCCTGGAGCGGACTCGCAACACGAGGCTCAGCCTCAGCGACTGTCAACGCCATGAATCATCCAGCAGTCGTGAGCGAGCTCCAAGGGCGCGCGCGTAACTGGATGGATTGAATGAATGGGGGAGACACGGCGACTTGCAGCGCACACAAACATCTAGAGCGTGTCGGTACCGTCCCTCTGGATTGGATTGTGGAGAGAAAGCGGCCGCAGCTGTGGCACTGGCATCGCAGCGTCTGCACGCAGTGCACGGACGCTATGAAGACGCACAAAAGACCGCGTGCTGCTGTGTGGACTTAATAACCGAGGCAATGGGCCGTTTGCGAAAGGCTGATGTCCGTGTCGGATGCTAGAGCAATTATAGCAGAGTTGGGAACGCGGCGAACATACCAGACAATCGACGCACGGCGATTCAGCACGGAGCTTGACGACGTTTGTTGTCAATATGCAGGCCATGTACAGCGTTGGCGTTTCGAGGTGGCGGTAAAGAGCTTGCTGGCATCGGAAAGAAGCGCTATAATAGAGTATTGCACGCATACAAACATACAAACGCGGCGAGCGGGCTGTGACGGTGAGGGGATGCGCTGACAGCGTTTGCATCATTTCCCCGCATTGCAGTCGAACATTACTCAATCGCAGGACCGGATCCTGGGACGGTTCTCGATAGGCGTGCGCTATTGATGAGAGGCATCAGCGGCGGTAAGATAGCGTATGTAAAAGAGGTGGTCTTTTGCGGCTGGGTGATTGCCACGAAACTCATGTCTGTCCAATGTTGCGGGACTGGAGTCAAAAAGAGTTGGGAAGGCTAGCTGGACACGAGGCGGAGAGGCGCGATGAAAGGCCTGTTGCATCATTTCCCCGCACTGTCAGAGCAGGAGGTGCCGTAAGGCCTCGCGCTCGGTGTATGGATGCCATTTTCTCGAGCCGCAAGGCGTACGGACGATCCGGGGCAGGCACGGGATGAGATGGGATGGCGAAGGGTGGGCAGAAGCGGCCAATTGAGGAGAGTTCTGGCAGGTTCGAAAGATAGACCCGGAGAAACTTGGGAGTTGGGAGGCCCTGAGCCGAGAGGTTGTCGAACGGAGGACGATAAGTAGACAGAGACGGGAGGTGATTGGCCATGGGTGAGGAGGAGGAGGCGTTGTGGGGCGGCCGGGACGGGGAGATTGCGATGGGGGGAAGGAGATCTAGATCTACGATATGGGAAGAGCCGGAGGGAGACGCGTGGGGAGGAAATTCGCAGGGACAGGGCCCTGTTTGGGCAGCCCGGGGTGGCGGAAGAGAATTGCCTTTGGAGGAGGGGGGCTAAACATGTGACCGCGAGATCTGGAGGGCGACCGTGGTTTTGCCGGGCCTGCTCTTCCGCGTCGGACGGGCGTCTAGCTAGTGCTTGCTCAAGCTTTTCGACCGTCGTCCTCGGGAGACGGCAGGCGTTGGCTGCTTAGCCACAGCCAATCCTCTCTCCCTCGCCTTTCTTTTATCCTCCTCCACATAAATACCCTCCCTCTTCCGCTCTCGTCCTTCCATCCCACCCGCCTCCGACGCGCCCTCTCACCTGTCCTTAGCCACACCACTCTCCTCGTCCTCAGCCACATCCTCCCCTCGCCATGTCCAACTCCGTGCTCTCCTCCTTCGACCCCCTCGCCACCCACCCCTTCACCAACAACTCCGGCCTCCTCCCAAAGCCCGCTGCGCCATCCCAGTACCCCCACCCACATCCCTCACCATCCAAGGCGGTACCCACGGCCAACGGCGCGTCCCAAGGGCCCATCATCCTCACCACCGCTCCCGTGCACGCACCGCAACCAAAGCGGGCCCCTGCACAGAAGTCTAGCTCCTCCGGGCCCAAGCCCATCTTCGTCCCCTTCCGCCCAGAACGCTCTTCGCCCGAGCTAGAGGACATCCTCCTCAAGAAGAAGTTCGTCGATGCGTTCCACGGCAAGGGCACATGGGGCATCGACTCCGTACCCCTACCCTCCGCTGTGCCTTCCACGGGCAAGCAGGGCAAGGCCCAGTGATGTAATCGCCCACCATATATCCCCCCATGTGATGTTCTATACCCATTGTGAGTCTCACCTCCGGCTCCTTATTACCACCCCTCTCCTCCATCCCCTCTCCGCTCCGCGTCTTCGCGCCTTCCCGTTTCCGCTTGCTCAATCCGGCGCGCGCAGATCATCCCACCACCCACACGACCCACCCATTCACCACTACCACCACACCACCATCATCTATCACGAAGTCACGAATATGCACCGGCCCTCTGCCATTGGCGGCCACTACCCTACCCTCAGGTCTACTCGAAGCAAAACCATGCCGAGCTGCATTGTATCATAGGAGGGTTTATTGTAAATAACGCGTAGGGTAATGGGCCATCGCCGCTTGTAGTCGGACGGACGGGCGTATCTTTCACTCTCACGTATCGCCTCGCTCGCATCTCGCACATCTTGCTCTTGCTTTCTACGTACGTTCTGCGCTTGCCCGGCTCATTCGCCCTGTTTTCTCTCTCCCTGTCTTCTCTTGGCACACCTGCAATCATTATAATGTCCAGTGCTCCGCTCTCACGCTCCAGTCCGATCCCGCAAACGCAAACGCAAGTCGCGTCTCCGAGTCTGCCGCCACTCCCGCCGGACAGCGTCTACACGTCCTGCTATTGCGAAGAGAACATATATATGCTCGCACAAGCGTTCGCTCAGCTGTCCGAGTCTAACGCCACGGACCGCCACGGCCTTTGGCCGTGGCAGATCTTTGTCGTTTTCATCTCCAACGGCGGTAAAACGGTCCGCAACTTTCTCTTCCGTCTCCTTCGATACGATGTCATCCTTGAGCTCCCGCCATTAAGGGAGTGGTATAACCTGGTGGCGGGGCCAGGTCGCGCCTGGCGGCTTCCTTTCTTCCTCCATAGGCGGTCATTAGATGACAGCCGCTCTGCTCGTCGGACATCATCGTGCTCGTGTCTGTTATCGTTTGGGTGTTAACGTTCCGTCCTCTCACCCTGCAGGTCGCCCTATGGAACCAGAAAGCCGCGCGGGACACCTCCGGCGTCGTGGTCTGGGACTACCACGTCGTGCTCGTCCTCAGGCTCCTGCCAGTGCAGCTGCCCCGCCACCGCGCCCCGCACGCCGGGGCCCCACACGCGTACGACGTGCGTCCACACGACCGTTCAGGCCCAGGGACCCATCCCTGCGACACCGTGACCGAGCGGCGCTCTGATCGACCGGGGATCCCACCGGGTGATGCCACCGCTGCAGCTGCATTCCCTCCGGCACCGTCGCACGCGCCTGCACCCGTACCCGTATTACCCGCTCCGGCGGGGGCGTCTGCTGATTCTTGGCCGCTTCCGGAGCTCGGAGGCGGCGAAGGCGGGGGTGGAGGCGCAGATGCAGGTGAAGCATGGGTTTACGACTTTGACACGTCGCTCGTGCCCGTGCCCTGCCCATGGCGAGGTGAGCTTTTCTCTACAGTGCTCAATGTGGTTTCACAAAATCTGCATGATATCGCAATTTGCTCGATGGTCACCGTGACCTTCATGATTTTCGCTCAGACTTGGCGTCGATGCACGCATGCACACTCGACACATGCGCACGCTCGATCGGTGCTCTGTGATGTCGCGTAGCGACGCATATGGCGTCCAGTAGTGGCACAGAGGGATTTTCTCTGGAGTGGGACGCATGCTGACACAGCTACGCGAGCAGACTATATCGCCGGGACTTTTCCCTACGCGTTCGACCGTCGCCTTGCGGACCAAATCGACGAGAGGTTCCACAGGTGTGTTCCCCGTCCCGCGAGTCCCTCCACCTCCACAGCGAGCCACAGCCTCCCCGGGCACATGAGCACGTCAACGTACGCTGCGATGTGCATGAGGAGGTTGCTCCGAGCCTCCGAATCAGATCGTCCATCGTCCATCGTCTCTCCCACGTCCCTCATGTCCCTCATGCCCCAGCCGTCTTGTTAATTCTTCTTCTGTGGCACCCCGCACGACGCGATCTCATCTCGCCTACCGCCCGTTTAGCCTCTTCAGAGTCATCCCAGCGGACGTATATCTTGATCACTTCGCCTCCGACCGGTCGCACATGGTCAGCAGACTCCCCTCCTCGCGCTCTCTTTGGTATGCTCTGACTCTGACTCTGGCTCCCCGCACCTCCCATCTCCATCTCCGCGCTTCGCCCTATGTCTCCCCGGCACCCACCACCCGGTATCCATTGCCCACTGCCCATGGTCATTACCAATGCGAACGTCCCATCGCCGATGTGGCCTATGTCGACCCGCGCTGATGCTTCCTATCGCGTCCAACGCCTCCCGCGGACACGCTCGTCTCGCTGCATCGCGTTAGCTCGTGCACCCTCCTGCTCCGCGGCAGGACGAGCTCGCCCACGCCGTGGAGCACCATCCGAGCACCGCTGAATCAGATACACACCCCGCAGCGTTGGGCGATGGCCGCAGCGGTGGCAGTGGCACGGCCGGCTCGAGGAGAATTGACGGTGAGTCCTCGCCCTTCCCCCCCCCCCCCCCTTCCACCTCTTCGCTGCTTCGTATTCGTTCTCCACCCTTCTATTCTCTTCGTTCTCCTGCGCGGACACCTTCGAATGGGGACTCACACTAGTGCTGTATGCTCCCAGCAGCCGGAGAAGCCGACTTGAAACCTCTCGAGGTAGAGGGCCCGAGATACTCCATGCCGCCTCCGCCGTACCCACCGCTCTGCGGCACCAAAGCGCGTGCCCTCGGAATCACGAACAACCTCATGGAGTCCTTCGTCTCCATGTCCACGCCCATGTCCGGCGCGCACCTCCAGGCTCCCGCGACGACAAGCACGGCAGCCGTGAGCCAGCATGAAGGCGGGCCCGACAGCAAACAAGTTCAACCTGGAGCTACCATCGACTCGGGCTCCGTTCATTCAGCAGGGTGGCAGCTCCCGAGCGCAAGCAGGAGTGAGTTGGCGGTGGGGTACGGCCAGGTGATGGACATGGACAGCTTCGTGGCCTGGCTCGCTGGGTCCACTGGGAGCGAGAAGGCGATGTGAGGAGGGCGCGGGGGTCCATGTGCTCAGCGGAGCGGGTGGGCGGGTCCGTGACATGGGAAGAGTCCTCAGGTCGTCTGACCTCCAGTTTGACATAGAGCTGTGTGTGTAAGCTGCAACAAACATAGTCAATACGTGTGGGACTTAACATGGGTGATGGTCTGTTTCACGTCCTGCCTCCCGAGTCTCTCTCGCTCTTCCTCTCCTCGAGCCGGCTTAAGCTCAGGCTGAATGTGGGGTCGCCCCGGTCCGAGCATCCCGCCAGATCAAGCGCTCAAGAGACTCTGAAGTGTGACATGCTGTGACGCACGTGACCGAGGACGCTTTGGTGTGTGGCGCGGGCGCCTGTGGCTCATTCGTCTGTTCTTTCTCCCTTGCTCGTGCGGCAGAGTCCCTCCTCGCTGCTCCCTCTCTCCGCCACGCTGCGTATACGCGCCGCACAAATACTCTAGAACCCAACTTTTGTTCTTCCTTTGACGAGGCGCCAACGATGATGAACGGACACAGCGGACCCAGCAACGGCGTCGCGGCGGCTTCGGGTGCTGCAGCGGACGGATACACGAATCACACTGGCCCCTCTACGAGCGCAGGCGGCCCTATTGCCAACGGATACGCGCAGTGAGTATTTCTCTTGCTGGAATGGTTGCCGGTGTCAGGTGTGGGTCGTGGGGCGCGTCAAGAAAACCACCTTCGACTTTTGTTTTCGGGAGGAGCGATGCGTGAGAGCGTCCAGCATCATAGCATGCGTGACGCACCTCCGAACACGTCTACGCACCCTCCACCGCTCGAAGACGTGTCGCAACATGCGCCACGTCCACCCAGCGAGCCGGCGATCTAGCTCGACGCCGTTCGCGTGGGGCGGACGTGACTCTTTAGCACAGGTGCAAGATTTTCGACCCCGCCCCCTGTTGTGGCGGCGCCTATCTGTCGCGTTTGCGTTCTTGTTCTGGATACGCTTGATCGAATGCGCTGGGGGCGATGTCGCTCGTGTGCACGCGTGTTTGCTGACTGGACGTGCTGCCGCAGACCACCATCTCTATATCAGATCCACAACGAGGACATTGTTAACCATTTATACCAATCCGGCTTCCAAACGGGGGTATGTCCTTGTACTTGTGCCTTAGCCCGACGCGCTCTAATCTGTTCTTCAGAACTATGCAGACACTCTACTAGTATGTTCTTACGCAGGTACCCGATTGATTCCGACCGAAGCTGACTGCGGCTGCAGCACGTTCGCGCAACTGCCTATCGTCTACACGCACTCATCTTGTCTCGCTCGCCGTATCTCGCACATCTGATGTCTACATCTCCACAATCCGGTAGTCAACACATAATCTACGTTAATCTCGATCATGAACCGGAGGTAACTGACGAGGTATGCAATCTAGATTCTTTTTTACGGGGGAAGGCTCGACGCTGATATTGACCCGTAGGGCTTCCATCACGGTAGGTGACAGGCATATATGCTCTTATAGGCCCCAACTTCGCGAAGCTATCGTGGACTCATACATCCTCGCACAGCTCTTGCATACCTATACTCTGGGGTAGCCCTCGCCAATATCCGCCCTGAAAATGCTCGCGGTGTACTCGCCGCCGCCTGCCTACTCGGCCGCATGGATGATCTCTGCAACTATGCATACGAGATCTGCCGACAGTCCATCAGCCTCGAAACGCTACCGTCCTGGCTCGAGTTCGTGGATGCGATTCCCGTCCCGTCAGACGGGTCGTCCACCCCAGTCATCGACCACCAGCACTCGCGCACGGCCGTCTTTGGGCCGTACGCCCAGCGCCTGCGAGAAGACGTGTTCAACTTCCTCGTTGTCACGCTTCCGAACCTCGTCAACTATGGCGGACAGGCGACGCCGACGACGCCGCTTCCGGAGGGAGCGAGTCAACATCCAGACGCGGGCCGCGAGACCCTCCTGCAGGTGTTCTCGCGCGTACCGTTCGACTTATTCAAGGCCGCCATCGAGTCGCCGACCTTCCAGCTCGGTGCGTCATCTCACTGACCTATACGTTATTCAGAAAGAGCGCCGATATTGACCAGGGTCACGTCATTTTGCAGGGTCTGTGCACTCGCGCTTCAAATTCGCCAAGGACGCGATCGAACTGCGCAAGCAGGGTATCGCGCGGGGCACAGGCGCCGAGGAGACCGTCGTGCTCGCCTTTGGGGGCAACACAGGTCAGTCCGGCGATGTGCTCGTCACGCGCAAACTGCGCCGGCGACAGCTATGGAAGGTCGGCTCGTGAGCAACCTACCTTTGAGCATGTCTGAGCGCGCGCGTGTGCATGAAACGGGGAAGGCGGATGGTAGTAGTGGTGGTGGATTTGGGACGGACCGCATGTCGGTGTGTTGTGTTGCGCACTCTGCGTCTGCTGCTGTGCTTTGTGCTCGTTGTGTGTGTCGTCGTCGTCGTCGTCGTCGTCATCGTCTATCTTGCATTGTCGTCCTAGTAATCGTACCGCTTGTTGTGTCCATAGGATGGTGAGCGTATTCTATATCAGTTTGTACCCTGGCTATCAGTTCCTGCCTCATCTAGCAGCCAGTTGAATTGCCTTCCCCGACAAGGCCGATATCTTGGGATCAACGGTATGAGTTTCCGAGGACCCTCTCTTGTACACCTCAACACGTTCGCTTTGTAACGACCAGGCAGGTAAGCCAGCCTAGTCTCTCCTGATCCTACACCCGAAAGTGCTCAGTTGGCTTCTGTGGGCGTAAAGCGCGCTATCTCCCGCCCGTGGATAGTTATAAGCGAAGGTGGACTTAACTTACTCTGTATGTGCGTGATATCTAATCTGTATCTCTTTCCCGACAGGCTCATTCAACTTATTCTTGCTGGAGTTTCGCAACGGAATAAGAGCGGCCATCCGCATCCCTTCCCCAATCGTAGGCAACGTCGAAAGAGCCGTTGCCAGCGAAGTGGCCACTATGTGCTACGTTCGAGACAGGTGGCTGGAGAAACATCTGACTGGTTTCCCGTTCCACCCAAGAGTCTTCGCATGGAACTCGTCATGCGACAATCCCGCGCGAACGCCGTACATTATTCTGGAGCACTCTGAAGGTGTTCAACTCCTAGAACGATGGCCTTTTATCGAAGGGAAAGCTGCCCGCGCAGCTTTGCGGAGCATGATCAGCCTCGAAGCGACCCTACTCGACCGTCCGTTTTCTCAGAACGGCTCCCTTTACTTCGCAAACGACGTCTCGGAGGAGTCACGCACTCAACCCCTCCACCCGGAGAGCGATACTGGGTTAGAAGATATTGACCATCAAATAGCTCAGAAGTGCAAAAATAGGGCCGACTGCTAATCGAGAGTGGTGGCGCGGTCCCTATGGTGGGATCGATGCAAACCGTGGGCCATGTATCGTATCCCAGTTGCTCCAATATGTACCTGTAGTACTGACATAATGTCATCAGGGCCTGAAACGCAGATGATGATTCGTAGTGCTGCAGATATCCAGCTACGGATACTACAGATCTCACATCGTCTCAAATCAAGGCGGACCCCTCGGACATCCCACTGCTCAGGCAAATGCTGAATATGTGCATCCGTATTGCGCCGCTCGTTGTGCCTTCCGCCCCAGCGTTGACGACCCTCGTGTTGAACCATCCCGACCTCACGTTGTCAACCGCATCGTCCCTGAAGAAGGCTTTGCAGACGTCCGCAACGCGATCGACTAGCAGGGGGCGACGGTGTCGCCCTTCTGCATGCAAGCTGTCATGCCTCCAGCAGTCAGATACACAGCTGGTGTGATGATCCCAGTTCCTCTGGACGGATCTATGCCGCCGTGGGCTCCCAACTTCGACACCATGACGAACGAAGAGCAAGAGAATATCTGCATCCATTACCGTTATACATGCCGGCACCGGATGTACCGCCTCATGACCCCAGGCATACTGCCATGGCGAAGCGAGGCATGGTCTCTGCCATACTTCCCGCCATTGGCGCACCTGGTCCCGTATATCACCCGCTGCGTTACCGTCGGTCCGGTCGACCTTCTGGGCGTGCTGATCCGGTTCCAGTACATGTAGTCCGCGGCCGCATCGGATGAGTCAATCCCTTGCCCCATCGACTTCATCCCTAGGAGATTTCTGCATACTCTGAGGAGGTGCAGCAGCAGGTAGAGTACGAACAGAACGTGGCCCAGTTGCACAAGAAGATAGGCTGCGTCAACGACGGCTCTCCAGGTCTGAAGAATACGAGGCAGCGAAGGCGCGAATGGAGTGCTGTCGAGAGGAGTGGGATGAGATGGCTATGAAGGGCCCCTTCCCATTGCTCAAGGGCACTCATTCGTAATGCCTCTCTTAGAACTCGGCTTTGCATCGCTTTCGAATGCTGTCAGGCTACTATCGTGCTGCATGCTAACGAACAAACATGATCTTCTGCATCTTCCCTTATCCCAATACCTCACGCATGGTCCTTTTTCTGTATTCTCCACTCACTCTTGTTGAACTCTCGCTCACACCCCCTCTCGCGCTCGTTCTCCGTATGTCACTCACGTCGTACATCTCTCCGGTAGTATTCTACAGTCGGGCGCTTGATTGAGGGTACATTGATAGAATGCTGCGTTGCACGTTTGTGTTTCATATTCCACGCCTCCTCTTGTCAGTCTCATTCGACGTATCCTATGATATGGCAACAATACAAGGCGGATATTGAGAGTTATGCACCTTTGCACCGCGGGATAGGCATAACATTCGAGAGGGTTGCTCACATGCACAACGACTACACTTGCCTAAATGGGAGACCGGATCGGGCACACGTCGTCTCGCGCTACGGTACTCATCGCACGAGCAGCCACCCGGACCTTCGCCTCGGCGTCCACGACCATGTCGAGGGCACTCAGGCAACCTCGCCCGCAGTATGCGTCGGTCTCTTCTTCAGACTCATCCTTCACGCAGGCTTCCCAGCCTCAGCAGTACGCCTCTTCGAGATCGTCGTACCCCACATTCCTCTCGCTGCAGGAGACCGCGCGGTTACAGCTGCTATGCGCAGGACGTGGACTTGTGGACGCCTTCCGATGGGATACAGTAATACGGCTGGTTGCCAGGTGTGCTTCTGCTTCCTATAGCTGCTTCCTGTTTGTGTGCCATCTGATGTCTTTGTGTCCGTGCCCACAGCGATTCAGAGATACGCTCGAATGTCCTGAAGTCGCTCATGCTGAACGTCGTCTCCCTCGTGTCGATCTATTTCTTTGACTGGCTTCTCCTCCCACTGGCTCAGAACCAGCAGAAGTGGTTCCATCGCAATCTGGGCTGGTTCTACCAAGTACTGTGGCTACTGCCCGTCGTGGGCGCCTCTTTCTACCTGAATGTAAGTCCTTACGTTCGTATGATCTGGCGTCCCGTACCCCGCTAGGCTGCAGACACTATGATGAGAAATTTGTTGCCGTTAACCATATGGGTTCAAAGCCCAATGACGCTCTACATTGTTCTATCTCTGAGTGTCTAGCGACGAGCCTTACTAGCGCCCGTCGCAAAAGCCCATTGCGAGGAGCCGTTCATGCACTCATCTCTCACGATTGCCGTAGAGCTCATGGTGCACGCTCATAGCCAAACGCACCTTCACGCTGCAACATGGCTCCCGTGCGGTAGCACAGCCTCCGTCAACCTACAGCGGCATGCTCAATGCACTCGCAACCTCTGCGTACCGCGCGGTCATGGTCTTCACATCCGTCGTGGTATCATTTGCGCTTGCATATATTCCATATGTGGGGCCTATCGCAGGCTTCGCATTCCTATGTTGGGTAGATGCGTAAGTTCTACCGGATATGCTCCGTGCAACGAACCACACTACTGACGCCCGTGATAGCTACTATTGCTTTGAGTAGGTCATAAGAAAGTCTGAAGGAGTCCCGAATCAAACTCAATTGTGTGTTAGATTTATCTGGATAGCGCGAGGCTTTTCTTTATCGCGGCGAGTACGACATCTCGAAGAGCGCTGGGCATATTACTTCGCATTTGGTAAGTCGGATGACCCTGGGATTCATGAACATCGATATTTATCTGTCATAGGTCTACCTACCGCCGCCTTGTGCATGTGGGGCAGTAGCCTCGCAAATGCAGCGCTTTTCGCACTTCTCTTCCCTGCGGTAGGTTCTAGTAGGCTTATGTTCAGCCGGTTCTCATCATCTCGCCAACAGTACATCATTATGGCTATGTACGCCCGTCCATTGCCAATAGACCCATACAACCCCGCCATGTCGGTAGGGAGCAGGGAACACGGAGCCGAGGACGACCTCGTCCGCTATCCCTCACCGCTCATTCCCATCCGCATCCCCATTTTCGCCCCCGTTATTTGGCTCAACGATTGGATCGTCCGGATTCTAAGCGTGGGCACGAGCGCAGGCGGAAGTTCTGGATATAATGCCAGTAGCAAGAGGGGCGCTGGAGTTGGCATGCAACACAGACGCGCTCCGAGCGATAGCGTAGAGAGCGTCGAGGAGGGCGAGGGGATTGAGCTACAGAGCGTCAGCTCAAGAAGCCCAGTCCCGGATGCGGGGAGGTCAAGGGCACGTCATACCGCTGGGACTATCGGCGGAATTAGCAGGACAGGTCGGAAGTATGATTGACCACACATACCATATTGTTGTACATACATATGTAGGTCCCCAGACCATCTCTATATACCATCGGCATGATATCGTGCGTTCTGACTGCGTACTAGGCCACGCTGAGAGTCGACGATCTTGCATCCCGATATTCCGTAAAGTGGAATTGTGAACGAAGTTCCTAGCTAATTCCCACCTAAACATACAGCATCAGCACGCAAATTGATTGGATTCACAGCAGACCTGTCAGAAGCTCTCTCGTGGGGAAACCGGGTGTTTATAACATATAATGCTCTCACAGGTGTCGACTCGCAGTCGGACCCCCTCTCGCACTTCCACTAAACTACTGCAGGGTGTCACTGACAGGTGGCACGATGGCGACTGTCATCCAAGACGCAATAATGCTCCTTGGGGACTCCATCACCCAATTCGCATTTGCATCTGAAGGGTATGCAGCCAAGCTCGCGGGTAAGCACGATGCATCGTGACGCGGCTTGCTCATCGATAGCGTACATGGTTGACGTGATCCGTGTAGACGCGTACATCCGTAAAATGGACGTGGTGAACCGCGGGTTCAGCGGGTATAACACCGAATGGATGCTCTCGATCTTTGAACAGGTCAGTCTCCCAGTCGATGCAAGGACGCATCTCACCGCAAATCGCTCACTGACATTCCACGGCAGTGCTTCGCCACAAAGCGCGAGGTCGACCAGGGCCTTGCACAGAAAGTGCGCATCCTCGTCATCTGGCTGGGGGCGAACGACGCCACGCGCCCTCACAGCGCGCACCACGTCCCCCTCGCGCGCTACAAGGCCAACCTCACCTCGCTCATCCGCGCAGTGCGCTCGCCCGACTCTCCACGTTACTCACCCGAAACCACGGTCGTGCTGCTCACTCCGCCGCCGGTCGAGCCGGAACGCTGGGCGCGCGAGCTCGCAGTGCTGACCGAGACGCCGCTCGCGCCCCCGGACCGAGATTTCGACCAGGCAAAGGCATACGCCGGGGCTGCGCGTGAAGTAGGCGTGCGGGAGGGTGTGCCGGTCGTCGATGTGTGGACGAAGATATGGGAGACTGCGGGGAGGGACAAGGCGAAGGTAGGCCAGTTCCTGGCAGACGGGCTGCACCTGAACGCGGAGGGGTACAAGGTGCGTATGCCTCCTTTTTCTGAGAGAGTCGTTGACGTGAAGGGGCTGCACGATACGACAGATCGTGTACGAGGCTTTGATTGCGATAATCGCGAAGGAGTACCCGCAGTATCATTACGACAACTTGCAGACGACGTTTGTCGAGTGAGTGCCAACTTCTATATCGTGGTTTTCGAAGCCATCGACGACACTGACCCGCTTTACAGGTATAGTGACATTTACAACGATCCGATGAATTATAGAAAGCTCACAAAGAAGAGGAGCGCGTTCGTCAGTGAGCTTGCCTTGAAGGCGCGACTCTGAGGCGATGCGATACCGTGATATTGGGAAGTGGGGCCAGCATATGATGATATTGATCACAATTCAGTACGCCGGAGCTGTTCATGTTACAATTGGACTGGACACACCGTCGAAGGATGCAATGGGCTCTGGAAAGGGTCTTTCAATAAGCTGTTATGTGATCTTTCAGACGATTTGAGAAATGAATTCGCCTGTATCAAGGAAGGCTAATCACTCACAGGATGTAGCACAGTGCCATGTGATCTATACTTGATGTTCCCAAGGGTTTCGACAATGCCGTAACATCGCGCAGCTCACGATTAGATTCAGTACCTGTCGGCAACTCTTGAGCCGCCGTACTTCACTTGCCCATACAATTCCTCTTTGCACTTAATCTAAGAAGTTTCAGATCCAGGGCCTTCAACAATGGTGGTTGCGAATGTCCAAGACACGATTATG
The DNA here is from genome assembly GCA_022376465.1 of Cubamyces lactineus. Classification (NCBI taxonomy): domain Eukaryota; kingdom Fungi; phylum Basidiomycota; class Agaricomycetes; order Polyporales; family Polyporaceae; genus Cubamyces; species Cubamyces lactineus. The sequence continues at coordinate 1,032,690 of JACDTU010000013.1, read as the reverse complement.
CTGCTCGGTGATTCCATCACTGAGTTCGGGTTCACCAATGGCGGCTTCGCAGCTAGGCTGGCGGGTGAGCAAGCTCTGATAACGTGGTTCATGCGGAAATCCAGAGGTATATGTTCGCAAGATGGACGTTATAAACCGTGGATTCGGGGGGTACAATACCGATCTGATTATCCCAGTCTTCGAGCAGGTACATTTTAGCTGTTGTGATCGTTCATATTGGATGAAACACTTACTATTCTTTCACCCTGGTACTGACACTGCAGTGCTTCGCGGCGCAGAACGAGGAGCCCAATGCACCCAAGGTCCGCATCCTAGTAATCTGGTTCGGGGCAAACGACGCCGCGCTCCCCCACACTCCACAGCACGTCCCGCTCGAGCGATACAAAGCGAACCTCACCACCCTCGTTCAAGCAGTCCGCTCGCCCGCATCTCCGCGTTATTCCCCAGAGACGTGCGTCATTTTGATGACGCCGCCCCCCGTGCAACACGAGCGCTGGGCACATGGATATGCGGCAATGAAGGGGGTCGCTGTCCGGGCCCCGGATTGGGACTTCGACATGGCGAAGATGTACGCGGAGGGCGTGGTGGAGGTCGGAGAGAAGGAGGGCGTGCCGGTTGTTGACGTCTGGACGAAGATGTGGGAGGCTGCGGGGAAGGACATGGACAAAGTGGGCGAGTTCCTCTTTGATGGCTTGCATCTGAATGCAAAGGGATACGAGGTGCGCACTTGCTGCACTTGGAAAATCGACCTGGAATTGAAGCTATCACCTCTGTCAGCTCGTGTATCATGCGCTCATCGAAACGATTGCGGAGAAGAAACCAGAATATCACTACGATTACTTGCAGACCGTCTTCATGGAGTACGTGTGTCCGTCATGCGCTAGCCATGCCTCTCCGTGTCTGGGCACTGGGTCCTGATCAATTGTGATAGCTTCAATGACCTCTACGCGGACTTCGCGAACCACCGAAAGCTGTCTCAGAAGAGGAGTGCATACGCTAAGGGATCACTTCCCGATTCGAAAGCAGGGCTCTAAATCCGGTGATTGTGTTGATATCCACGAGGTCGACATTCCGTCTGGAATAAGTAGTTGTTCGTTCTGGCTTGAAGATCAATCACTATCATCAAATATATGAGGTGTTGGAATACGACGCACAATGAACCAGGATTGCGCAGGGCTCTTATGATCGAAGACAGAAGCGAGCGTTGCATGAGCGCGATAGGTGTCGAGACGAAAAGAAGTGCCATCCAACTACTATCATGTGGGATATCGCAGAGACAGCCGCAGCACGACCGAAGCATGGCTCGTCACAGAACCATTGTCCGCAGTAAGTGCCCATGATCGAGCGCGTTTCGACGCGATTCTGTGCGTCCTACCTCCTCTATAGGCGCACCGCCCCAGTATCGCAGCCAGTTCTGAGACATACCCGGCTCAGCGAATGGAACTCACTTTGTATATATATATATATATGCCCAGCCTGCTACTTCTTGACCTTGCTAGTTCGGTGCAACCTGGGCAACGTCTGACATGGCGGCGACGATTCAAGACGCGATCATGCTCCTCGGGGACTCCATCACCCAGGGCGGCTTCGAGAATAACGGGTTCGCAGCTCGTCTAGCAAGTCAGTGCTCGACTCGTTGAGACCACCGCTAGCGCTCACACACACCATATCGCCATGCAGACGCGTACGTGCGCAAGATGGATGTGGTCAACCGCGGCTACAGCGGCTACAACACCGACTGGATCATCCCTGTATTCGAACAAGTCAGTTTCCCCCGTGTCTCTCTGCTTGAGTCTAAGTCCTGACACTCACTCACTCGTGGATCTAGTGCTTTGCGATGCAACACGAACAGCAACACGTACCCAAAGTGCGCATCCTCACGATCTGGTTCGGGGCCAACGATGCCGCACTTCACCCAAGCCCGCAGCACGTCCCGCTCGCGCGGTACAAGTCCAACCTCGCCCGGCTCATCCGTACCGTGCGCTCTCCCGACTCTCCACGATACTCGCCCGACACGCGCGTGATCCTGCTCACTCCGCCCCCGGTCGATCCCAAGCGCTGGGAGCTCACGCTGGAAGAGACGGCTGCGGGCGATAAGCAGGGATTGTTCCAGCGGAAGTTCGAGGTGACGAGACAGTACGCGGAAGCCGCGAGGGTTGTGGGCGCGCACGAAGGTGTGCCGGTCGTCGATGTGTGGACTAGGATTTGGGACGCGGCAGGAAGAGATATAGAGAGGCTGGGCGAGTTCCTTTACGACGGTCTGCACCTCAACGAGAAGGGTTATGCGGTACGCCTTCATTTGGGTTCTTTGTAGGGTTCGCTCTGAAACGCAATGCAATCGAAGGTCGTGTATGATGCTTTGATCAGCACTATTGCAGAGAAGTACCCTGAATGTCATTACGATAATTTGCCGAGAAGCGTGATTGAGTAAGTCATTCTAAACCATAGGGGAGGTACTTCATCAACTCACTTATTATCGATAGCTTCAAGGATATATTCAGCGACCCCAGCCAATCCAACGAACTCACAGCCAACCCTGAGAAATACTGGCACCTTACCACTATCAAGAAGCAGAGTGCGCCCGCATGATCCACTTCAAACAGTGCTGGATGGCATACTCTCCGACAGTCGTAGAACATGGCATGATCATATTCGCATTATGGAGCAACAAGGCATGTAATCTGTATATCCCAATATCAGCGTCCACAATAGAACACCAGAGAAAACAAGTACATCAGATTCAGAGCACGGCAGGGAGGTGGGACGAAACGGACCTAGACGGAAAGCGAGACAGAGCTGTGATTATGACGATATCTGAAGATGCGGTATAAGTAGGATGAACGAGCATGCAGAAATGGGTCTCTTGTGTAGCTGATGAAAACAATCCTACAACCCCTCTAACGGTGATCTTGGATGCGAAACGACGGATGGTAGCCAGAAAGTCTCTCGGAGTGTACGTGAGGACGGGTAACACATTGTGCGACGCGGTTAGTCAAAGTGCATATAGTGACCCTTGACGCGTTGTCGACACAGCTCGCAATCAGCGCGAGGGCCCATCGTGAACCGTTGCCTCTTCGCCGTCGCCGCGGCCGACATCTGTTGTTGCGTGCGAAGCTCCGTAGTAGGCGACGACGTTGAGGACGGCGATAGCATGGACGCGTCCTCATATGCAAATCTTGGTACCGTTTCGGACATAGAGGACGGGGACGTGAGCGCCGGGCTGTCGAGCCGCGGCTGTGCGTCGTACATCTGCACGGGCGACGGCGTGGCCGTCTGGATCTGTATCGCGGGTATCTGCAGGCGGTTGGGGTTTTGTGGGTGCAGCGATGCCTTGGCAGAAGGGTATTGGATGTCGGGCGGATGGAGATATTGCGAAGGCGACGGCGACGGCGATGGGCACCCTGGTGCTGATAATGATTGCGATAGTCGCCGAGGCGATACCGACATCTCATCTCCAGACTACATGTTCCAAGATACTCAGGGTTGGGCGAGGGCGAAAGAGGGGATTGAGGGAGGACGCACCATAGGCTCGTCCGCCATGACTTCATCAACGCGTATTTGCCCGCCATCGTCAACAGTGGTCACAGGAGGAGTGCTGAAGCCGCCCTGCTCGGAAGCTGGGCTCTCGAGACGCATGCTCTGCGTTTGCGACACCCAGTCCTGCGGCGTATTGCGAAGCCGAGCCACGGATATATTGGGAAGACCATGGGAAGCGGGGTTGGTCTGGAAGTGCGGAAAGGAGATGGGCACGCTCGTGTCGTGGCCACTAGACGAGACCCTTTTCTGTATGGATGGCCCGAGATGTCAGGAGCTATGGGGGATGCAAGTCTTGAGAGGGCAAGGCTCAACGCACAGATGGTCGATCATATTGTCCAGGGGAGGAGGGCGAGCGAGCCCGCTTCGTCGATGAGCGCGTCGCACGCAGGGGTATCGGTTGCATGTCAACTTCCATGATGGTTTGCTAGGTATATTCAGCAAAATTTCCTGTCTTCGTATGTCGCGTTCTGTTGACGGTTACAACCCCGGTATTATGGTGGCGGGTTGTGGCTAATTTGCGGGGGTAGTGTGTACAGCAGCAGTGAGATGGCGTCCGCTAGGAATCCTGAGAGACCAGAGAAACAGTATGTTGGCGGAATTTATAGTCAGTAACAGCCTAAAGCACCTTGCTGAGACGCAGACTGGAAAGAAGGAGGCTGGTTGAGGGCGGCAAGAGATGGTGCTTTGGTGCGTGGGCGAGAAGTCAAGAGCCCTTTCGCCCAGAAATACTCGTGGTGGCTGTGTCTTTACCCAATAGAGTACGATCGGTTATCGGTCCGTCAGGTACCGCCAGACGCTCTGTACAGACTCTCTGGGAGGGCTTTGGTGTAGGAGAGCTACTGCAGCAACGCAAGCTGCCGGATACACAGATACAGTGCTTATCATACATCACATCGTAAAATAGTGGATCAACCAAATCCTGCCCACTCGACAGAGAAATATGTAACCGTCTGCTTTTCCTCGTCCCATTCGCAGAATAGATGAGACTTCTTCGTCGCGGTGCCCAAACGTCCGTGTGCGACGATCTCCATGGGCATCAGAGGCGCTTTAGGTGATTCGATGACGGTAGCAACGAAATGCGAATGATAGCGTAGAGGGTCACCTGTAGCACGCAGTTAGCCGAAAGGTACACAAATGTGAAGACATCGCCACTAACCAGGGTAGACCAGGAAGTCGCCTCCGAACTTGATTCCTCCGCCCATGAAGTTACCCTTCTCCCACAAATCTTGGAAGACGCGACATTTGGCTCGCTCGTAAGGCGTCGATGGATATGTCCATAAACCAGCTTCACGAGCGGAATCCAGAGTAGAGTACGCGTGCGCATCCGGAGTATACCATTCGATATCCATCGAGCTCGCCGGGATAGTCACATTGAAACTAGGTGCGACTAGCTTGCTAGGGGTAGCAGGACGCGACTCTTCAGCAGGAGGGTTCAGAACTGATGCAGGAAGGTCTTCGACAGGCAAGCCTTCTGCAATAGCTTTCGCACGAGCGGCGGCAGCCCGCTTTGCCTCGCGTTCCTTGCGCTTCCGGATGGCTTCCTCCGACGTAGAGAGTTTCGCAGCTTTTTCCGACGCCTTCTCCGCTTCTGCCTTCGCTATCTGCGTTCGGGCGGACTCCTCCCTTTCAGTGTTCCAGCGCCGGAGAGCTTCCGCCGATGCAGGTTGATGAGCGTGTGGGTCGTCGATTAGCACCGCAAGTTCTAAGGAATCAATAACATCCGGTTAAGCACAATCAGCGTACAAACAGACTCAATGGGAGCTCACGCTTCTCAATAAGCAACACGACCTCTTCAGGTAACAAGACCAGCGGTACTCCTAGGAAGACATTTTGCTGTGACAAATGTGGCAGCGTCCCGGTTAAGACGCCGCAGATGTGGTGTTTGGCACGAAGTGTCGCGATATCTATCCTTCACTCAGCCTCTCAGCCCACGTCTCTTGTACAAAGCATCGCATTTGCTCACCTTCTACATCCCAGACGTACGCCTTGTGGTTAGACACGCGCAGCTGGATTTTGCGGTCGTCGACATGAGAGTCAGAGGTCATCCTTGTTCATTAGCGCTCATTCATTCGACGCGTGACATGCCCAGGAAATGGAGTCGTCACACCGCGTCACTAACCGACGCGTTGTTCAGCGCTCCGAGCGCTCTTCGACCGCATCCGCCACCACCTCGACTTCACGGGCACAACGCACAGGACAGCTCGACCCAACTGGCACCGATATCGCAGAACAGAGGCTACACCTAGCCTTGTGGGATGGGCGGGAGATGTGAAGAGTGCGGTGCGACAACAGAATGGGACCCCGACCTGGGCTCCGCGATATGTCTCCAGTGCGGGACGCTCGCGGACCCGACGCAGAGCGTGTTCACGTCTCATCTGGACTACGTTGACAGCTCCCGCGAGTACACGGGGTGGAGCAACATTCCGGGTGGCAGCACTCTGCGAGGCCGGAATGGCCGCGTACTCGCAGGGCAAGACAAGGAGGCGCGAGATCGCAGGAACACGGTGAGCATTCAGGATGACGATGTTCCTTGACGAATTAACTGACATTATTCTGTGAGATTTCCATGCACGAGTTCATCCGCGGTCTTGCCGGTCGTCTTTCCAACCCAGGCGTAACAGTGCGCGCTCAAGCTATATTCGACCAAGCCATGCGGCGGGGACATTACCGTTGGGGACGGCGCGCCAAGCTCACAGCGGGCGCGGCGCTCGCGATCGCTCTGCGCGAGTCGCACAAGAGTGATTCAATTCGTGACATTGCTGTAAGTATTTTTGCCCTTTCATCATGTTGTACCGGACGGGTCTCAGCTGTTCCAGGGCGTATGAGCATCATATGGGGTCCAGTTGGAAGCACGCGGGGAGTTACGAATCCCCAAGCACGACTCAGGGTTGGCCTTGTCGTCCCGCCTACCCAGGCCGTACGCTGGCTAAATTTGCTGGATGCGGGTCTAAGATAGGCGACACAGGCTGCATCGCTGTGCACCCTATTCCCAACTGTGAGGCCCTCAACGCATCGTTCACATTTTTTGCAGTTTGTGCCTCACTATACCTGGGTATGGGTGTTGACGCATCGCTGTGTTCTACAGTATCTGCTCGAAGAACCGCCTACCTCCGTGTCTCGCGCGTTCAGGGCGGTCGTGGAACTCCTTGGCTTGAAGCTATCCACAGCAGACCCGGCGATCCACCTTCCGGCGCTTCAGACGTACCTCGTATCGCTCGTGAATGGGACAGAGACTGGCCATGCTCTTCCGGCCCAACTCATGAAGCTCCTGCCGAATCTCACTTCACGGCTTACAAGCGTGGTGCGCACTGCAACGTCCTTATCAGCCCTACTAGAACGCACGCACATTCTCGCACATCTCCCTACCCCACCCACAGCATGCGCCCTCCTCATACTCGCGCTTGAAGCCGAGCACGGGTCGTCCCTCCCGCATGCCGGCGCTCTTGCGCAAACACTCGGCGCGCGCGTCGGCGCTGGGAAAGGGGTGGTGATGCAGCGGTACAAGCAGATCTACGACCTCGTCGAGGAGTGGATCCGTGAGGTGCCCTGGCTCGACGCGCACGAGCGCAAGACCGCGAAGGGCAGACAGGGCAGCGGCCGGTCCAAGGTCGCCAAGCGCGTCGTTGTCGCACGCGGGGTGAAGGACGTCGTGCAGTTTCAGGAAGAGATCTGGCGCAAACGCGTCGAGAGCGCAGGGCGCCCGTCGCTTGAGTTGGACATGGATGCGGACGAGAAGGATGATGAAGCGCACGCGGGCGAGTGGGATGGTTCCTCATCGTCTGGGGCGTCCCAGGCGCGGTCGGGGTCGAGTTCAGAGCTCCATGCAAGACGAACCAAGCGAGCGAAGACGCGCCATCCGAAGTCCATCGTCGACGCATCGCACTTCCTCCTCAACCCGCTCTCAACCTCCGCGCTTCCCTCTCCCGCCTCCCTCGGACCTACCTCCACCAGCGCCGGACCGGGCACCGCCCAAGGCCCCGACCTCGTCACGCACCTCCTCACCGCAGACGCGTCGTCGCTCTCGAACGCCTTCCGCGAGGCCCCGAGCCGGCTGCAGCTCCTCGCCGCGGCGCGCGGCGGGGCGGACGAGGCGCACATCGCGGATGAGGAGCTGTTTGGGGAGGATGAGCTCGAGGGGATGCTCCGCTCGGAGGCGGAGGCAGAGGCTGTGCGGATCGCTATGGGGTGGCACGTCGAGGAGATGGGGGTGGGGATGGGGGTGGGGATGGAGGTGGGTGAGGTGGGGGAGAAGAGGGCGAGGGCGAGGAAGCGGAAGCGTGGAGAAGTGGAGAGCGAGGGCGAGAGTGGGAGCGCAGGGAAGGGAAAGGGGAAAGAGAAGGAGGCGGGGTCGAAGAGGATCAATATGGACGCGCTCGAGAGGCTGCTCAACCCCGATGCGGACCTCGACATCGAGCATCTCGACGAAACGAACGAAAATGGCGGCGGCGACGACGACGATGTCGAGTATGCCTTCGATCCCGAGAAGGTCGAAGAGTACGAGGAGTACGACGGCGAAGACGAAGACCACGAGCAGGAGTCCGTCAATGCCGGATATGCGGCGGGCGGACCTTCGACAGTTCATGCAAACGGGGGCGACGAGGAGATCGTGGAGGAGTGGCGGCCCATGTCGCCTGGCGGAGGGGGCGCAGGGTCTGCTGAAGACTGGTACGACTTCTAGGGGGGGTACGTGTGAATGGGTGGTGCTATAGCTATCGTCCGACATGCAGATGTCTGCGATCTCGTTATGTCTTTGAGGATACCCATGACCACAGTAGAGTTATCGTAATTGGGTCTAATGATATTGTATCTACAAGGACGTGTTCAATCTATGGCTACATCTAGATCCCTGCTGGTCGGATTCATCCAGTTGGTACGCATGCGTCGCCGAGCGGCAAGACCGTTGGCTGAAAGCAGTCCAGGACTTCCTGTACGCATTTTGAACAACGTTGAACGATGAAGTGATAGCTGCAGGGCGCGTCGCGACGCGCTCATTAAGCAGCCCAGACGCGTCTGTGGCGCCGCGCGCACTGGCCCGCCTGCTTCTACCTTCGCGCCTGCCTTGGACAAGCTGGGACAAGGCACCTGCTCGGTGATTTAAGCCTGAGAAAACCTGCATACAACACCGTGAGCACGAGCCCCCAATCTGGGGGACCGTTCCTGGGAAAGGGATCTAGGGCGACGAAGGCACTGCGAAGCCTTAGCCCTTAGACGTCTGCATGCGTATATATGCACATCAGGCCTCCGGCGAGCACATGGGAGCGTACGCACGAGGCTCGGTTGGCGGGCATTACGAGAAAGTGACCTTGGAAGTTGGACTGCTGAAGTGCGAGCGCGGGGACTGAATGGGGCGCGACTTCGAAGGGAGTGAGGGGGGGGGGTCTGATGATGGACCGGGGATGCTGTGGTCTGGTTGTGCACTTTGCGGGCACAAGATACTGTGTTGGGCGTAGTGAGAAGAAGCGCGTCGACATGGAAGGGGAAGTCGCGAGGCGATAGGTGGGGAGAATGGCCGCAGAGAGGTGTGGCGGAGGGCCCGTTCGTGTCCTGCCGACGAGGAGGGCGTGCGGCGAAGATGGAGATAGGCAGAGGGTGGTGGTGAATGGGCCGGACGGATCAGGCGAGCGCGGTGACGGCAGGGAGGGGGAAATGGGCACGGAATTATTTGTGCGGGGACTGGGGAGGTGCACCCATGACCTGGGGGGAGGACAAGCGATGGAGGCGCGAGGCTGATGTCGTCCCTGCCGGATTCTCAAGGAGGCTGCGAGGGTGGGACAGCGTGCGCGCGCTCTGCCATTCACGGCGGCGTGTGGCAGGGTTGGTGCGCGCGGGGAGGGGGTAGGAGCGCGAGGATGTGGGATGGTGCGGGTGGGCGAGCGCACGCAGATGGGTGGAGAGCGGGAGGAGGAGGAGGAGGAGTGACATAACGGGCGACTGTCAGCGCGCGGAGAGCGAATCGAATGGCGGTCATAGTCGGCCCCAGCTCACCTCTCCTCCACTTGCTCTACTCTAGACTCGTCCTCCTTCCCGACTTCCTTCTCGCCAGCTGCCTCTCCTGCACGCTATATAATCCCCGCCGTCCCCCCTCCTCTCCTCCCTCCCCTCCCCCACCACCCTCACCATGGCTCCCCCCCACCAGTTCCAGTCAAAGACGTCCGACGCCATCCGTCGCAGACTCTCCTCCGTCGTATCCTCAAAGAGGCCCAACGTCCATGCCTACTCCTCCCTCACCGTACGCATCTAATCTACATCTAACCGACGCCCTTGTGCCTCATCCATCTCCCGATCTCTCTCTTTCCCTTACAGCCCATGTGGGCTGGTATAGCCGGCTCCGTCATCAACAACAACACCGCTTTCGAGCTCGCCATCTCCGTACACGACTCCGTCTACAACACCGACTTCGCCTCCTCCGTCATCCCCTACAACCCAAACGCCCCCGAGGACCAGGCGTCCAACATCGAAAAGCATGTCCTCGACAACCTCCGCAAGTTCTCTACCGAGCACATGTGCAAGTTCCTCGGCGCCGGCGTCACCGTCAGCTTGCTCCGCGAGGTATGTCCATCATCCCGCATCATCCCGCTATCGAACCTTCCCCCGGACGCCTCCCTCTTGCAACGTGCGTGAGTCCAGCCCCCCTGTGTCGCGTCTCCGGAGGGCCAGACTCGCGCGACGCGTTATAGTTACGTCTTACACCCGCGGTCGCAGGGCCGGAATGGACCCAGCCAGGGCTGATCTTGCTGCTTCGGATGGCCATCCGTCCAAGATTGGCTGCAACCGTGCTCGTTCCGAGCCAGTGAGGCGGGATCTGCGCTCAGCTGCGATTAGCAGACAATTGTCTGGCCGATACGCAGAATAGACGCAACAGCGCCCGAGTTCTGCAGCCTACTGCAATGTTCTCGGCGTCCCGGTCTACTCCAGTTCTGACAGTTACTGCGCTCCAAATGTCGCGGGGTCGTTCGATACGGGGGCTCACCATGTTTCCTAGGCACCGAACCTATGCACGCGCCTGTGGCTCGAGATGGACATTGTGCCCATCGTATTCAACATCAAACCGTACCACACCGATTCTGTGACCCGTCCGAACATCAGGCACCGTATCTCGTCCACTACTGGCTCGTACGTGCCCTCGGGCGCGGAGACACCGACGGTCTACTATGACCCTTCCCAACTGCCTGGCGGCCAGACGAACCTCAGCGCGACCCAGAACAAGCTCCCGATCCCGCGTACGGTCGATGAACAGGCAGACTCCGCAGCACGCAAGTGCATCATGTACTTTGGCCCGGGGAACAACCCCCGTCTGTCAATCGGGTCCCGCAACCAGGTCGCCGTCGACGCGGGCGGGAAGATCCACCTCATCGACGACATCGATGAGTACCGCAAGGGTGTGGGTAAGGGAACCTGGAACTCGGTCATCAAGCTCGCCGACGAGCTCCGGGAGAAGAAGATCAAGATTGGGTTCTTTTCGTCCACCCCTCAGGGAGGTGCGTTGCCATTCTCTCTACTCGTACATTCCCATATTCCCACTTTCTGTCTTGACCCCACGCGCGCGTGCAACCGCGCCCTGGTGTCTGTGCGCTAGAACAACCCTGCATTGATCACAGTCTTTGCCACTTGCCGCATCGCCGATGGCAATGAATGTGGGGTAGCGCGAGCTTCCCCGGATTCTCGTTTGGCATGTGATGCGGGGTTTGATCGGGCCTGCAGCGCTCTGTGCTTCTCGTCGTTCTTGCTGTCGCACTACCCTTGCTATCTTCCTGGACCCTTGCTCATCGGACAACTTATCTGATCGGCTTTTTACCCTCTCCGCTGCTTCCATGCACAGGTGGTGTCGCTCTCGTGAGTATCGCGTTCACTTCGATGTGTTCTCCGTGCCTGATGCTGAGAGTAATTGTGTGGCTTAGATGCGTCACGCGCTCATCCGGTTCTTCAATCTGCTCGACGTTGACGCGGCGTGGTGAGTAAATGAACTATATCCTGAACGCAATCGCCATCGTTTGGCATCCGTGTCCGTCGACGGAGCGCCCATCCGTACTTGTCGGACTGACTTCGTCCCGGATACCCGTTCCTGAGCGGGAACGCGAGATCGGCCAGAGACATGGACGAATGCTGATCGTGTTTTCCCTCCCGCGCATCAGGTATGTGCCTAACCCGTCGCCGACGGTGTTCCGGACGACGAAGAACAACCACAACATCCTTCAGGGCGTCGCAGACCCCAACCTGCGTCTTACGAAGGAGGCAAAGGACAACTTCGATGCCTGGATCCTGAAGAACGGCCTCCGCTGGACTGCAGAGGGCGGACCGCTCGCTCCGGGTGGTGTTGACATTGCGTTCATCGGTCAGTCTCGGATCCCATATGAAGTGCAGCCTGCTAACGGGTGTGTTTGCACTTTTTTCTGCTTGCAGACGACCCGCAAATGCCGGGCCTCATCCCCCTGATCAAGCGGGTGCGCCCTGACCTGCCGATCGTCTATCGGTCTCACATCGAGATCCGGAGTGACCTCGTCCACGTCGCTGGCTCACCGCAGGAGGAAGTGTGGAAGTACCTGTGGAACAACATTCAGCACGCGGATCTGTTCATCTCGCACCCGGTGAACAAGTTCGTGCCCAGCGACGTGCCGCCATCGAAGCTCACGCTGCTCGGCGCGGCGACGGACTGGCTCGATGGCCTGAACAAGCCGCTCGACCAATGGGACCTGCAGTACTACATGGGCGAGTTCCGCCAACTGTGTGTGAAGGAGAAGATGCACGAGCTCGGCTGGCCCGCGCGCGACTACATCGTCCAGATCGCGCGCTTCGATCCTAGCAAGGGTATCCCGAACGTCATCGACTCGTACGCGCGCTTCCGGAAGCTACTCGCGGAGAAGGAGCCTAGCACGGAGCCCCCGCAGATGCTCATCTGTGGGCACGGTGCGGTCGACGATCCGGATGCGAGCATCATCTACGACCAGACCATGCAGCTCATTCACGACAAGTACACCGAGTACGCAAAGGACTTTGTTGTCATGCGTTGCCCGCCGAGCGACCAGTGTATGTTCTTCTCATTCTTTGCGTTTCGAACGGTGTTGCTAACACTAGTTTTAGTGCTCAACGCGCTTATGGAGAACTCCAAGTTCGCGCTCCAGCTGTCGACCCGTGAGGGCTTCGAGGTCAAGGTCTCCGAGGCACTGCACGCCGGCAAGCCCGTCGTCGCCTCCCGTACCGGCGGTATCCCGCTCCAGATCGAACACGGAAAGAGCGGCTACCTCTGCGAGCCAGGCGACAACGCGTCGGTCGCGCAGCACATGTTCGACCTCTACACGGACGACGACCTGTACGAGCAGATGTCCGAGTACGCGCGCACGCACGTCTCGGACGAGGTCGGCACCGTCGGCAACGCCGCCGCGTGGATGTACCTCGCCGTCATGTACTGCTCGCGCCACGTCCGCATCCAGCCCAACGGCGCGTGGCTCAACGACCTCATGCGCACCGAGTGCGGCGAGCCGTACCAGCCGGGCGAGCCCCGCCTCCCGCGTGGGGGCCTCAACGTCCAGGGCTGACTGGGCAGCGTCGTCCCTCGCGCTGCGCCTCGGGGTCGGTCGCGGCTTCCGGGCTCAGAGCGCGTGTCTACGCTCGTGCTCCCGGCGCGTGAACGTACCTCTGTGGACGATGTGAGTGGGAGCAAGAGGGGGATGTGCTCGAGTGCTCTTGCTGATGTTAGTGCCGGTGCTGTTGTCCGAAATCGCTTGTTGTATACGTCGCCACGGCCGCAGCTGCGGCCGACTCCCTGCTCCATCAATATCGCTCTTGGATCTCGTCTGTTGCGGACGCTCGCCCGCAGAGGGCGGGGCCGCGTGTAGTATTAGTTTTGTGCTGTTGCTTTTACCACTCTTGTTGTACGAATTCTCTCCCCTAAGCTTGGTTTGGCCACTTGGTTCGGATGGATGGTGTATGTAGAAAACATGTAGAAACATAGATCTTTGGAAGAAATCGCGGCCGTTGCTCTTCACCTCCCTCCTTTGGGCCCCATCCGAGCCGACGCCCTCGCATCCGAAATTGTTTGCGATACGCATTCGAAAGACGTTCAGTACAGTACATACGGACCCCGGTCAGAGTCCCTACTATTCAGAATCATAACCACCAGAAGGTATACACGCTCGTCCTCCCTACTCCCAGTCGCTCAATCTTCGCAATTATCCAGAGTGACGAGCACGTTCCCGCCCCCGCGCTCCGCCGCGACCCGCACGTCCTCCACGCCCCAACCATCGACCAAAGACAAGTTCACCTCGCGCAGTCTTCCCCCCTTTGCGCGCCGCGCGATCGCAGACCACAGCGCTTCCTTGAACGGCACGGTCCCGAGTCGGACGTCGCACACCTCCACCGTCGCGAGCTTCCTGCAGAGCGTGTACGGCACGCCGGGGTGATCGTCGCCCACCCCACCAATGTCACCAACCCCGCCGACACCGACCCCAGCGCCATCGAGACCGGCCTCGTCAGCGTCCATCGCGAGCGCAAGCGCGAGGTTTCGCACGTTCGCAGGGTGCATCGACACCGCGCGCACCGCCGTGAGGTTCGGGAACTGCGCCAGGAGCCGCGCCACCGTCTCGCTGTCCAAGTCCGCGCGCTCCCTGCGCGGGCCAGACAGCACGAGCATCTCGACCTCGGTCCTGTCGAACGGCCAGTCCGCAAAGTACGACGCGAGCGGGGCCGCGCCCAGCAAGAGCATCACCTGGATCTCGAACGCGGGCTCGACGTACGCCTCGGGCGCGTGGAAGCAGCGCAGCAGGAACCTGCGCTCCTCGACGAAGAGCTCCACGCGACGCACGCCCCGCAAGAACGGCAGGCTCTCCTCGCGCGCGCGCGGGACCATGCCGTACCCCGCGTTCGCGGGGTCCGTGTAGAGCGTCTGGAGCGCGACGCGCGCCGTGCGCGGGACGACGACGCTCGCGAGGATGTACGCGGTGAGCGCGGGCGTGCTGAACACGGCGAGGCGCTCGAGCCGCGGCAGGCGCGCGACGAGCACGTCGTGCGGGGCCTCCGTCCCGGGGATGATCCCCGCGAGCGTGATGCGCGCGCGCTCGAGCACGGGGCAGTTCTGCAGGAGCTCGACGAGCCCGCGCGCGCAGAAGTCGCGGTCGAGCGAGATGTCGCGCCGGATCTCGAGGTTGACGAGCACGCTCGGCCCGCTGAAGCGCGGCAGGAAGCTGATGTAGCGCACAGTGAGCGTGCGCAGGGATTCGCGGGGGAGGGAGCCGCCGAAGAGGCGCGGGAGGGGGTTGGAGGTCTCGAGAGGCGGCGGGAACTGGCGGAATTCTTTCTCGATCGAGAGCTCTTCGAGCCGCGGCGCCTCGTGCACGAATCTGCTGAAGAGCCGTAGCACGGTTTTGTCTTCGCTCGTGCGCACCCGCAGGACGCGGACACGCGCGATGTGTGGCGCGACGAGCCGTGCGATGTGGTGTATAGGGTGACGAGTCTCCGTTAGGAAGAGCTTGATCGTCTGATTCCGGGACCGGGCGAGGAACGTCGTCGCGACTTCGAGATTGTTGATGTAGAACGCCGTCCAGAGCTTTGCTGCGTCGAGTGCGATGCTGCGCCACTGCTTGCAGACGTGGGTGGCATTGATGATGTCGGCGATATTGCCGCCGTCGTCCTGTAGGTACTCGAAGATGCTGCAAAACACCTCGGGAGGGAGGCGGCTGATTGGTGCCACGGAGTTGTGCAGCCGTCTGAGTGCTACTACCTCGTCATGTAGTGTGTCTAACGCCTTCAGGCGGGATGCGGTTTCGCTCGCGACGTATCGGCGAATGTCGTCAGGTGATCGTACGTCCATTCTGTGGGTCACGAAACACAACCAAATTCAATCATTTGTGCCTGGTGAGTTTGAAGGAATTGGTGTACCTGTCTCAAGAGCAGCTTCGTGCCGCTTATTAGCACGGTACGACGGCGAGGACACTATGGTTAAGTGAGTATCGTCCGCTGCAGACAAGAATCAGCTTTCCCAGTCGTAACGGTAGCAACCACACGAACAGCCAATAAGTCGAAGCTGTTAAACAAAGGTGTCAAGTGCTCGTCAGGCTAGAGTCGATTCTGGCGAAGCGCGTTCTCCACACGGTACGGGTTCTTGACGAAGGTTGGCGTCACGAACGGTATGTAAGCCACAACAAACGCGCAAGCAGCACAAACTGGGACAAAGCTCAATGGCTGACTCCGCGCCTCCAGATTGGGCGCTTATATGTTCCCACAGTACTTTCGTTATTCTTCGTATATCGAGGGCGCGGCAAGGTAACCTTCGATGTCTTGAACAAGAACCTACTCCTACTGGGATTGAAGTAGAAATTGCACTGAGGAAGATTGGTCGCACTTTTCCCGTACGTTTTAGGGGGTTTCACGACAAGTTGCGATGCGAGACGTACACAGATGGTCGTGCCACCGTGCCTGTCTACTCGGAGGCGTGCCGTACCACAGATCTGAGTCCTGCCACAATGCTACTCAAGGCGCGACCTCAACAGACGTTCAGCGAGGATGTCATGCACTTCTGCAGTCAAATGCAGATCGTCCACCCAAATCCTTCCTCCTCGCCTCTGGCCATCTTCGCTGAAGCAACACTCGTCCGGATTGTCCGAGATGTCTGAAAATACTTGATGCGATGAGGATGGCAAAGTGGTAGCCTCCTGGCGGCTCGTGCTAAATGGGGCGCCCGCAAGAGCCCGTTCCCTACCTTGACCCGCTTGTCGGTCTTAAACATTCCAGCGCCGACCACTTCGGACGCAAAACGAGTCAGTAAGAGGGAGGAATATTGGGCTCAGAAAACGTACCCTGCGGCTAACGATGATTAATCAGCGGCCGGTACGTCGATGACTACTTACGAAGTTCCTGGTGCCGGCCTTGATATAGAGTGCATGAAATTGCGTCGTCGTACGATGGATTTCAAGTCTTGGATATCATTGCTCCCGCTGCAATCGTTGGATATCCCTATGAACACAAGTGATGCAATAGATACATCAGTACGAGCATTATTCACTGCGAGATAGACGGAGGGCACCAACAATACGTGGTATCGGATGCAGGCCTGAATTGACGTTGAGTTGATCCGCCTCGGGGAGGAGAGCAAATAGGCGTGATATCTGAGATGCCAGATCGTCTTGGACAGTCGCTCCAGGGAAAGCAAGATTGTATAATTGAGGGTATTGATCCGCTTCTCCGGGTCGTTTCGTAAATGGTCAAATCGTAACGGTCTTACCTCAATCATGATATCGTTGACGAGAAGTTGTGTACATAGACGTGACGAACCCATGTTTTCTCGCCATCGGCAGGCTGCTGTGAGAGTCTCCCCTGTATACTTTGCTGTAAAGTCCCTCTTATTCGGATGCCTGATTTGATACTGCCTCAGAAGACGACGGTTGTTTGCAGAGGACGTGCCGCATGCCAGTGCTTGCCTCAGCTGTCCGCTGTAAGGTATCCTAAAGATTACGGTTCAATGTCAGCGCGAATAATCCACGGTTTGCAATATTACATGAACGAGAAAGGGAAGGTCACATGGCCTGCGCAGATGAACATTCAGATGGACTTCTCTCTTCGTAAGACGTTCCTCTTGACGTCCTCGCCGAGTATACCGGGTGATTCGAACTTTGAACGTGATTGAATGTGCCGTGATTGAATGTGTGCTGTGATTTTCAATGCCCGAATCGTGATACTCGTGGTCTGCTTGTTGGAAGGCCCCAGTCGTACGTTCAGGTGTTCCACTTGGGGAAGTACGAGGTCATTGCTACGGCCCTGGAGTGCCAATTTAAACGACGTAAAAAGAACACAATGCCGTGGGTATTTGTATAGTGTGCACGCCCATAAGCAAGTTCGCTAGCGACTTCTTGATTTCCTGTTTCTAGCCGATCTCGCTTGACCATTACAGACTTCATGACTGGATATGACTGCACCCCCGCGATACGCCCTCGACACACTCGAGACTGTCATATCAGTACAACCTATTTCGGCTCTACTACCAAATAATCAATATGTCCAGGAGATATGAGAGACTCACCGTCTACTTTGTTACAGGCGTACACAAGCTTTACGAGACACAGCATCGCGTTGAGACGCAATACAATGGTAGAACGCACCTACAGTTCACATGTTCCTCGCTTGAAGAGACCCGCACCGGCGAGACAAGAGGCGAGTGTCCTACGAGATCCAGGCTCACCATTCATGAGTTGCTGTAGACCAAACTTCGATCGGCTATTCCGATGAATAGTAACCCAGGGCCGAAAAGGTGACGGGCTCGGTGGTGGATCTAAATTAGAAGTCTCTGACTTTACTTGAAGAGGGGGGAGAGATGATGGAGGAGAACGAGCTCTACTTGCATGGCCGATCGGGCCGAAACTCGCCAGCATATTCGAACGACCAGGAGGAGGGACTCCAGATGTTGTGGAGGGGTCTCATTCCGATGCCCGCGTTCGGGGGCGCCAATACTGCGACAAGAGGGCCGGCCGAACGAAGGACGATCAAGCGATGGTCCAGTAGAGCTCAAGAGGGTCCCGATCGGCGGCAATGTGATCTGCTGCACAGCAGTGCACCAGGACACCCGAAAAGACGGCCATAGTCGCCTTCAATAGAAGGGCCTGCTTCGAGCATAGTGGCGGACGTAGAGAGGCCCTACGAGGATTGACTTTGTCTTGGCGCTGCGGCCCTAGGCATACGTCTTTGCCAGACACATTCGAGTGGGCGTCCCGGACACCGGCTGGCTGAGGGGCAGGAGGACCAGCTCAGGGCGACGTGTTAGATGTGGTACGCCGCAGACGCACACAAGCTTGAGGAGATCCAGTTTTGAGGTCATCGGAAGAGTAACCATTGTGGGAAGTGAAGCTCGTCGCCTCAGAAGAACCTGCTTCGGGCGGAACGGGTTGACGTCCTGGGGAATCGGCAGTATCACCGTTGAAGAAGATCTAGCTCTGGGCAGGTGTCCTGTAGATCTCTTGATCGATATTGGAAGAATCGGTGTGGCACAGCAACGATGTCTCGGACACCGTGCGAGGGATAGACCAGCCCCCCAGGCAAGTCTCTGCGCGCCAAGCTCGGATACTCCAATCGACCTGCCGGAGGTGCATGGTTAGCGGAAAACCTGCTCCGACTGACCTGGTGATCTGTGATACGCTCCGGGCGCACACTCGTTCACGGAGATCCAGCTCAGAGATCATGGTCAGAGCAGACACAGAGGGAGCCTGTCCCAAACCGCTCATACCACCATCGTCCTAGAAGAGCCGGCTTCGGACAATGATTTACTAACACGCTGCGAGGGTCGGACTCGAAGGCGACGCGTTAGGCTTTAAGGAGATCCAGCTCCGAGCAGCTGTCCAGCAGCTTGGTGGATTAGCGCAGGAAGGGTCGGACTTGCCTGCACAATCGTAAGACGTCTCGGACGACGTTGGTGGACGAAGAGGACCAGGTCTTCGCTATGGTCGCTGAGGGTCGGACTCGGGAGCTTGAACACCCTATCAAAGGGCAGTCAACGATGGAGAACTGCTCCGAGCGACATCGACGGTAGCACGCCTCAAAGTATACAGGCTCAAGGAGAACCAGCTTCGAGCTCACGGATAAAGCGGCACAAAGGGGACCAGCCCCAATGTGACTCACACCGTCATCGCCAGAAGGACCCGCTTCAGGCGGAAGAGGCTTGCGACTGATCTGCGAGGGTCGGACTCGACAGAAATCGCCCGAGGCTCAAGGAGGCCGGCTCCGAGCTGGTGGGTAGAACCGGCCCCGAGCAGCTGTCCTGCAGCTCGTACCGCCATCGTCCTAGAAGAACCTGCTTCGGACAACAGACACTTACGGACCTGTTTCGAGGGTCGGACTCGAAACTGTTGCGCGTGGAGCTCAGGAGATCCGGCTCCGAGCAGCTGTCCTGCAGCTTTATAGATTGTGGAAGGGATGAGGAGGGGCCAGCCGCTCCTTCAAGCCACTGAGAATCGGACTCGGGCGGCTTTGCACGCCCTATTGAGGGGGAGAGGGGGAGGGGAAGGGGGTAATGGAGATCCAGCTCGGAGCGACAAGACTGACTGTAGCACGCGCCAGGCGTACAGAGGCTCAAGGAGACCCAGCTCCGAGCTTACGGAACTCCGAGCTTACGGAGGCACAAAGGGGATCGGACCCTATGCGGCTCACGCCATCGTCGCCTCACGAAGACCTGCTTCGGGCGCACTGATGGAGCGCAGACATTCTGCGAGGTGGGGACTCGTCAGCGTCGCACAAGGCTCAAGGAGAACCAGCTCCGAGCTCATGGGAAGAGAAGGCACAGAGGGTACCAGCCCCAATCTGGCTCATACCGCCATCGCCTGAAGAACCTGCTCCAGGCGGAAGGAACTGGCAGATGTTCTGTGAGGGTCGGACTCGACAGAAATCGCCTGAGGCTCCAGGAGACCAGCTCCGAGCTCGTGAGTGAGGCATACACAGAGGGTACCGGCCCCAATGTGGCTCACACCACCATCGTCCTAGAAGAACCTGCTTCGGCCGGAAGAATCTTGGAAATGTCCTGCGAGGATCGGACTCGACAGTGTCGCGTTGGGCTCAAGGAACCAGCTCCGAGCAGCTGTCCTGCAGCTTTATGGAGTAGCGTAGTAAGGCTCGGACTTGCCTACGCACTCCTGCGACGTCTCGGACCGCATAGGAGGAGGACCTGCTCCTCCTTGAAGGCGTTAAGGAATGGGGGGGGGCTGACCTTCTCCGTCCTATCAAAGGGCGTCGAACAGTAGAGAACCAGCTCCGACCGACAACACGGAGAGTAGCACGCACCAGGCGTACACAGGCTCAAGGAGACCCAGCTCCGAGCTCATGGAGGCACAAAGGGGATCGAACCCGATGTGGCTCACACCATCGCCACCTCGCGAAGACCTGCTTCGGGCGTACTGATGGAAGGCGGACATTCTGCGAGGATCAGACTCGACAGCGTCGCACAACGCTCAAGGAGAGCAAGCTCCGAGCAGCTGTCCTGCAGCTTTGTATTGATGCGGAAGGATCGGACTTGCCAACCGCTCTGAGCGGACGTCTCAGACGCCGCTAAATGCTTGAGGAGGAGGAGATCCAGCTCCTCATTTGGAGCCACTGAGGATCGGACTCAGTAGGCTCTCTTCAACACCCTGTCAAAGGGCGATGGACACCGGAGGACCAGCTCCGAATCCGAGAGGCGGCTGACTAGCAGCGCGCCAGATGCACGAGAGGTTCGGACTCACGGTGCATGCAATACGTCGCAGACGCAAGATGGCGGACATCTGGCTTCAAGCCATGTTATGATTTAGGCCAGCTGGGGGCCGGACACAGAGGGGTTCTGGGAGAGGAGGTATTGGAGGGCTCCAGGCCCTGGGCGAGACCAGCACGCAGGCAGGAGGGGGAGGGGAAGGGTAAAGTCTTTAAGTCCAGCCTAGACAGTGAGGGCCTCGCAGTACGACCCATACGTAGGCTCTTGAAGAACTGCTCCGAGGTATCAGATAGTCCCATTCCAGCTAGGTGCTGGACCTAGAGGGATCTTGCGAAGAAAGTCCCCGGGCCCTGAGCGAGTCCAGCACGCAGCGCAGAGAGCAAAGAGCTGACGCCAGTTCAGACAATGAGTGGGGAGAGGGGGGATCGACCTGCCGCCAACCAGCGAAAATGGGCCTCCTTATATACCCTTGGGGAGCGGATGTGGTAGGTCATTGGAGCTATCGACGAGCGGTCTAGACCATTAGATAGACCAGAAGCTGAAAGCAGCTGCTGTATCCGGGTCGGGACCGAAGACTGCGCACAGCCGAGGAGTTACGATCGAGGCTGGTGAGGAAGGGTGGTTTGCGTGAGCGGTATACAGATCTCGACCGGATGAGCGAGTCTGAGGTCCTCGATCCGAGCTCACCATTGTCCATAGAACTTGGAGTAGCTCGGGTCTCCCGTTCGGCTGCAACACCGAGAACATTTAGGGCGAGTCTGGACTCAGAGACGCTGTGGGTGTTGGTGATCCTGTATCCTATAACGGTGTCTATTGCTACAATCGAATTCCATACTCGCAGAAGCTGCATCCGCGCATCAGTCAACACCGCTGTCTTTCCAGTGAGTCTCAGCCGGTTCACTTACAAATGCTACACCACTATTCCGTGCCCTTCTCGCGTTCTAGGCTGACGGTCGGGTCGAACCCCTTCGGGAACACCTGCCTAACATTCACATTAATCCTCGTCCCGCGCAGATATTCTTCATAGATTTCCCAATCGGAATCTCCTGCAGATTCTGATGATTCTACACCTTCAAGATGGGGCGGGAGAGTCCCTTCCAGAATGCGTGGCACGCCTAGTCAACATCCTAGTCAGTCGCCCGTACCCTGCACAAGTTTGTAGCGGAACGAACCATGGTATGCGCGCCGACACGCTGGGCCGGACATGACGACCACATCCCCTGATCGTAAGAGAATAGGTGTTGGAGGGTCGTCCCGCGTGAGGCCTCCGATGAGGAAGATCGCGGCGCAGCCAAGCCTAGCAGCACGGTGAATGTGAATGTGTCTTCGTTTCTATCTCTACGGAATGCACGTACGAGATTGATACCAGTGGCGACGTCGCAGACAGTTCGGAGCGATCGACGTGAGCCATCAAGGTATCCTGTACGGACAGCGTATTTCAGATTACCAGAGCGACAGGGGAACACTGCGCTCGCCAACTCACCTTCGTCTGGTAGAAGTTGACGATGCCCGCGTCAGGTTCTGTGTACTCAGCATATTAACACCGTGTCCGTCAAGGACACCATCGCTTGGTCCGAGCTCACCATATGTCTCCCGCCAATCCGTCCAATCCGGACCACTCGGTCCCCAATCCATTCCCTCATCTCCCTCATTCCCACAAAACACCCGTTCCCAAGGAACGCTCGCCACCACGTCCTTACACATCTCCCTCACCACACCAGCGATCTCCCCCGGACCGCGCGTGAAATCGTACTGCTTCGTCCCCCAATGGTAATACCACCCGATATTCGCCCACCGCAGCCTTGGTACGAGTGCGGACGTCGGGACGGGCTGGAGGGACGGGGACGGCGGGGCGGGCGGTTTGGGCGTGGTGGCAAGCTTAGCGAAGTTCTCTGGGCTTGCGGGTTCGTTGGAGATCAGCTTGCGCGGACCGGGAGGCTCTCCTCCATTCGCATGCTCTGTAGGCTCCTGCGTCGGCTGGACATGGTTTTGGAGTGCGGCGCGAGGGAGTATCGCGACATCTTCAAGTTCCCCCTTGCGCACTCTCAGATACTGATTCCACAGGCCATCTGGTGGGAGGACGTAATGCGTGTCGAGGTTCGTCTCGTTCGGATGTCGCGCCTGTTCCGAGAGAGCCCACCGAATCAAACGACGCTGCTCCGCCGGGGAGACGTACGCAGGGAGCAGAACCAAGCCTGATGCATTGCGCGGGGCGTACATGAATACATACGTTCCACACCCATACACACAGCGGATCGCGCACCAGGTTTGCCTGGAAATATGTACGCCCTGCGCCTCCCCTCCAAGCCCTCCACGTCGCGCAGCAGAACCTCTTCGTGCGGGACCGCATCAGCGCGGCCCTTCCACTTCCCTCGCGCGACCTCCTCTGCGCGGTTAGGGTCCCCAGCCGCGAGGTCGAGGACGTCGGAGAGATCGGGGGGAGGGAAGCGCGCCTTGTATTTCTTCTCGGCCGCGCGGAAAGGCGTCCAGTCGGCATCGACCTGCGGGGGCCTGTTCCGGGTCGACTTGAAGTATTTTCGCCGGGCTTTCTTGTATGCTGCACTAGAGGGGTCGTGTATGTCGTTTAGGGATGTCGTTTGGGTGCCAATCATGGCTGTAGTCGAGGACGGAATACAGCAACTGAGTGATATTGGACGGCGAATACGGCGGTCAGTAAGTGGACAAACAACCGCAAACAGGATTCTGAGTAGGAGAGGGAAGCCGAGACTGTGCGTCATCGAGCTACCTGAGTGAGGACTGCAGCGCATATACTCTCGACCTGATTTCCTGAAAAGACACGCTGAGCACGCTGGCTGGCTTCACCTAGAATCATCCTCCCCTCTCTTCCTCTCCATGTCCCTATGGCTTCCGCGCTCGTCCACGTCTCTCATCCTGCGCACCTATAGCCGCAACGCTCCCCTCGGCGTGCGCACCCTCGCCCTCGCGTCCCAGCAGCGTATACACGCCCCCATCTACCCTCCATACGCCCCTGGGCTATCCTCACAGCGATGGCAGAGCACAGAACGCCAGTTGCACTCGTCTCCCACTCAGAATGAGGCCCCGACTGCGAACGGGAGCAGCGAGAAGCCTCTCCCCCCTGCTCCGAAGGAGGACGCTCCTCTGGCAACGCGGGTGTGGAAGAAGGTCAAGCACGAGGCGCAGCACTATTGGCACGGCTCGAAGCTCCTCGCTGCCGAAGTCCGTATCTCAGCACGTTTGCAGTGGAAGCTCTTGCATGGAGAGAGCTTGACGCGCAGAGAGCGCAGGCAGGTATGTCCATATGATCCCATTTCACACTGAACTCGTTCGTGCCAAGGCTTCTGTGATCGATGTACTAACCTATGTTACAGCTGAAACGGACAACACAAGACTTGCTGCGACTCATTCCGTTCGCAGTGTTTGTAATCGTGCCGTTCATGGAGCTACTCATTCCTGTCGTTCTGAAAATGTTCCCGAACGCTCTCCCGTCGACCTTCGAGGACAAATTCGCTGCGGTTTGTATTCTGCTTGATAATCGGTATAATGTTCGTGCTAACTGGCATGCAGGAAGAGAAACAGCGCAAACTGCTCCGCGTCCGCCTTGAGATGGCCAAGTTCCTCCAAGAGACGCTCCGCGAGTCCGGCCTCAAGGCCAACGCGCACATCGTCGGCTCCGACGCGTTCAAGGAGTTCTTCCGCAAAGTTCGGTCGACCGGCGAGTCGCCCTCCGCACAAGACGTGATCAACGTCGCGCGCCTCTTCGACGACGACCTCACGCTCGACAACCTCTCCCGGCCGCAGCTCGTGTCCATGTGCCGGTACATGGGCATCAACGCGTTCGGCACGGACAACTTCCTCCGGGGCAACATCCGCGCGCGCCTGCTTCAGCTTCGGCGTGACGACGAGGCGATCGCGCGCGAGGGCATCGACGAGCTGAGCACGGCGGAGCTCCAGGCTGCGTGCCAGAGCCGCGGGATCCGCACGACGGGCGTGTCCCCCGCGCGCTTGCGCGAGGAGCTCGCGACGTGGATCGACCTGCACCTCAAGCAGCGCGTGAGCGGCGTCTTGCTCGTGCTCGCCCGTGCGTTCCAGTTCGACAAGAAGCCGGGCGAGGACGAGGACGGCAAGACGGCAATCATCAAGAGCTTGGAGACCGTGCTTTGTGGCTTGCCTGACAACCTGGTGCGTCATTCTACAGCTAGTTTGTCTTGTTCAGATGTACTGACGAGCTCCTGCAGTTGAGCGAGGCTGAGCTCGAGGTTGACTCGGAGCAAGCGAGCTACAAGCAGAAGCTTGAGGTGCTCAAGCAGCAGGAAGAGCTCATCCAGGACGAGCAAGAGCAGGAGCAGCGTGAGGAGGATGCCCGTCGTGCCAAGAAGGAAGAGGAGGCACGTTTGGCCGAGGCGTTGTTGCCCGAGTCCGAGGTACGTCCCGCCGTGTTCGTCATACAAAGACGACACCTCAACCGTAAACAGCTCCGCGTCGAAGAGACGCCTGTAGAAGACGCCCGGATGACGACCGAGCAACTCAAGGAGCTCGCCGAGGCGCTCTCGATCCTGTCCGCGAAGTCGTCCGTGCTGAAGGAGCGGGACGAGCTGCGTGCGCTGATGGAGGAGAACCTGCAGGCGGAGGAGGACCCGAAGTCGCCGTCGGGCGCGTTGACGAAGCGGATCCGGACGATGCTGGAGAAGATCGACAAGCAGCTGGACGCGTACGACGCGCGGGTCGGGTCGTCGCTGCAGATGATCTCGTGCACGCCCGACGGGAAGATCTCGGTCGAGGACCTCGAGAAGGCGCTCGCGGTCATCAAGCACAAGCCGGACGAGGAGGTCGGGCACATCGTGATCGAGAAGCTGGACGTGGACAAGGACGGGTACGTCGAGCTCGAGCACGTCCTCGGTCTCGTGCGCGAGGAGGGTCTCGGTACGTTCTCTCGCTCGATGCCTTCCAGTCTGTATAGAGTGCTCACCTACTCTGCGCATGTCAGGTATTCTGCTGGACGACGAGGCGCAGAGCCTGATCGGGCAGGGCCGGGAAATCAAGAACAGCAACCTAAAGCCGAGGAAGGAGGACATTGTGCAGGAGTAATCGCCCTACCACGCACCGCTCTATCGCTATTTACCGTACAGCCTATATATTACGCTGCAAGCTCGACTAACCTAGAAGTCGAATTACAGTATGCATCGGGTCACCCGAGCGTGCCGCTGTTTGGACAGCTTGCCTTCCAAGCGAGCGCGCTATCAGCACAATGACGTTAACGTGAGCTTCGCGTGTTCATCACAAAAGGACGTCTGGTATCCTCCTAGATATGCAAGGACGGGCTCTCCGTTTGTTTGTCCGCTCGTAGGGCGACCCTGGGTGATTGTTTGGGTGTGTAGGGGAGCGTATACGCGCAAGGGACGCGAGCTGGGAGGAGTGTTATGCCTAGTAAGGGCAAAACTCGATCACGTGAGGATGGAACAATAGAAACGCGGTTGGGCGTGGAGGCGGTGAAATGGGCGACACGCGATTGCCACTCGTCCTCCGTCCAACGTCCTCCATTCTCTCCTCCAGCGCCGTCGAGGGAGCGTTCGAGTTCCCACCGAGCGTACAATGAGCCTCCGCAAGGCCGTCCTCCAACGCATCACCCCCCTCCCCTCCCGCACTCCTTCCC
Source organism: Cubamyces lactineus (assembly GCA_022376465.1). NCBI lineage: Eukaryota > Fungi > Basidiomycota > Agaricomycetes > Polyporales > Polyporaceae > Cubamyces > Cubamyces lactineus. The sequence continues at coordinate 1,006,366 of JACDTU010000013.1, read as the reverse complement.
CCAGTCTCCCCCACGAGTGGACCCAGTCCCCCGACACAGAACCCGTCTTCCCCGACCTCGTCCAGCACCAGCAACAGATCCATCGCGAACCAGAACCGGACGAACATATCGCAACCCGCTCAAAATCCCCGTGCGTCTCTTCTCCTTCTCTTGTCCCTCTTCCTTCTTCCCCCCTCCCCTTTCCTTTGTCTCCCACCCCCTCCCCGCACAAACCAAAAGGCAATCAAATGGCGAGGCGCCGCGTGCTCACGCTCTCCCACCGCGCCAGAGACTCCTTCATGTCCCCGAACGGCGTCGTCAAGCGATGGCGCGTCAACATCGCCGACCACGCCGCCTCCCTCCCCTCCGAGCTCGCCACCGTCAGCCTGAGCGGCACCGTCAAGCGCGACCCCGACCTCTGGTTCGAGGACGGCAACATCGTCCTCCTCTGCAGGGACACCGCCTTCCGCGTGTACCGCGGCCTCCTCACGCGCCATTCTGTCATATTCCGCGATTTGTTCTCGATGGCCCAGCCGTCTGCGTCGGAGACGATGGAGAGCTGCCCCGTCGTGCACATCTCGGATCCCCCAGACGATCTCCGGCATCTTCTCCGGGTGCTATGTGGGACACGAAAGTAAGGCACCCACCCACCCAAGGGCCACCCATGCAGGCTACACTGACCTCCGCATGGCACAGATTTCCCGTCATCCCCGGCGAGCGGATGGAGTTCGTCGAGCTCGCCGCGCTCATCCGCATGTCGCACAAGTACCACGTCGAGGACCTGCACTCGCGCGCGATGCACCACCTCAAGCTCTACTTCACGAACGACCTCGCCGTCTGGGACACCGCCGGCGTCGACGGCAACCTCTTCCTGCACATCACGCCCCCCGACGCGATCGCCGCCGTCAACCTCGCCCGCCTCACCCACGCCGACTCCGTCCTCCCCACCGCGCTCTACCTCTGCTGCCAGCTCGACGCCGAGCTCACCGCCGGGGTCGAGCGCCCCGACGGCAGCACGGAGCGCCTCGAGCCGAAAGACCTCGAGCTCGTCCTACGCGGGCGCACGGAGCTCGTGCGCGCGAGCACGCGCGGGGCGTGCACGATCTGCCGCCCGGCGCCGAGCGCGCAGTGCGCGGGGAAGGGGTGCGAGCGCGCGCTGCGCGAGATCCTGAACATGATGCTCGACGGGCTGCAGAAGGACCCGATCGGGGACATCGCGGGGTACGCCGCGCTCGACTCGTGGGAGCACTGGATCGAGGACGTCGTCGAGCTCTGGCCGCTCTGCGAGCCGTGCCGCGCGATGCTCCACGCGCGCGACCTCGACGTCAGGCGCGACGTGTGGAAGCGCCTGCCGCAGTATATGGGCGTCGCGGTCGAGGACTGGAAGGACCCGACTGTGTCGGCGACGCCGACGAAGTAGGCGGGCGGCGCGGGGGCGTGTACGGGATAAGTATCTTACGTCTGCATTATACTCACGCGCACTGGCATCCTTATAACGATATAACGATATCCCTGCAATGTCTTTTTTTCGACCATCCCCTTTCTTGACTCGGCTGACGGAACCACCCCCATGTATGCTCCCCCTCACGTTCCCTCTCTTTCTTGCACTCCGTACATCCACTCACTGACCCACTGACTGCCCATTCGCTCACCCCCACCCATTCGAACTCACCCTCTCATTTCTGTCTGTCTCTGTACGCATGGTATCAGCTATCATCATCTATCATCATCATCATCCACCGATCGCGAACTGCTCGAATTACTGCTACACAGCGCGCGTCGTTCCGTCGTCACTGTACTAGAAAGCATATCATAGTGTGTCTATACATATGTACGCATGCGTGCACCTCCTCGTGCTACTTGATGCTGGTTGGTCGGTCGGTTGGGGGTCGACACGGACAGGGTCGTTCGGTCGTCGTGGCGATGAGTTGGGCGTGAAACTTGCAGCAGGAGCGTCAGGCATCGCGTGCGTCGTCCTGGAGGGTCTCTTCGTCGCTCTTCCTTGTTTTGCAAGAAGGAAAGGTAAGCGAAACCCAGCGAGCGCCATCGTCTCGTTTTGTCGGTGGTATGGGATATATGTGAATGGCAGGGTATCGTGTCGTGTCCGGATCGTTCCTCGAGCCTTCACCAGAAGCGGGTGCTATCTGGGCGGAAGCCGTTCGCCTGCCGCATCAGGACAATATTACCCGTCAGACTCGACCACTGCAAGCAGAGAATATGGTCAGCGACAACAACCCAGGGGAACTTCTTTCGCCACCACGAGCGTGAATGAGATACGCACCCCGTTACCAATGAAGACCTGCGCGCGCTGGCCGATGAGCATGTCCACCGCCTGCGCGACGTACTTCTGCTCCCAATTCAGGACCAGATCCCTGCTACTCGCCACGTTCGTCCACCTGCCCATCCCCCTCAACGCCCTCTTGAGCTCCTCGACCCACTCCACCGCGCCGTTCGTCATCACATACACATGCTCCAAGCCCTGCGCCGCCTCCCCCTGCACGACCTCCTCCACCCTGCGCACGATCTGCTCGACGCTCGGGAAACAATGTTCCATGTAGATCTGCACGTTCTCCGGGGTGTTCTCGCCCCAGCTGCCGCCCGGGGGCGGGGTGAAGCGGTCCGGGAGGCCCGGGAGCGCGTTGTACGCGAGGTACGAGCTCGACCAGCGCGCGAGGTGCGCGCAGTGCCCCTCGTAGTCGCCCCGCCGGATGTGCAGCACGAGCAGCCCGGGGAGCATGCTGTAGCGCTCGGCGCTCAGGACGGAGGTCGGGACGGCGGAGAGGGGCGGCTCGAGCACGGACGTGGGCGCGAACACCTCCCGGTTGTTGTCGAACCCGAGCTCGACGAGCGGGGACCAGGCGAAGTGCGTGAGCACGGGCGAGCGCGCGAAGTCGGGCCAGACGTCCGTCATGGCGTCCTTCTCGCCGAACGTTCTGCGGGGGCGCAAACAAGGCGCGTCAGTTCGCGCTCTGCTACACGCGTGCGCGCATGCGCCGATCTGAGGGCGAGGGGACTTACATCCAACTGTACGGCGGGCCGCCGTCCGAGCCCGCCTCGACGCACTGGTCGTCGATCGTGCTGAGCTTGTCGAGCCAGCCCTTGGTGATGTCCGAGACATACCACGACGGGAGGTGGTCGTGCACCTCCGCGCGCGGGATCACGCGTCTGTTCGATCCGCATACATGGTGCCAGTACTCTTCTGAGATCGCGAGCGGCGCGGGGTCGCCCGCGGGCCATGGCGCACCAACGATGGGCCCTATGATGGAGGATTTGAGTACGACGCTCGTCCTGCAGTAAGCGTGGAGGAAAACAAACGCACCTCGGATGAGTGCGGAGAGCGGTATGCGCGACGGGATGGGCTTGCCATTGTAGTCCGAGTAATCCGAGCCGTCATCGTTCCAGGTGTAGTTGTAAAACACGAAGCTACGCCCCGCATTAGCGCTCTGCTGTCGAGGTGCTCGCGTGGCACTGAAGCTAGAGCACTTACCCTCTGTTGGCCTTGTGTGCGAGGTAGGCATTGAGCAGAACCTCCTGGAAGATGTTGCCCCAGCCCGACCCTAATCATCGAGATACCTCGCTCGTCAGCGCGTCTCACGCTACGCAATACATCACACAAAACTCACCTCTGCTGTGTCCTGGTATCCAGAAGAACTTAGGCTCCGATTGGTGCGAGGGCGCGTCCCAATGGTGTTGTGGCAGCCGGTGTTCATACTGGTGATACTGGCCATACAAAGGCGGAAGCCTCTTCCCAGGCCAGCGAGGCGATGTATTCCCATCTGATGTGGACGGTGGGCGCACGTCACGGCCTACGTACAGGATGCGCAGCAGGAGGGAGAAGAGGACGAGGCCGGTGATGCCTAGGACAAGGTAGCGCCGAGCAAAGTAGCGGACGTAGAGGAGGGCGTTGTCGGGCTTGCCATGGAGGCCGAGCGGGACGTCCGTACGGCTGAGCGGGAGCATGGCGATGGAGGATGGAGAGAGAGGGACGTGCTCTACGCTGCTTGGTAGCCCAACGCTTCAATTCGGATTGGGCGCCAGTCCGCTTCAAATAACCTTCGAGTTCCCGGACGATGGTGTACCCCCGCATCACCCACCAGACGCCACTCGGCATCACGTCCGCCGCACCCTCAAATACCCTCAAATGGTTCCGAGTAGTTTGCAGATCCATCTGCAGTACTAGTCTGATCCCAACTGCTCCTTGAATATTCTCTAGATGCCTTCGAAGCCACCAGACAAACACTTGGGAACAATCCGATAATTGTCGAACGGACGAGGTGGTGCAACTTATTGCGGTCCCGGCTCATCATGATGCAAACTGTGGTGTGCCAAGACAGCGGCATCTTTGCATGCCAAGAGAGCTCGCGGTATGACGGAACCTGCGCTAACGTTATGCACGGTACCTCTGCTGCTAACAGATTATCTGAGCTTTTGTAACCGCACGCCGATCTCTCAGCATCCCGATGGCGAACTACTAGGCGTTATTCACGCAGGTATCAGCACCTCCATGCTACACTTATCTACCGTTACAATGTTGCGCACAACGTGCAAAGCTGTACTACGCACAATGATTGTCTTGACTAGAACTGTGATGCAAGCCAACAAGCGCCTAATTCATTTAGTACCGCTGGCGCTTCTACCGTGATCATCTCGATTTTACCTGGAATCGCAGTCATTTGGTACAACCAACACCTCACCATACTACTACCACTAGTCTCCCGTAGGCAGACGACCGATGTGCTCTACCTCTACTGAGGTGAGAGGAGGACGAGCACCACGGACGTCTGCTTCATAACGCGACCCTCAAATCGTAGGTCGAGGAAATTTCATTACGAAGCATGCGACTATACTACCACTGGGCTTCGACAATTTGTCTTGGGGGCATCCACACAATGTTGGACGTCTTTGATGTCAGTAGTTGCCAGCTTCGATACTCTTCGGTACGAGGACGATCGACGACGGCCAACCCTCAATATTCAATTTTCATCCGTCGCCGCCTCCGCAGCCGCATGCAACCCATAGAGCTCAACCTCAGAGGTGACGTGTTAGAAACACGCGTCGTCTCCCTTTTCACCCACCATTGGCACCCCAACGCGAAACGGTCCAACAGAGGAGCTCATATAGAAGACAAAGCGCCCCCTGCTCCGAAGCGCTGAAAACTCGTAGTTCCCCGACCTTTCCGATTGCTGCTTGCCTTAACCAGGTTAAACCAGCATTTACCACGTTTTCGGGTCTCCTAGGTACCCTTTTGCTCAAAAGAACGAGCGTGCATATGGAGTCTTGCTGGTGTTGTCGCGCACCATTTCCCCGCATTGTGTATGCTCGCTTTGGTCGAGACAACGACTTGGAGATTAATGCGGTGCAGATATTGTCTGCGGCAATGGCCCGAGAGGTAAACACACGGTGGCCACGGTGGCTACATCGTTGACGATGAGGGCGATGACAATGATGAAGACCTGCCTGATCATGTACGTCAAAGGACACAGAAGAATATTTGCTCGCGACTCCCGAAGCAGAACTAGAAGGTGCTTACGATGAGACCACCATGGATGCCCTAGCTGAGGACATCGCCCGCATGAACTTGAGGTATCCGAGGCTCGTTCTTGACGTCTGATCAGACGAGGTTCATTTTGTCTCTGCACTGGATTTCTTGTTTCTGATCTCAACCAGACGGGGTCAACTGTGAAAGGACGTGGGGTTTTCAGACGACTGATGGCAGAGTGATCGTGACCCAGCCTTGGGTAGTAGGGAGCCCGCTCGCGCTCGAGTTGAACTTGCGCCGCGTACCAGGCGAAGCCCTACGACGCGTCCGTCACATGCGTGACGGCCGCCTCAAGATGGAGTTAGTAGTAGGCCTCGAAGAGGCGAGTGTTCGCATCCACTAGTTCCTATCAGCCTTCTTCCTCTTCGCCCACCCTACTCCCGCTACTAGAAGTCGATACTACTAAACGGGCGTTTGCAAAAGTTGTGTGGCAAACGTTCCAATCCGGTCCATTTGCGGGACTCATGAATGAAAGAGTGAAGTTATTGGCCCTGCGCTCGTGTGCCTCGCGCGTTCTCCAAACCCGACTCTTTGTAGTCATCTGCCCCCTTCCTTCTCTGTTTCGTCAGACCTCATGTGCTGCTGTCTACCGCGTGGCTGAGAAAATGTTCATTTTCTACGAGGCTTTCTCACTCCTAGGCCCAACATGCACAACGTCATCCCGAGGCGCTGCTAGTCGTCCTTCCTGCCCTCGTTGTCTGTAACTATACCCTGGCGTGCCGTCAATGCCTTCGCAGGTCCTCGTTGTAGGGCGTACCCTTATCGAACTTGATGCAAGGCGCTGAGCCCCCCGCTGGCAATGCCCCTCCGACCATCGCAATTCGTTCGCACATGAAGTGAGAGAAGAGAAAGCACAGACTCGTGGTAGGTAAGAGCCCGCCATTTCTCCCCACTCACGCGCCGAACTGAGCGAATTCAGGCTTGCAGCGGCACGTTCGGGGCCCCGATCCATTGTAGGGTGCCTCATTAGCGGACGTGCATCAAGAAACTAGCACCACGCGCAGCGGTCACATCTCATTGCATCATGCAGAATACCGGCACGGAGCAAGTGTGCACTCTAGGGCCCCGCCTGTACTGACACCCGATATGAACGTCAGTCTTCTGGTGACAATGTGGGGGGCTCGACCGCCCGAGCAACCGAGTGATCGTATACAACCACAACGACTTCGTGGTTTCTCCGGCCGCGACGAAATACGTGGAACATTCGTGTGTATGTGTTTCTCGACATACTGTAAGAGCCTCCGAACAAATCGCCCGCCCTAGGCTTCGCCTCGTGCTGCTTTGATAACATGGTCGGATCACGCACAAGCTTCTGAGGCCGCCGCCTCGGAACGGCACCATCCACACCCTCGTCGGATGCGGCATGTAAACTGTACTTCGAGCTTCCGCTCCACTCCACTCGCGTCAGCCCCACGACGCTGCCGACGAAGCATGGGCGCTGGCAGAGGACACGGCGAGAGCAGTGCCTGCGTGTTCCCTGCGGACGGCTCGCCGTTCTCGTCCAATCGTCGCGGCGGATCGCTCTGCGAATATGAAAGAACCCGCGAAGCATTTTCCGTCGAAGCGGAAGGCAGCCGCGCGATGGGGTTTGCTCCGCTCCCCATTCCAAAGGAAAAACAAACACGGGGGGCACGAGAACGCCCGAGCGTGCAAGGCAGCCCTTGCCGATCGATATTGAGCTCATTTCCCGTCCGCCGGGGACCATGCAGCGTACCAACGCTTTGACCTGCATCCTCCTCCGCGGCGTTTAGGTTTACTTCCACTCACCCAATGTAGTATGATGTCGACCTTCTACGTCTCCAACCTCTCACTTTAGCTCCCGGCCATCATCGTCGCGGGCGATGAACGAGCTGCCAGCTACAAAGTCGAATCCAGGTACTATTCGCGTCGTCAAGACGGATGACTTGCAGCGACCCCTTCATTATACGGAGGGCGTCCTTGGTCAGGCGGCGCTGCTCACGGCGGTCAGTCCATCACTCCAGGAAGATCTGCGGCAATGTCAGCTCTGAACAACGCTGATCACGCGGGGCGCATGCAGCTGCACGTTTGCCTCTGCGCTCTCTCGCCCACAGCCCAGATGCTACACGGCCAAAGGACTACGGAATACAGCGGGCGTCAAGAAGGCCCCCTGGAGCGCACGCCAGACCGCACGTCCCGGAGAATGCATAGGCGAAGGGACCCTCCTCCGAGCCGTACCCATTGGGCGGGGTCGAACCCTCCAGGTGGACAAAGAGAAGCGGGCGGACGTAGTAGAGAGGTGGGAATGCGGTAGAGAGCTGCAGGGCCGCAGAACGCGCGGTGTTCTGCGATAGCAAGACATGAATCGTGAGTTCATATCTCACTATTCCAGCCCCAACCTAGCCGCGCACGGAAGGGCAAGCGTATCACCTCCCCGCCTTCGACTCGCATCGACCGTACGCATTCCTCTTCAAGCGGAGATAGGTGGACGGGCATGAGCCGTCACGGCTTTCTCCGTCGAGCAAGCACCGAAAGCACTGTAAGCTCTAAGTAATTTTAGAGGCAGTGTGGACGTGAGCTTGTGTCAAGAGGCGGATGAACAAGAGATCTGTCAGTCCACGTTAGAGTACTAAGAGATATTGCCAAACTGGGGCGGAGAGCCTATGATCATACGCAGTTCGGCCTACCTGCGCATTGCTTCTCCTGCATAGAGGGGACCCGGGATGTGCCTATATTAGCCTTTTAGTACCGGTTCTCCGCCAAACCCAGCTCGACAATTGGGCCCGAGCATTACACAGAAGAGATACTTTCCCCGATGGGTGTCATTCCCGGATACGCCCTGAGCTTCGGTTGCGTTCGCCGAAATTGCATCAGCCATATGCAGCTTGCCATGGTGCTCCCACATCGAACGGGCCCTCAGCAAACTGAGTTGCGCCACGATGCCGGCCGTGGACGGGGCTATCCTTTTGGGCTATAAAACCCTCGGCTGGTCAGCCAATGGACGACAAAGCAGCCAGCAAAATAACCCACCGCGATCGACATGCCAAACAACCGCCCTGCCCCGCCGTCCAGCTCGACCCAGCCCATGGAGGGCGCGGTCATCAACGAGCTCTACTACACCGGCCAGGGCGACCCCCGCCACAAGTGCGTCGCGATTGGCTACCACCGCAACGAGCCCGTCGTGTACAAGTTCGACACCGTCGACCTTCCGCAAGGCACCAGAACCACGGTGAGCGCTTCTGCCATCGGATCGTCGCAGTGGACCCACCAGATCGCTGAGCCTGAGACCCCCCGCCCGGTTCCCGCCTGCCCTCTCCTGCTCTCCTGCCCCCATGCCCCCCGCTCTCGGTCCCGCGACGCTGCAGGTGACGTTTAACGAGCAGTCCGTCGTCGCCTTCTTCGATTGGGCCCTGGCCACCCACCTCGGCTCGGTGATCAAAGGCGCGGAGAGGGAGCCAATGACCAACCTCGTCATGCCGGGCTCAACCGAGACGTTCGCTCTGTCTCCCACTCTACCCGACGTCACTCCCAACTTACACTTCGCTCGCACCAGTGCCAGGATGTTCATCTCGGGGAGAGATGAGAAGGAGAAGTTCGAGTGGCGTAGGATTGGGGACAAGCATCCATACGGCTATGAGGTGGGCAGAGCCTCTCCCCACATGAGAGACGATCATTCTCGAGAATGCTCACCATATATTGACATGTCATCGTCCGTCATCGCAGCTATTCTCGCTAGACCCGGAGTCCAGAATCGCGCGATACGACCCCACGCCGCGCGACCTTCCGAGGATCGGTCGCGCCTATGCGCTCCTCGAGTACGGCTTTCACGAGGACAATCTTATCCGGGACGCTCTTCTCGCACTGTGCTTGAACAGGTGGATTGACTGGCGGGGGATGTGAGCGCAGGTTGGACAAAGGGGGCAGCCATGACGAATTCCACGGACCAAATATTTATTAACATAGTAGACCTCGAGGCATAACAGCGAACAGATCGGTCCGATGCACTGATTAATAGCGGTGGGAACACTCGACTGAGACCCGATAGAGAAAAAATATGATAGCAGCAGCGCAACGACTCTGAAAGCAACACGAACGGTTCAGCTAGCCCCCATGGACCCCAGCATGTGTTCCAGCCGTTCCTCAACTGTCCAGCCCAAGTCTGCTTGGGACCCCATGGAGGACGAAGTTGAGTGGCCAACATGACCCTGGGAACGGCTACCCTGCCCCGGCATGATATTAAACGAGCCAGCATCCATGCCACGCGACAGATTCTCGATGAGACGGCCTATTTGCGCACTAGAACTGAAGAAGACCTGCGGACGATGATGAGCCACGATAGGCATGCTAGACGCCGGGCGGGGCACACAAACCTTAGTCTCCGGACGGGCGGTACCTTTTGGCTGCTGCGTCTGCGTCTTCCGCCGTGAGAGGAAAGAGCTCGCGCTGCCCTTGGACGACTTTCGCTCGTGCTCCTTGAAGAACAGCTTCATGTTCTCGTTTGTGTCCTTGACGGAGTACTCAGAGTAGAAGCTCGCACGGTCCCCATAGTAGGACTCGCCATCGTCATCACGCAGCCCGTTGACAATCGACCTGTGGACCTGCGTCAGGCGAAAGACGTAAAGATTGCAGTGGGATTGACGCACCAGATAGTCTCTCCGTTGGCCATCTCGATCACCTCGAGCGCCGGACCTGCCTCCGGAATGACTTCCCGCTGGGCCTGCGAGCTCCCTGCCCCGGGGCTCTCCGCGCTCAGCGTCTGGCCTCTGCCGTCTCCCGCATACATGTCATACCTGCCGCTGGTCTATTAGTCACGCTGACGTGTCCCAGAGAAGGTGATCGACTTACAGCGAGTCATAAGCGGGGTTTGACATGTTCGGCGCGGCGAGCATGCCCTCGGCCTGGACTGCGAAGGTCGGCGGCAGCTGGGGAACGGGAGGAGACGAGTCGGTGGAGAACCTCCGCCCACCGGCCCGATGGGGAGGTGGTGGGGTGGGCACTCGATCGTGGATGGAAGACTTAGAACCGACCGAGCTGCGTTTGCGGGACGTCGAGTGCTTGCGCATGAGAGCACTCAGATCGACCCCGGAGGCTCTAGAATCCGAAGGGAAGATGATTGTCCGTCGCACTACCGTGTTCTGGCCCGCCTCCTGGTGTTGGCGGGGACGCTGCGGCGACTCTTGGCTCTTGCGGATAGGGGGCCTTGTGTCCGTGGATGGCCTCGGTGAGTAGCCGTCATAGCTGGGGCGTCCCTCAGACGCTGGTGAGCGCACGCTATCTGGGGTCACTCTTCCACGTATGATAGGTATCTGGCTCTTCCTGCTCTCGTTCGGAGACGTGGCTCTGGTCAGTCTCGTCCACGCCGTGGACCGCGAGGAGGTAGAAGGCGAGCGAGCAATGAGGTCATTGAGCGCCGCCTGGTCGAGGCCGAGATTCGTCGCCGCGTCGAACAGCTGCTTTAGGGCATCGTCGGTCTGCGCCTGGGCAGAAGACTGCGCTACGAACGCGTCCTGCGGTGGTCTGGGTGTGGGAGACTGCGGTGGCGGAGAAGCAGGACCTGCAGGACTCGGGCTCCTGAACACGGTCTTGAGGGCTGGGGCGGACTGTGGCATAGGCGGAAGCGCCTGCTCCGAAGGAGAAGGCAAGCCCAGCGACTTGGCCGAGACAGCAGACGACGGCCCAGGTACATGACGCGTAGGCGGCACGAGGGGCTCAGCGGTCACTCGCTGTTTGCGGAAACGTGCCATGAAGCCCTTCAAACCCGGCGTGGCGCTAGCTGGGGGTGTCGCAAGTGGCGCAGGCGGCGGTTTCAACCTCGTAGGCTCGGCATACCCAGCGGACATGGGAACAGGATCCATTCTCAAAGCCAGGCTTGGGGAACTGCCCGACGGTGCGCCAGAGTTCGGACTCCTCAGCTCGAGCGGGAACGGCGTAATCTCCTCTCCATTGGGCACCTGGTGCTTCGCACGAATTGTACCACGCAGCTTCTTGAACCGCGATCCGATCCTGCTCGACGACTGCAACGTCTGAGGAGTCGGCGACGCAGTAGGCGAGCGTAACGGGATAGCGTCAACGCTGGTAGACGCAGACACAAGGGTAGGTGAGGAGATCTTATTCGGGCTAATTCGCTTCCGGGGCAAAGTGCCAGAACCCTCATTGCCAATCTTCGGGATCGACGGCGATTTGCGCAAGGCCAGCGTAGCCGCCTCAGCCCTCCGCTGCACTTCAAGAGCGAGCTGAGTAGGGTCCATTCCCGCCGTCGGGGAAAGGGGCGACATTGGCGAAGTCGGCATCGCGTTCAAGGGAGGCGTCGGTGTAGACGCCTTGGCCGCAGCATGACGTAAGGAATCCGAGCGCTTAGGCGTCTGTAGCGGGCGTGTAGGGGACAACACCATCTGGATGGGCTCATCCTCGTTGGACTCCGGTTCGGGCGAAGACATGTCGGGCATAATGGAGATCTGGGGCGGCTGCGAAGGAACGGGAGGGCTGATAGCCCGCTCCGAGTCCTCAGCACCAAACAACGCCTCCGCCAGGGCCCGGTGCCTACGCATCGGACTGGATTCCTCGACGTCGGCGCTCTGCGGAACACCTAAGGACGCCTCTCTGGCCGGGGCCTTCTCAGCAGCGCGCGTGCTGGGAGACTCGATGCTGTCAACCACCGCGTTCAGCAGCGCATTCGCCTTCGCTACATGGTCGCTCGTCGCCGGACGCGGCGGGGTCACGGAAGCTTGTGGCTGTGGCTGCGGCTGAGGGGTCGAATTGACAGCCTGTCACGACCGGTCAGTCACACAACCAACTTAATGGCGGCAACAAATGCGACGTACCCTGCTGTCGCCGTTGAACGAGTAGTTCGACTGCGACGTGGACGGCCTCCTCTTCCTGATCGACCCCGCGCGTGCACGGTTCTCAGGTGTCGCTGCCTTCGTGAGCGCCGCGCTCACCAGCTTGTCCTGAATTGCCACGAAGTCGCTCTTCGTCAACCCAATCTCTCGCCGCACGGCATCCTCGGGCTCGAGCGAGTCGTAAGGCGACGTCCCGGCCGTTGACGGACCCGACTTGTCCGCGGGTGAGATGTCGTGCCAGGGCGTGTAGTCCGGGTCAAGGCTACTGAAGAGGCCGAACAGCCGGTCCTTCTTGTGGTCCTCGTCCCAGGTGTGGTAGCTAGACCCGGCAGACTCAAGCGAGGACCGCGACGAGTTCGCAATGGGCGAGAAGAGGAGCGCGTTGGGGGTCCCAAGCGAGAACGAGTTCGAGGCCGACTGCTGCAGCTGCTTCGACGAGTGCCGGCTGGAACTCACGCCGTCTCCATTGATGGCGCCGAAGTCGTGGAACGTCGGCGATGTCGGCGATCGGGAACCACTCGGCGTGGGCGACCGGACGATCCTGTTCGTAGCTTGGACAGGCGAGCCAAGTTCCATGCCAGACATAGCCGAGGGTGGGCGGTACTCGGGTTGCGTGAGTGAGAAATTGCCAGCGTGTCCATTGTCAACCCAAGGCGAATCAGGCAACGCAGGGGAGCGTAGCGACCGCGAAGTCGACTTTGAGCGTTCCAAGGCGTCCGCACCTTGCTCGTTAATGCTTGCGGTGCTGCCATTGCGACTGTGGCCAGATTGCGATACGCTGCCGTTCCGCCCGTGGGACTTCTGCGGGGTACCGTTGGGGCTTGCCGGGGTGTTCCAAGTCACGTTGGACGGTGTGCCAGGACGAGAGGATGGTCGCGAAGACGGCGACGCAAGAGGCTGGTACGCAGGGCCTGACAGCGGGGACATGGGCCTACGCCGGCCCATGACGGGCGAATCAGGGACATCAGAGGTGGGTGAAGACGCCTTCGCCGCGTTTCGCTGGCGGTCCTCAGGCGTGCTGCGACCATTCATAGAGCGGTTAAAGAAGAGAGGGGCTGTCGAGCCTTGCCCAGGGGAGACTGGGCGATTGCTCTGATACGAAGATGAGGCGCTGGAGTTGCTCCTGTGCATGGTGGACGCGAAACTCTGGGGTATCAAGGGTGAAGTATGGGTATTGAGGCCTGGCAAGCGAGGCGATGTTGCCCGTGGTGTCGTAGATGGCGTCAGATCCTCGCTGTCGAATGTAGCTTCCCGTGGGGTCATTGGACGAGGCATGCCCGGAATGTATCCAGGTAGACGAGGCGTCGGGGAGGTTGTACGCGAGCCAAGTGAAGATGATGCCCGCTGGTTTTCATCAGACATGACAGGGTCGTCAGAAGATAGCGCCGTCCCTGCTTCTTCGCCAGGGGAGGGTAGAGGAGACGAGGCCTCGGACTCGAGCTGTGGTTCGTAGTTGTCGTCAGAAAGACGCACATGAGGCAATGTCGAGGATAACTCACCGCAGTCGTCAATGCCGCGAGAGAGCCGTTCATATCTCTCGCGGGAGGGTGTGCGATGGGAGACCGCTCCATCACGATCTCATCATCTCCCTCCTCTTCCAACTCCCGTATTGCTTGGTCTAGCGCCAGGGAAGCCCTCCTCAGCCCGTCAGGGGACAGCGCTTTCGACAACCTCTTACTCAACGAGCTTGACGCGTAGTCCGAATGATCACCTGCTGTTGACCTCGAGCTACGATCCTTGGAAAAGATGCTGTTGTTGCCAGGACTAGAAGGTGCTGACGCTGTGTACGTACTGCCGCCTTCCGGTGTGACTGGCCGTAGGAGACTCTGACTGTCAGAGTACAACGAGGTACTGTTATCCCCTCTTGCACTGCCCACGGTGCTCATGCTCATTGTCGAATCCGACTGGGCAACAGTCCCGCCTCCACGACCAGTACGGCGACCAGAAGCGGCAGTACGCAGGAAGTATGCCTGGTCGTTGAACTTGCCTGAGCCGAAGAGATTGTTGCTCATTCGCCGACTGGACTGTGAGCCTTTCTGGGACGAGATGGAGGTCATCGAAGGGGCACCGTGCAATGACGGCGTCACCGCGGAAGTAGAGGAGTGCACCGACCGGCGCAGGGGATCCGCGTCGTCGTCTTCGCCATCGCCCGTGTTGGCCCGACCTTCGCTAGACTCATGCCCGCTCTGCTGGCCGCGCGATCGAGGAGTTTTACCATGCAGCCGTCCTAACGCCTCCAAAATCATATCCTCTTCCTCCTCCGTAACCTGGTTCTGAGACCCCCGCGCGCGTTGTTCTGCAAACTTGTTCTTCAGCTCATCGAGCCCAATAGGCTCGCCGGAGGAATTTCGCAACACACTGAAGCGTCGGGTGAGGCTGTACCATTGGAGCATCGCAAGGGTGGAGAAGTAGCGGGGTGAGCAAGAATAGGGACGCGGGAAAGAAGCCAGGAGGATACGCACTCGGGCAAGATCAATGACGTCCGGAAATCACTCGCAGGAGGCAATGAGGGGAGGGCGTCCTGCGTGTTGGTTGTGCGCGGCGACGCGTCAGGGACTGGGATGCGCCTTGCGTCTGATCTTTTGCTGGCGGGTGCAAAACACGAGTAGCAAAGATGAGGAGGGAGAGTCGTGGTGGACTTGAGCTGTGGTCGGGGAGTGAGATGTGGCGGCGAGGACTTACCGGAAGCGGTGCATGGGTAATTGTCTACTGAGAGGGCGAAGGTCCCCTGATTCGAGAGCCTCGTTGAAAACACGTTGAACGAGCGTGACTCGGGAAAGGCGCGAATGTCAGATCGCGCGTGTAGAATGCGGGGAAGAAGCGAGAGGGGCCTGGACAGGAACTGCGAGACAAGGAGATATCGGCAAGACGAGCGAGCAGAGACAGAGAGAGCGTGATCAGAAGTATCAGAAAAGCGAGCTAAACGATGGGCAGTAGGCCTCTAGCTGGACGATGTGGTCTGGAGGGGTTGAAAACGAGCGAGCAACGTGCTGAACACGAGTTGGAAACGCGAAGCCAAATCTGGTTGCCCTTCTTGATGAAAGTGGTCTCCTTGAAGCTGCCGTGTAGAGACAATGCCAATCGGGAGCAGTCCAGGCAAAGCAGAGACGAGGATATGTCTGTCGAGAAAGACAAGACGATGAGGAGGAGAGCAAGAGCAGCAGCGCACAGCACACAACAACCCCTCCCTTCATCCCTCACCAGCCCTCGGTCTCGCCCAATCACATCTCCGTTCCTTGATCGCTCCGAGCGTGCTGTCTTTTTCCGCGGCGTTTTGAGGCATAGGTGTCTCTGGGGTCTTTACACGAACATTACAACAGCCTATTTACAGTCATAAGCAGCCCCTTCCATGCGGCCTTTCAAACAGATCGCGTCAGAAGTTTTGGCAGGCACAATTTAGTTCAGACTTCCCGGGGTCTCATTACCTAGCTTCCCTATGCAGACCTCTTGTTCCGCTTAGCGCATACGTTGTGGCGTCCCGAACCAGGCTCCTACCCACCACCCTTTCGAGTTGAGGAGGGGCGATATATGTACAGCGGGGTTGAGACTAAATTCCAGTAGTAGGTGAAAAGCGGGATCCAGAATAAACGCGGGATTAGGCGCCATACGAGAATCAGGTCACATGCTACATACTAACAGAGGACGACCCCCACCTCAACTCTCAAGAGCGGCTGGCAACAAACAAACGTAAATACACGGAGCCCGGCCAAAAGACGCCCAAAATCCTCCCCATTTGGAAGGAGGCCTTGCGGGCGCTTGGTGGCATTTTTCAGAATAATCCGCATGCGAAGTCGCACTGCGTGCAGACATCTCGACGCGCGCGAGCAGCCACCGTCCTGCGCTTGAGCGTCACCTATCTGAAACAGGTATAATCACATGTTAAATAGGCCTACTATGAGTAGGACAATTGCACCTGCGTCGGCCTGCCTCGCGCACCAGAAGGCGACAGGTGAATGCACGGAGGTTTTACACTCGGCACCGTGAGGCTTGGATCTTGAAGACTCCAGGGTCGTGGGGGCTCGTGATTCAAGTCCAATACACATCCAAGCAGTAGCAGTATTGCCTTCGCTCGTGCGCGCGAGGTTACAACTGTTCCAATCGTGAGCCAGAAGTTACCAATCCAGGCGCGCACGCTTCCGAGACGCAGAGTTCTGTTACGCTCCGTGCTGTAACCCCGAAGCCCGATCCCCGAACCCCCGTACCCCGCTCCTTACTCCGCGTTACGTACTCCGTTCCTCCGTACTCCGCTCTTCCGTACCCCGTACCCCCGACTCCGTTCTCCGTACTCCGCACTTCGTACTCCGTACTTCGGACTTCCCCCGACCCCATGACTTACATGTCTCAGATAACCCCTCATGGCGCTACCTACATGAGGCTTTTGCTTACTGAGCTATCTACGTTATCTTACCCTTGGCAAGTTACTTCGTACTTTCGTTCTACTCCTTCCTATCACGTACATCTCTTATTGTTTCTATCGGGTTTCTGACTTAGTATAAATACTGCCCCGGAATGTAGTAGCTACTCAGTTCGGAAATCTCGTTATACCCATTACTGGTTCAACTCGTAGTCCGACACTCAACCCCGACCCTCTAGTCCGACCAACCTTCGTTCCCTTCCTACCAACCCCTTCGACCCAACCCCGTTCCCAAGTCCGACCTTCGTCCCGTCAAGTCCGTACTCCGAAGTCCGCAAATAGAGGACACCGAGTCGGAACCCGTGCGTTACTAATAGTTTCGCGAAAGTCCTCACCCCAGTGCTAGTCCGACCTCCGGTCGTACTCCGACCCCGAACTCCGTCCAAGTCCCGACCACCGGAGTTGTACCCCCGGACGGCACGGTCCTAACAGTATTTCCGAACTCACCGGGTTTCACTCAATATGTCCACTCGAACCGTAGTCCGCACTCAGACGCAATCTCGCGCCCTAGAGCAAGAAGACCCCGCCGAGAACTGGAGTGGCTGGACAGCTCGCCGAGGCGACTCAGCGACGCAAGAAGAAGCTACTCCGAGCCGCCGCGGGCAGTTCGCTCGAACAATCGTCGAAGCGTCCTCCGATGGGGACGACGAAGGTGACCCGCCTCAGCCTCTGGTCATCTCTACCGCGACTGCCTCGCAGGTACCCCGCGAGCCATCTCCGGGGAACCCGTTCTCCGAGGGTCAGCCTTCAGGTCCGAGCCGCGGGCCTCCGGGTCCGCCTAGTCCTCCAGGTCCGCCGGGCCCTCCAGGACCGCCAGGCCCTCCGGACAACGACCCACAAGGGCCGGGAGACGACGACACTAGCTCAAGCTCGGACTCCTCCGACTCCGAAGACCGGGTTCAGTCGCAACTAGCGACCGCGATCTCTCTCATCGCGCGTACCCTCGAACGTACTACCGCTCCAACTCCGGCGGTTACCCAACCTTCGAACAACGAGCGGCACAACGTCCGCGAGCCGGACCAGTTCGACGGGTCCGACCCCAACAAACTCCGGTCTTTCTTCACGCAGTTGGAACTTGTCTTCAAGGCCCGACCCCGAACCTTCGACTCCGATGAGAAGAAGGTGACCTACGCCATCTCCTTCCTCAAGGGCACCGCGCTACAGTGGTTCGAGCCCTACCTCCTCGAAGGCGACTCGGACAACCCCCCCATTTTCCTTACATCCTACGACCACTTCCAGGAGGAACTCCGAGTGAACTTCGGTCCTTACGACGCCTCCGGAGCTGCGGAGCATGAGCTGATGAACCTCCGGATGGGCGACAACCAGCGGATAGCTAAGTACATCACTCAGTTCACCCGCCTCGCTACTCAAGTCCGTTGGGGTAATGCTCCGCTCCGGTACCGGTTCTACGACGGACTTCCGAACCGTCTCAAGGACCGCATCTCCGAGGTCGGCAAGCCCGAGACCCTGGTGGCCCTTCGCGACCTCGCGCAGTCGATCGACAACCGCTACTGGGAGCGCAAGGCCGAGGTCTCGCGCGAGTCCGGACCTTCGAAGTCCGGTAACAAGTCGACCTCCGACTCCAAGTCCTCCAACTCCGGCAACAAGTCCGGAGGTAACAACTCCGGACAGGCCTCCTCGTCTACCCCGTCCAAGTCCGGCAATTCCGGTACTTCGTCGAAGTCTCCTAAGACTCCGAAGACCCCGGCCAAGACGTACACCGACAAGCTCGGTAAGGACGGAAAACTCACCCCCGAGGAGCGTCAACGCCGTTTCGCCAACAATCTCTGTCTCTTCTGCGGTGGAGCTGGTCATACCGCGAGTGCTTGTCCGAAGAAGACCTCGTCCGCGACTAAGGGTCGCGCCGCTCAAGCCAACCCCGCTCCCGCTGCGCCCGCTCCGGCTGCAGCCCCGAAGGAGACAAAAAATTAGTCCGCGGTCCTCCGAACTCCGTACCCCGTGAGGACCGCGTTGACTCCTCCGGTACGGAGATCCTCAGGCTCAACGCGTCCGCTCTTTCCGACCCCCATGCACTCTTCCTCGACTTGTACTCCGATCCTATCCCAACTCCGTTCCGCGCCCTTATCGACTCCGGTTCCTCCCATTGTTTCATCGACTCCGATTTCGTGACTATGTATCAACTCCCAACTACCGCCGTAACCCCGCTCCGTCTACAGCTTTTTGACGGTACTTCTAACCACCTGATTACTTCGTTTACCACTCTGCCCGTACATTTCCCGTCTGGAGAAGTCCTCAATATAGATTTCTATGTTACTCCGCTCGACAAGTCCGTGTCTGCCGTTCTGGGATACAGCTGGCTCTCCGCCTACAATCCGTTGATTGACTGGAAGAAGCGCAGCATCCAATTCCGTTCCGCACCCCCGCCGTGTCCTGTTTCTGACACCATGGTACCCCCGCCAGCTCCGGCTGAGCGTACTCCGTCTACTCCGTCTACTCCGGCTACTCCGGAACTACCGACTTCTCCTACTCCGACCTCCGTACCCCGGATCTCCCTTGTGAACGCTGCTGCTTTCGCTCGGGCTTGCAAACTCCCGGGGTCCGCGAGCTATACCCTGAACCTGTCTACCCCGGACTTGGCTACTGCGCGGAGTTCGTCCATCTCCGACTCTCCCCCGGACCTCACCGGAGTTCCGGAGGAGTACCACGAGTTTGCGGACGTCTTCAGCAAGACCAAGGCCGACATCCTACCGGAGCATCGCCCCTACGACTTAAAGATCGACCTGGAAGAAGGGGCTACTCCGCCACTCGGACCTATTTACTCCCTCTCAAAACTCGAGCTCGACACGCTTCGGGAGTATATTGACGAGAACCTCCGATCGGGGTTCATACGTCCGTCCAACTCTCCCTGCGGAGCTCCCGTCCTCTTCGTCAAAAAGAAGGACGGATCTCTTCGCCTTTGCGTGGACTACCGGGGCTTGAATAAGATCA
Source organism: Cubamyces lactineus (assembly GCA_022376465.1). Lineage (NCBI taxonomy): Eukaryota > Fungi > Basidiomycota > Agaricomycetes > Polyporales > Polyporaceae > Cubamyces > Cubamyces lactineus. The sequence goes on along the minus strand of JACDTU010000013.1, from coordinate 986,688 downwards.
CCCGGAAGGACCGCTACCCCCTTCCTCTCGTCTCGGACTTGCTGGACGCGCCGCGGAAGGCCCGGATCTATACCAAAATCGACCTCCGTCACGCCTACAACCTAGTCCGCATAGCTCCCGGAGATGAGTGGAAGACCGCGTTTCGGACCCGCTATGGGTCTTTCGAATGGTTAGTCATGCCGTTCGGACTTTCTAACGCGCCCGCTGCTTTCCAGCGGTTCGTCAATGACATCTTCGCGGACATGCTCGATGTGTGCGTCATCGTCTACCTGGACGACATCCTCATCTACTCCGACAACCCCGAGCAACACCGCAAGCATGTCAAAGAGGTACTCCGGCGACTCCGCAAGCACCGGCTTTATGCCCGCGCTGACAAGTGCGAGTTCCACACCGACTCCGTCGAGTACCTCGGTTACATCCTCTCTCCCACCGGACTCACCATGGCGGAGTCGAAGGTTAAGGCGATCTTGGATTGGCCCGAACCCCGGAAGGTCCGCGACATACAGTCGTTCCTGGGGTTCGCGAACTTCTATCGACGGTTTATTCCAAACTACTCCGAGATCGTACTACCGCTGACCCGCTTAACCCGCAAGTCCGTGCCTTGGCACTTCTCCGAGGAATGTCGGAGTTCGTTTAACGCTCTCAAGAAGGCGTTCACGACAGCTCCGGTACTACACCACTGGATGCCCGACCGACCCCTCACCGTCGAGACTGACGCCTCGGACTACGCCATCGCCGGCATTCTCTCCCTTACCACCGAGTCCGGTGAACTCCACCCCATTGCCTTCCACTCCCGCACCTTGACCGGCGCGGAGTTGAACTACGACACCCACGACAAGGAACTCCTCGCGATCTTCGAATGTTTCAAGACCTGGCGGCACTACCTCGAAGGTTCGGCAACCCCGATCGACGTTGTCACGGACCACAAGAATTTGGTATACTTCGCGACTACGAAGTTACTGACCCGCCGTCAAGCCCGATGGTCGGAGTTCCTCTCGCAGTTCAACCTCGTAGTCCGGTTCCGGCCAGGTAAGCTTGGAGCGAAGCCCGACGCACTGACACGCCGTTGGGACGTCTACCCAAAAGAGGGGGGCAGTGACTACTCCGTCGTCAACCCACACAACTACCGACCGGTTTTCACCCAGGAGCAGCTCGCCGCGTCCCTCCGGGCTACCTACCTCCGACCCCCCGTACTCCGAGCTTCCTTCGTCCTCGACTCCGAACAACTCCTCTCGGACATCAAGTCCGCTCAAGCAACCCCGACTCCTGACCCCGAACTATCTGCTGCACTCAAGCTCGCCTCCGAAGGTAACTCCCGATGGTCCCGCGATGAAGACGGGCTACTCCGACTCTCAGGTCGAGTCTATGTCCCGAACTCCGGCGACCTCCGCCTTCGCGTACTCCGAGCTTGTCACGACCACCCTACTGCCGGACACTGGGGACAGAACAAGACGCAAGCCCTGGTCCTGCGGGACTACGCCTGGCCCGGACTTCGACTCTTCGTCCGGGACTATTGTAAGTCCTGTACTACCTGTGCGCGAGCTAAAGTCCCCCGGCATCTCCCCTACGGTACTTTGAAGCAACTCCCGATCCCCGAGCGACCCTGGAACTCCATCTCCATGGACCTCATCGAGCAACTCCCGAACTCCGCTGGCTACACCGCGATCTTGGTGGTAGTCGACAGGCTCACTAAGCAAGGTATATTCATCCCTACCCACGACACGCTTACAGCCTCGGAGTTAGCGGACTTGTTCGTACTCCATGTGTTCTCCAAGCACGGAGTTCCCTCGCACGTTACCTCCGACCGGGGCTCGGAGTTCGTCTCTCACTTCTTCCGCTCCCTCGGTAAGGCCCTCGACATGCGCCTTCACTTCACCTCCGGTTACCACCCGGAAGGCGACGGTCAAACCGAGCGGGTTAACCAGACCCTCGAGCAGTACCTCCGGATCTATTCGAACTACCAGCAGGACAACTGGTCCCAACTCCTTCCCTTGGCGGAGTTCGCGTACAACAATGCTCCGTCCGCAACTACCGGTATATCCCCGTTCTTCGCGAACAAGGGCTACAACCCCGCCATCTCCGTCTACCCCGAGCGGGACCTCACCTCCGCTCGAGCTCGCGACTACGCTGTCGACCTCGACGAACTTCACACCCAACTCCGACAGCAGATCGCCGAAGCCCAGGCCCGGTACCAAGTACAGGCGGACAAACACCGTCTACCCGCGCCGGACTTCAAGGTCGGAGATCAGGTCTATGTCCGAGCTCAGCACATCCGGACTACTCGTCCCTCCAAAAAGTTGTCCGAGAAGTTCTTAGGTCCGTTCACTATCATCGCGCAGGTCGGAACTCACTCCTTCACCCTCCGACTACCGGACTCTATGCGCGCGGTACACCCCGTTTTCCATGTCTCACAACTCGAGCCTGCAACTCCGAACACCATCCCCGGCCGCGTCCAAACTCCGCCACCTCCGATCCTGGTGGACGGAGAACCGGAGTACGAGATTTCGGAGATCCTCGACTCCAAGATTGACCGCCGGCGTCGGAGTTGTCAACTCCTGTACCTAGTCCGATGGGCAGGCTACGAAGGTACGGACGAAGAAACTTCGTGGATCTTGGCCACGGAGCTCGGACATGCCCAGGAGCTAGTTTCGGATTTCCACGCAGCTTACCCGGACAAGCCCGGACCTCTTGCTAAATTGTCTTGAAGTTCACACGCGGAGTTCTCACCAGCAGATTTCTTTCTATACTCCTCCGCACTCGGACTACAAGATACTAGCTACGAAGTCCGAGGTCCGAAGTCCGTACTACCGCCCTACTCCGCCATGTCCATGTCCGCCGGGTCCTCCGGCCCCTTCCCCTCCTTCGCGCCCTCGCCCTGCTCCTCCTCCTCCTCACCGGACTTGCCCCGCGCGGACTTGTCCAACCCCGACCCATTCTCCTCCTCCCAGTCCGACCCAGCAACCCCCGCCCGCTCCAGCGCGTCCGCGATCGCGTCCTCCTTGTCCTGCGAGGTGATCTCAAGGATCTCCCGCAGCATAGTCCCGAACTCCGTCGCGAGTTCGGACTTCACCGCCTCGCGGACGGCCTCGCCGATGACGGCCTTCAACTCCTTCCGCACGATCTTGGCGATGGCATCGCCAAGACCCCGGACCTCCTCCCGCATCATCTCCTCCCGCTGCTCCTCCTCGTCGACCAGCAGGTCGATGACCCGCCCCGCGGTGCGCCGGTTGCGCTGCACCGCGACGAGCAGGTGCTCGAGGAGCTCCCGGTCGGAGAGCTTCTCCGGGTCGTCGGACCACCGGAGGTCGGACTTCCCAACCTCCGGAAGTCCGGAGCTGGCGGACATCCGAGGGCCCGTCGACGAGCCTGCGATGCTCGGGCCTCGGGCGACGACTGTTCGTGCTGGGGGGTTAATTCCGGGTGGCGCGACAAAGGTCCATCGGACCTCACCTGGCTGCAGCGGCTTCTCCGCCGCCTTCTCCACCGTCTTCTCCTTCTCCTTCTCCTTCCCCTTGCCCTTCTCCGCCCGCACCTTCTCCGAACTCCGAACTCCGGTGGGCGCGGGGGTCTCAAACCCGTCGTCGTCAACGACGATGGGGGCGGACTTGACCTTCTTGCGCTGCGGGCTTGGGGCCTCCTCCTTGCGCGCGATCCGGGCTTGGATGTCCGCGGGAAGTCCGCGGGCCCCGACGCACGCGCGCGACCGAGCTTTCTGGCATTGGACGCAACTCGACGTCCGCTTGCCCGCGCGGAACCGGCACGCGATTTGCTTCGCGGCGCACCGGTCGCACCTCGTCCTGTGGAACTCCGTTAGTCCGACCCCCGTACTCCGTACCCCGACCGGACTTACCGCGGGACGAGCAACTCCGCGTCGTCCTCTTCCTCCTCCGACTCCGGCTCCTCGTCCTCCGCGGGACGCTTGCTTCCCCGCGCGGAAGCCCCGGCCTTCGCGAGGGCAGCCTGGCGGATCAGCGCTGCTGCCTTCTGCGCGGCCTCGTACTCCGCGCGCTCTTTCTCCTCCCGTGCTCGCTCCTCCTCCGCTTTTCGCGCCCTGTAAACCACCGTTAGCCCGAACTCCGTACTCCGCAACCCCGGCAACCCCGGTACTTACGCTTCGGCTGCTGCGGCCTCCTCCGCCGCTGCCTTCATCCGGAGCTGCGCAAGGTGCGCCTCCAAAGCCTGAATGTTGTCGAGGGTTGAGGACATAGTGCTGGTGGTGGTGGTGGGAGACAAAGAGCGAGGACGAACTGGCTAAGTCTCACCCCCGTCTTATATACACCTTTCTTCATCGATTCTGACCCTGCCCCGATTCTTGATCTCCGTTCCCTGGACTTATCGGATTACCTTTTTTGGACAGACTTCCATTTCCCTTCACTATAGGCCCTCAAGGGTTCGGGCCTAGGGGGGAGGCACTGTTACGCTCCGTGCTGTAACCCCGAAGCCCGATCCCCGAACCCCCGTACCCCGCTCCTTACTCCGCGTTACGTACTCCGTTCCTCCGTACTCCGCTCTTCCGTACCCCGTACCCCCGACTCCGTTCTCCGTACTCCGCACTTCGTACTCCGTACTTCGGACTTCCCCCGACCCCATGACTTACATGTCTCAGATAACCCCTCATGGCGCTACCTACATGAGGCTTTTGCTTACTGAGCTATCTACGTTATCTTACCCTTGGCAAGTTACTTCATACTTTCGTTCTACTCCTTCCTATCACGTACATCTCTTATTGTTTCTATCGGGTTTCTGACTTAGTATAAATACTGCCCCGGAATGTAGTAGCTACTCAGTTCGGAAATCTCGTTATACCCATTACTGGTTCAACTCGTAGTCCGACACTCAACCCCGACCCTCTAGTCCGACCAACCTTCGTTCCCTTCCTACCAACCCCTTCGACCCAACCCCGTTCCCAAGTCTGACCTTCGTCCCGTCAAGTCCGTACTCCGAAGTCCGCAAATAGAGGACACCGAGTCGGAACCCGTGCGTTACTAATAGTTTCGCGAAAGTCCTCACCCCAGTGCTAGTCCGACCTCCGGTCGTACTCCGACCCCGAACTCCGTCCAAGTCCCGACCACCGGAGTTGTACCCCCGGACGGCACGGTCCTAACAAGTTCAATCTTTGCCATCATACAGAAACCATTCGGAGCCACCGTGTTAACAACGAAAAAGTGCACAACCGTGGCATGTTCACGTTCTATTTAGCTATCATGCACAGTGCATCGAGACAGTGCATTGAGCGTACTAACGCTTCCTAGTCATACTCATCCATCCTGTCCGCGGGCAGACATCCATCATGGCCCCGCGCGGATGACTGCGTGGGCTCACCGGTCAGTATAGGTTCTTGCGAAGACATTTGGCTGTTCGCGAATCGACTGGCAGACCATCCGAAGTGTGCGCGGGGCTCCACCGCACTGCCCTAGTACTTGTATCAGATATTCTTATCGATATTGGACCGCGCGATCGCTGAACCATAATTTCGAGAATTCATGCTGTGTTTCCACACAGAGCGCAGGGATGAGTTCATTGTGCAAGCCAGGATATGAGCCCGATTCATACTGGGACGGTTGAGGACGGTGGCTGCTCGCGCGCGTCGAGATGTCTGCACGCAGTGCGACTTCGCATGCGGATTATTCTGAAAAATGCCACCAAGCGCCCGCAAGGCCTCCTTCCAAATGGGGAGGATTTTGGGCGTCTTTTGGCCGGGCTCCGTGTATTTACGTTTGTTTGTTGCCAGCCGCTCTTGAGAGTTGAGGTGGGGGTCGTCCTCTGTTAGTATGTAGCATGTGACCTGATTCTCGTATGGCGCCTAATCCCGCGTTTATTCTGGATCCCGCTTTTCACCTACTACTGGAATTTAGTCTCAACCCCGCTGTACAATAACAATCGCCCTCCGGGCACGCCTGGACTACGCTCGTCTGAGACTCTGAGATGACTGGGTGGTAAGCAGCCCGATTGTATGTCGTAGGTAACACCTCCTCAGGGAATACGTCATTCCGAAGAAGATGGAGATTTACTTGGCTGGGTTGCTCACATGTAGCTTTTTCTGGCGGGGTCAGTCAACTACAAATAGCGCAGACCACATCCTTGGGGGATGTCATTGACATGGCTTGCTCCCACTGGCACTCTCTTATGATGGTATGGCGTAGAGTAGTACTGGCGAGCTCAAGGTATGCACTCTCATGATCGAAGTTCGCTACTGGGTCGACCTCTACTGGAACAGAAGTCGCTGAGGGATCACCCATGCCTGTAGCTGGGCGGCCGGCCATGGCAGCCTCAGTATGACATATGATTGTATTGCTGTGACCTGAGCTAATCCTTCTCGGGGCTTTTAAAATACGAAAGACGTACCCGACCTCACTACAACCTTTGGAGGGACATTCATGCATATCCAAGAGCTGCGCAAGCTGAGTAACACTCTGATTCTTGGCAGGCACCTTCACATCGTGCAATATTTCGGAGCTGGCCAACCAGCCAGTAAGTAATAAGCGGCCAAATATTGTGCAGGAGGCCAGTCATTACCAGATCTCCAGCCTCAACATCATCGCTTCGACCATAACGTACATCCCTAGTGCGAACCTAAAGTGAAACATGTTGTCTATGTGAGCAGCAGTGATAGAGCGCGGTACCGGAGTTAAGCGTCCATCTACAACAGAGCAATAAGTGGCGGAGACAGCTGCGTATTGCATACATCCATACAGCGGTATGAGAAATTCGTGCATAGCATACAACGGCAATAGCGCGAGAGCGCAGTTATGGCATACAACATCAATGGCGCCAGAGCGCAGAGTAACAGGGCAGAAACAACAGTATGAGCACGCTGGTGGCATGTTTTACGACTGACACGTACACTGTGATGCCCGAGCCTCAGAGAGTACCGCGTTAGAACCGGATTCCACCGCGGACAGTGCCGAACCATTTAAACGGCTACGTCAACAAAACGGGAAAACCAGAAGCACAGAGGCCTACCAGTTGATATGTTGCCGCATGCAATACCGACTGGTAAGCTCGGACGCATCCCTATATATCAGATGAGTAGCTGATATGGAGGAATGAAGGAGGGCTCACCCATCGCGACCGAACTCGATGGGCCAGGAACAGACGGCGTGAATCGCAGGCGATGTGTGCACGATGTGTGCACCTCTCTACACCGGGCTTGTTTACACCGTGACAGAGGGTAGCGCACCTACCTCAAACACAGGGCGCACCAGGAATCCCAATACAGGCTGAGATAGATGGCAACGAAGGCGGAGACTGTGCGAACATGACGGTAGAAGGAAGACAAGTGGGAGAAGCGTGGGAGCCACGTTCAACAAAACTTATGTCTCATGCACGTGATCGTTACAGCACTTAGTCACAGAAGAGCGAGCGTTCATGCGTGACGTGACGGTCACTGAGGACGTGATTCTGCCCCCTAAGACCTGTCCAACTACGTAGTCCAGGAATATATCGCCCCTCCTCAACTCGAAAGGGTGGTGGGTAGGAGCCTGGTCCCGAACGCGCTCCAGGTTTGTAGCAGGGAATGCGAAGTCATCTATCTTCGATACTGACCGCAGGTTCGCGGTGCCTTCATTTAGGAAGAGAAGGATGGCTTCTACACCTAAACATACGCACAAATCTCCGTTCCTGTCAACAACACCCTCCTCGAGCTCCAGAACCAATCTCCGAAAGATGATCAACGACACAAGTACACCCCGCTGTATTCTGCAGCATCGTACTTTGACTGTTGATATCGTCGTCACCTATCGAACCATTATTACCTCACAGCAGCATCATCGCACCCGCCGCCACGGCGCCCATAGCTCCTACCACGCCCGTCAAGAGCGGTTTCGGGACCACCAGGCTCCCGGCCGCCGCATTCCTACAACCGTCCAACCGTCAGCGATGAACACCCCATCCACAACGGAAGGGGTGGCACTCACTTCGATGCTGGGACAGCCGTCATGACCACGCCGTCGAACGTCGTCGTGAACTCCTTCCCTCCTGCGCTCATCGCGAGCGTGATAGCCTCGCCGCCCTTCGAGGACACCTCCACCACGGGCGCACCCGCGACCTCTATCGTGGTGGTATAGAGCATAGTCAGCATGTTAGCACGGCCGCTCGTTTGCACGCGCCAACTCACGAGTGACAAACGCCGAGAGCTCTGTCTTGCTGCTGATCACGCTCTGCACGTTGCCCAGCAACGAGCTCGCTGGATGGGGGTAACAAAACGTGAGCATTGTACACATTCTACCCCAAGCATGCACAACGCTTACCTTGCGCTAGCGCAGAGGACGCGGGCGTCGCTGCGGCCGTCCCACGAGAATCATCAGTACAAACATCCCTCCACCCACAGCATGAATAAACCAGCCCGGACGGCAGACTCACGCGAACTCGAAGCGCTGCTCGAAGAATCCGTCGTTGCGTTCGCCCCACCCGTCGGCGTCGCCTCCGCATTATCCACGCCCGCGATCGGGCTACCAGTAGTCATCGCGACCCACACCTGCCCGCTCACAGACTCGGACATCTCCACGACCGGACGGCCCGAGATCGCTGTCGGTCGCGCACCGCAAAACGCGCAAACACACAAGTGTCAGAACAAACAATGCGCTCAGGGAGGGAGGGAAGGCGACAGAGCCTGGACGCTGTTCGGGAGCTTACTGGTGATGTAGGCGGTGTATGCGGACGCGCTGGACCCTGCTGCTGAGATCTCGCTGTTGACGGCCTGGAGCAGGCTGCTCGCTGATGCGCATGATGAGACGCACCTCTAGAGTAAGCTCGAGCGTTCGACTGGGTGAGATGGCTGATCGCACCTTGTTGGGAGTACACTACAGGAGGCCGTGTCAACATTGCAGTTATGTCGTATAAGAGGTCGAGAGGGCTACTCACTGGATGCGTTGGCTGCGTCGTCACTGGACGTGTCTGTTTTCACTTGGTCAGTAGGAGCATGGGATAAGACATGCTTAGCTCAAACACAGACTCGTAGAGGCTCCTAGTAATTCATACCGATGGTTGTAAGGAGGCGGCTCTCCATCTCGTGAAAAACAGACGGATACTCACCATCACGTCTCGCGGGAAGAGCCCGCGCAGCGAGGACCGGTAGAAGAATCGCAAGGACAATCTTGAGCTGCATGTCGACTAACTATCTCAGGTGAAATATGAGGTCAAAGAGGTGCGCCTGGCTCCGACGAGATTTAATAAGAAATCCGACAGCAAAGGAGGACTATCAAAGCCCAAGTGAACGAAGGACGACGAAGACGGGATGCGGGCGGGCAGGCGTACAAGCAAGAGTCAAGCTCGGACGGGTTTCCACCACCCCCGACTGCCCACCCACCACAATATATACTAACACAACGCAACCAGATAACCGCCCCACGACGACCTGCGCCTCCTCGAACTTAACATATGCGCCGTCAAATACAGCCAGGGCTCGTTTCCGCAGAATGCGACGGTGACGGAGATGGATCCCGGACGTCGAGCGACGAACAGTGCCACGGGCTGCGTGCAGGTCGATATGATCCCATATCACTCAGTCGGAAAGTCGGGAGCTTTTTCGGGTTCTCGACTCCCTTTACGAGGGACGCTGGCGCTCGCACCGGCAGTCACGCAACGTACCGCACAGGCGCAGCTCGGGAGCCAGTCTGGAAGTGGACATCCAAGTTGCTACCGCCAGTGCTGCGAATACTGCGAACCGCTGATTGTTCCGTACCCACGACTCGACGGTGGATACGGGCTGGCGCTGAATCCTTGAGGGCTTGATATATGCATCTCTGGCGGGTGGCTATCTCGGACGTGCACCTGGTTCTAGTATCCCGACTCGGACGCCCCGTGCAGTGGCGATGCGCACGGCAACTCCGTCGACGTCCCAGTCTCTGTCTGATCTTCTTCACTGCAGGATGGGGGACTTGGGAGGGGGGAACCTAGGGAAAGGATAGTCGCATGGGTCCCGGGTAAAACAAACACTTGGGATGGTTCGCTGCGTAAAGCCCGGCCCCAACTAAGGTGTAACAACACCAGCAGCACTTCTTGCTGACAGCGACGATGACTGGTCACTAAAAGCGGGCGGATGCGCTGTCAATAACCTTAACACTAAACAGGATGTGATGATTTGTTACTCGGTACTTACTTCAAGCACGACCCCAGCGGGCCCTGCACTGCGCGAAGCGGAATGGGCCAAAGTCATCAGCGCGCCTCAATCCGCATGCATCTTGCTCTTTGACAGAATGGCGTCCGTATAGTACGTACGACGCACGATAGCCTTGCCCGATCTTCGGAATTGTCAAAACGTGAGTTTCGAGCACATCGAGGCTGGCAGCATCTTGGGACATGCTGTTCCAAGCAGCTCGAGCTCAGACAGCCGTTCACAAACATTTGCACGTAGAGTTGGAACAAGACAAGCTGTAGTGAGCTCGTGTACTTGATGACGCTCAGCTGCTGCTGTAGCCTCTTGCTGCCTGTGAGAGCATGACAGGCCGTATACCATACAGTCGACACAAGTTCGTTCGCGACCACCTCGCCTAATATCGTACAGCCATACTGAATCTGCCTACTGCATAAAGCGCCTAAGAGCTCGCGTATCTTTCAAGGACAATCAGCCAGCAGCCGCGACATCGCATCGCCCAAAGTAAGGAGATACATACCTCTTCGTCCACTCGTGCGCCGTCGCGAGGAACTTTGCCTTATCGTTCTTCAAGAGCTGCACGAGGGCGGTCAGATCAGGTAAGAGCTTTGCGCCAACTGGCGAGGTAGTCAAGCGATGGCCTACCGCAGCAATGTCGGGCTCGAACGGGTCGTCGGGGCTTGGGTTGTTCAGCTTGTCTTGGATGGTGCTCAAGACTGTCTCCGTATCCGATGTTAATGCAGGCCTGGGCACGTAGAGACGCGTACGAACCGGACGATAGGGTGATGGTCGGCTTCCACTGTCAATTATACAATATGTGAGAACGGGACGCCAGGCTCCTTCATGCATATCGACGCACCTGATCACGCAGGATAGGAACGCAGATTTGGCCTTCCTCGTTGATACCGGGGTGATAGATCTTGGTCGTGAATGTGACCTGAGCACCAAATGAAAACAGGATCAGCCAGCCAGGGTAAGTGGCAGACGACGATCGAGACTAACAGAGGGTGCTTTGAAGGGGAAGTTCTCGGGTAAGGTGAGATTGAAGTGGAATGTTCCGCCCTTGTAGGGACTGTTCGACTGTGATATATGTTAGCATACCGGACGTGGGGTATTGAGCCACTGGCACTAGGTACGCACCGCTGCCTTGATCGCACACTTCCACTCGAACATGTTGTCTTCTACGGGCTGGACACTCAAGCCCTTTGAGAGACATCATTAGCCCTGCGGCATATGCATTCGTTGTTGGCATACCTCGATCGGGTTGTTGGTGATGTCCCTCAGTTCCTGATGAGTAGCACCGGGTCATTAGCATTGTGCGCCACAGCGATATATGGATGCAGACTAGTCGCACCTTCTGGATGCGCCTGTGTGGGGATGGTCAGATGAATGTTATTATATGCAAAGACGAGCATACCGGAGGGCAGTCATGTTAGAAAGACGGTCTTGGGTGATCCTGAAGTGGCTGGATGGTGGTTGGAGGTGAAGCTACTGTGCCAGTCTCTCCGGGTAGTCGGTCCGCGCCTGCTATGTGGGCGCTTGCACTGATTCATGGAATGTCTGACCGTGTATGAGCGTTCGTCAAGTTCCTCTTCTCTCTTCAAGTTCTACTTTCTCTGTCTTCCTAGTGCTTCAGCCGCGCCAACGACCACGCTTCTCTGCCTGGACCAAGTATTTATTGTACACTATCTGTCTGTGTAAGATTTCCGTAAAGTCCGACTACCACGACAGCACAAGACCACTCTCGGCCACCCTGAAAAGTCTTGTGCCACAAACGAGCCCTGGGCTGCCAGCACACTCTGTGAGTATATATCAGTCTTCATGAATTGGCTCGCCAACAGGCGGTTTGACAAGGCACGACATGGAGATCTCCACCGCCTCACGCGAGCGCTCGCCTCCTCCAGCTGCCGCGACTCCCCCCATCCCCGCACACCACCCGTACAACAGCAAGAAACGCAAGCATGCCGCGCTCACCCACACCGCCGCGTCCTCTCCCGCACCTTCAGACTCTGGTGCGACTCCCGGCCCAGAGAATCTCGTCCTCAGCTCGCGACACGCCGACCTCGCCTCCCGCCCCCGTCTGACAATCTCCCGACATCCTGGGTTCGTGCCCGTCGGGCCAAATTCCCAATTCTTCACCACCGAGCCATTGTGTTTCAACCGCCTCAACTTCCGCTATACCCCCGCGGGCCTCTCTCCACCCGAGTCCGCGCTCCCCTTCCGCACCATCGAGTCGCATCCGACCACCTTTCGCGTGTCCTGGGAGGATCGGAGCCCGTTCATCAAAGTCACGCAGGATGGGTTAGGGCTCCAAGGCGAGAAAGGGTTCCGCAGCGCGCGCTGCAACGCGCCCATCCGGGAGGGCCGCTGGTACATGGAGGTCAAGATCGAACTCGGAGCGGGCGACAAGCCGCCCGGTCTAAAGCGCAAAGAGGGGAGCCACGTCCGCCTCGGCTGGGCGCGCCGCGAAGCCCCGCTCAATGCCCCCGCGGGATACGACGGGTACAGCTACGCGATGCGCGACAAGACGGGCGAGAAGGTGCACCTCTCGCGCCCGCGCCCATACGGGCGGCCGTTCCGGACGGGCGACGTCGTCGGGATGTACATCTGCCTCCCGCCGCGGCGCAAGCCCGACCGGCGGGACCCGTACGACCCCGCGCACATCAAGCGCGAGCGCATCGCGATCGAGTTCAAGGGCCAGGAGTACTTTGAGTCGCTCGAGTACGCGCAGTCGAAGGAGATGGTCGCGCTCATGGACGCGAGCGACCGCGCCAAGGCGACGAACACGTCGTCCCTCCCGTCCTCGTCCACGAAGAAGTCCGCGACGGTCAAGAACGTGCCTGCGAACGCGCGCGGCGTCAAAGGCAAGGGCGTGCCCGAGGAGGCGCCGATGCGTCCACTCCCTACTCTAGGGCCGGAGTCGTACATCGCGTTCTTCATCAACGGGGAGTGCCAAGGCATCGCGTTCCAAGACCTGTACGACTACCTGCCCCTTCGTACACCCCCGAGCAAGGCAGAGCAGAAGAAACGAGCCAATAAAGAAGGTCTCCGTGAACACAAGGAGAATCCATTCGACGACGGCACGCTCGGGTACTACCCGTTCATCTCCCTCTTCAACGGTGCGCAAGTGCGCATCAACCCAGGCCCGTCCTTCGACTACACGCCGCCCCCGGACATCGATGCCGTCGTAGCAAACCCCGAAGTGGACATCAAGCCCCAACCGGACGCAAAACCAACCTGGCGCCCCGTGTGCGAGCGGTACAGCGAGTACATGTCCGAGCAATGGGCCCTAGACGAGCTCGAGGAGAAAGAAGCGCGCAAGACACAAAAGGTACATACATCCACACACCCTCCTCTCTTCCGCCCGTCCCCTCATAGAACTCCGGCCTGGGTACTAACGCGCGGACCCTCCCACAGACGGACGTCGACGACGAGCAAGTCCAGCAAGAAAAGCGGGACCAGCGCCTCGCCAAACGCCGCGCCCAAGCCGCCGCCCGGCGCGAACGCAAAGTGGCAGCGGCAGCCCAGCAAGACGGCGGCGGCGACGCCCCCGGCCCTCCCGGGCCCAAGAAGAGCAAGCTCTCGTCCGAATGGCCCTCCTCCGCGCTCTACGCGCGCAGCGCCAGCGCGACCCTGGACGTGGACGTGGACGTGGACGTGGACGACTACGGGCCCCCGCTGACGATCCCGCACGGGGCGGCGGAGGCGGCGACGCCTGACATGCCGGACACGACGCGCGAGGGCAGCGAGCGTGTGCCGTCGCCCGCGCCGACGGTCGGGTCGAGCATCGACGCGCACATTGCGGGCCTCGCGGGGTACAACGACACGAGCGCGTACAACACGGACTACGAGGACGGGGACATCCTCGCTGCTGCTGCCGCCGCGTCTGCGTCTGCGCACGATCGCGACGGCGGTGGCGAAGGGGCGGATACGGACGGCGATATGGGGCTGGAGGACGCGGAGATGCGGGACTTTATCGAGGACGCGATCTCGTAGAGTCGACAGAGCAATCGCAAGTATTCACAAGTGCACTGCGTTTTTACACGAAGCGGGACGAATAATAGATACAGTGGGGGTATATAAGTAAGGGTGATTCGAGGGAGCGAGGAGAGAGGGAGCTACTTCTCAGACCATAGACGCATGCAGCGAAGATTACCCGAGCTCGAGATTAGGAGTAGTAGTGAGGGTGAGAAGGCGAGAGATAGCAGGAGGAACTACTAACGAGCGGCGTCGGTGCATAATGATAGCGCAAGCGGGGAGTGCAAAGGAGTGTGCGAGCTAACAACAGTATAGTATCAAGCAGCCGTTTGGCAGCGAATCAAATTCAGTTCCACCGCGGAGGCGGGGAACGGATGGTGTAGCTTGAATGCGTCGTCAGTTGAGGGGCAAACGCAGGGCGTCTCAACTGCGACTCGACTTACCCAGTGGTTTGACCATACCCCTTCTGGATCTCGACACGGATGTCATAGATGAGGTCGCCGGATGTAGGTTCCCATCGTACGCTGCACCAGTTGCGGCGGCCCATGATGTACTTGCTCTTTGGTGGACTGCCGTCCGTGTCTTTCTCGAAGATAGGAACCTGCGGCAACGTCAGTCTTACATGCAATGTCAGCGGAATGTGGAACTTCGAACTGACCATGATCTCGTCAGTCTCGGCGTGGTGCAGCGTCCTGTGCGTCTTCGTCGCGAGGGTGGACACCATGGTGATGACACCGTTTGGTGGTCTACGGTGATAATTCGGCGGTCAATGATGATAGTTAGCCGACATTGAGCTCCTGGCACTTACGGCGTGTTGACAATGGCACCTTGTCATTGCGTTGAAAGTCAGACTACGACGCCAGCCGAGACAATAGGCACGTACTAGACACAACGTTGACCATGTACCGATGATCAAGAGTAGGAGGAACCCCAGGCTTCTTCTTGTCCTTCACGAACGTCCTAAAGACACCCACTGCCGCACAGTGCACGTCGCCCGACACGAAGCTGATGCGGGAGTGCGTATCCAGCGCGTACTTCTGGAGCTCCTGTATCAGCCAGTTCCTCTCTTTCTGCACCCGTCGGTCAGTTCCAGAGATGGCCCGCCAGTCGACGCCCGCATAAGTACTCACCTTGTGATGCTTAGCCGTCCAGTGGTCGTTCTACAATCATGGGAGGTCAGTCTCTCCAGCAGCCAAAGAGGGCGTAATAACGGTACCAGATCGTCGAGGAGTTCCGCATCCGCGTTGAACTTGTTCACGAACCCTGACAAGCCAAGCGAGCCGTTCCGTCCCAGCGCAACCAGGGGATTGAAGTTCGAGCCCAGGGCGCTCTCCAAGAAGACCATCCGGGGGTATGCAATCGGAATACCTACGAACGATCTGCCTCAGCCGACAAGCTGCTGTCGTTCTGGACGTGCACGTACCTAGTTGTATGACCATATGTTCCACGGTGCGCGGCACCTCGCGCATTCGCGCAAAGACAGCTCTGTACTCGGCCGGACTGCAGACCTGATCCAGCTTGCGTTCCGCTCTACGCACCATAGACAAAATCAGGACTAATCCTGCCTAAGGTGGCTACTACACGTACCTGCAATCAAGAAGAAGCATATGAACCTGCGGGCCTAGCCATGAAAGAAACGAGTGCGAGGGGTAGGGAACATAGGGTCCCGGACCACCGATGATCAAAGACTTGAACGGATGGTGTCGGTCGTCGATTCCATCCACTTCGACTGGTAAAGAGGTAGAGTATCATGAGGTGATCGCATGCCGCCATAGTCTCTCAGACTTACCGTTGATGAAGCACTGGAACAGTAGAAAGAAGAAATATCCTCGAGAGCCGATGCTACAGGGTGTGAGAAGCAGTGGATGACGCACGGGGTCAGTGTGGGTGAGAAATAGTCAGTCTACGTCCGATACTATGCTGTCCTCGTCATGCTCACGTTGCAAACACCTCTGACTTCATGAGGTCATCAGGGTCTGTGCAAAGCCGAGAATTAGCGTCCACGTTTCGCCAAGTCAATAGCAGGCCACATACAGCTACCAAAACCATCGATCTTGGCAAAACCGGCAGTGTCAGTCTGTGTACTGCCTGACGCTGAGGAAGGTCGGCAGGGCTTACCAGGTCTGCGCGCTCACCGTGTCAGTACACTCACTGAATGCCTTATCTCAGAATAACGCTCACCATGGTCATCTGCAAAGTCCGTTCAGTCAGCACATTGGCAATCTCGCAGTCATAAGGGATCCCGTACCCAGCATGTTCAGCATCGGTCTGAGAACCGTACGTCAGCACATACGACAAGCGCATACCACGTCGGACCGAGGAGGACTTACATAGTACTGTTCGCCCGCGCGAACGCCCCGCTCCGGAACGATTGGCAATAGTGGTTGAAGTAGAAGCGGTCTATCGCGAGCCGCATCTCCTCCGTCAGCCGGTACGCTTTCTTCGCCTCCGGCTTCGTCTGCGTGACCCAGTCTTGCAGCTCCGGCTCGCGGACGATGCTGTCGCAGTATAGCTGGTCGCCGCCTCCTACAAGCGCGTGGAACGGTTCCTCCGCATGGTGCGCGAGGAGGTCCATCCAGACGGGGTCGTACCCGCTCTTGAAGCCCGGCCCGCGGAAGTCGTCCGAGTTCACTCCTGAACTAAAGCCATTACACTGCGCACGTTGAGCATCGCGCGCGGCGGTCGACCGAGGAAGCACTATGACACTCACTGAGTATGCGGCCCAGCGCATGTTTTGGTTGCGGCCGGGCACAAAGAAGGTCAACTCGATGCCATTATTGATGGTATAGTGAATCTTCATCTCGTGCGACGAGAGGGGTATCTCAATCATGAAGCGCCAAAAGGTGAAGGTGCTGCGGACAGTCAGCGCGCGCACCGCTACACGGCGAAACAGCCCTACAGCTCGACTCACCCGCCATTACCATAGTATACATATAATTCCTGGCCCTCAACGTGTCGTTGTTCAGGGTCATGACCAGGCTCGTAGTCGCCATTCTCATTGGTGGGGGAGGCGGGAGAGACGTTGGATAGTGGGTCCGCGGGGTGGGGACCGAGATCAAACGACTTTCCGTGCTTGCGACTTGACACATGTCGCTGAAGCTTCCCGACCTCGCGATTCGGATCCCAATGGTACGTTAACATCGGAAGGGGTTCATACACGGAGCCGGCATCCGCAGCTATCAGAAGGCACACGCGTGCAGGCACAAAGCTCAACATCCAACGTGTCTCGGATAGAAGATAGAGGCGACGCAGCGCCGCACGATGTACTCACTCACAATCATCGCCGCCCCTCGCCACACCCCGCGCTCGTCCACGGTGTCGTAGCGGAGGAGCGGGCCCGCCATGAACTGCAGATACGGGTTCATGCGCGCGACGCGCAGGTTCCTCGACCGCTCGACCGCGCTCATGTTCGCGAAGAGAGAGTGCAGCGACTGCCCCGCTCCTGAGGCAGTCGATTCGGTGCGCGAGACTTCCGACCAGCTGACATTGCCCGCACTGGGTACCCGCATCCCCCCGGGCTTCAGCCACGACGGGTCTTTGGGTGGCGGCGGTGGCGGAGCGCCTCGCCCGATGGAAGGCTGCGGCGACGGGGGAGGGAGGAACCCGCCGACGAAGGGCTCGGCCATTGGGCCTACCTCCTCGACGGGTTGGAATGTGCCATCCTGTCTCCTGAAGGGCGCGGTCCAACGCGCCTCATCCTTTGCAAGGCGGGACGGGGCGGTCAATCTCGGGCTGCAGTCGCGCGACCGACGAGACTTGCCTTTTGTGCACGATGGCGCGCATGCCACCCCGGGTTATCCATAGGCTAAGGTAGGTTGAGTGTGGGACGTGTATGACCCGCCGCGGCTGCAGTTGATGGTACAGAGAAGGAGACAAAGAGACAAGCTGGCGTAGCGGAGGTAGACGGAGGACAAGATGAAGAAAGCGCGGACGGAAGGAATGCTTGGAGGAAAGAGACCCAGCTGATGGGACTCCGGCTTCGGCTCTCGCTATGCACAGCTGGTCATCACACATTTTCTGCTAGCGGTAACCGCATCCCTGAAACCCTGCGTTAGGGTTCCCTCGACGCCTCAAAGCCCTCTCGATGTCGTTATCCCGGGCGTCGGCAAGGTTCGTTCCTCGACATCAAAATCGCCAACATCTTCCACAGTAATGCCTACTTATTCAGCAAGGGCCGACAGACAGTCCGTGCATCTGTGAATACCGTATAATTCCTCTCCTCCAGCCATCGAGGACACCGCCCCGCAGGTATACTGTAGGTAATATCCTATCGACCGAACTCGAAACACACCCCCGAATTCCACAAGCGAGTCCTTCTGAAGCGACCGCCTACCCTGCATGCTCCACCGCAGTCGTCACGAGCTTGCCGTCCACGACCGTCGTCCTGAACATCTCCGGGATCGGCTGCTCGTTGAACACGCCCTCCTCCTCGCCTTCCACGGGCAAGCTCACGTTGATGCTGCTGCACTTGGCCGTCGTGATCTCGACATCGAGGCAGTCCTTGGACAGGTAGATTTGGCCAGAGTCTGTCGAGTCCAGCTGGATCGTCGGAGCCTTGCCGGTGATTTGCAGCGCAAACGAAGGCGAGTTCGTCACGGAGACGGATGAGATGACCGACTCCACGAGGACGCTTGTCTTGGTGCAATTTACTGCGACGAGGTGAATACACGGCCCCCAGCAGAGAGACACGAAGACCTACCCATCGTCACTGCGTTGCACTTGCCCTTGACTACGACCGTCGTGTTCTTGCACCCGTACAAGTTAACCGTCTGACTGATCTCAACATTCTCGAGCGTCAAGGGGGACTGGTTTTCTTGGTATTCCTATAAAATCAATGAGTAGGTTCACCAGATGTCACCGCCACATTGCCGAGCACAACTCACAATCGCCCACTTGTTGCCCTCCAAGGCGAACTTGGCAGGCTTCTTGCCCATGAGCGCCTGCGGTTTGCTGGGCTTCGTCGGCTTCTTCGCCGCGGGAGGTGCTGCGCGATCCATGAGTCACAACATGTCTACCGGGGTTCGATGTACACGAAACGCACAGGAAGTCGTAGCGGGGACAGTGCCGCCGGCGCGAAGCGCAGGGTTCTTGTGGGTCATCTGGCTCTTGTCGACCTTGCGCAGGCCCTTGGTGACTTCCTCGCCACGGTTCAGTTGCTCGAACACAGCGTTGATGCCGCCAGCAGCAGGGGCCGCACCCGGGACGGGGGCGGGAGGAGCGGCAGGGGGCGGAGGAGGAGGAGGAGGAGGAGGCGCGCCGCCTGCTGGTGCATGTGCGGATGAGGATGCTCTGAACTGATCTACAGAAACGCCCTGTACAACATTAGCCAGGTCTGTTGAATGCATACGGTAAGACGGGACTTACCTTGGGATTCCAGACAAGTCCAGTGGTGTGGTATTCCATGATGTATTTGCGCATTTCCTCCAGCAACGCGATGTAGGCCTTTACCCACTCGGCATGCTTGGGGTCCCTGAACGGCTACGTGAGGATGAAATGGACCGCCAGACTATAGACCGCTCACTTTTCCTTGAACTCCTTGATAACACGATTTCCATAGAATTGTGTCGAGTCTTTGACCTCAGCTACGTATGGACCGGGTTTGGGAGACTGCGATCACAGTACTTCAGATCCCCACTCACACCCATATACGACTCAGCACTCACCACAGTGATCCAGCCGATGCACGGCGCGCCCTCCGCAACAGTCGAGAGATGGTTGAACCACTCCCTGTCCTTCCGATTCGCCTCCTTCGCCCGAGTGATCGCCTCGATATCCTTCTGCAGCGGCGAAAGGAGCTTCTCGAACTCAGCCTGCTCCGGCTTCTTGCACGACGCTGCAACTAGCAGCAGTTCACGGAGGTCCTTGAACTCCTGCTCTACAAGCCCGACCTGGCCCAGACCTCACGATCAGCACTGCAGCCACAGGGATCGATAACGGGGCGACACGCACCTGCTCGACGACGGACGGGCTCGCGAAGCTCTTCGTGAGCTCGACGAACGGCTTGAGCTTCCCGTCAATGATCTGCTCGTCGAACGCAGTCACGCTCCGGGGAGTCTCCGCAGGTGCGGCGGGAGGTGCGATAGGAGCAGGCGGGGGAGGCGGGGGCGGTGGGACAGGAGTTGGCTCCGCGTTCACGGGCGCGCCCTGGGTGACAGCACCAGCGGCCTGGGCTGCGGGCGGGAGATAGGAAGTCGCGAGCGACGCGAGGTCTTCAAGGCGAGACGTCGTCGCCTCTAGCCTGGTGCAGCACGAGCAGGACGACTTGCGTCAAGAAACGGGAAGCGGTGCGATGGGCCGCGCGGCATACGCGTCCGGGGAGAGACGTACCTCTTGATAATGGTGGCAAGCGAGTGCAGCCCGCCAGAAGCCATTGTGTGTCGTACGTACGGTCGCGCGGTGAGAGAGATTTAGCTGAGGAGCAGCGATATCTGGAGAAAGATGCGATACGGTCGTGGAGGATGTTGCTGACGGCTGCGAGGCGGAGGACTGGCCGTCGTGCAGTGCGCGTGGCGGAAGCGCGCCCTCCAGGGACCGGAACACCCCGACCGTTCTGATCGCCAGTCAAGATACACTTCTTACACAACCTTCAAAGTCAATTGTGTATCCAGTTACAGTAGATGAGTTCACAGTCTAGGCAACCATATTATACGATACTCGTGTAGCCCTTGTCCGTCTACTCCTTCTGGATCACTCGGAGGAAGCAAACACAGTGCATCGATAGCGTGCATCAGTCTGCTATGCCTGCTCAGAGGCATTATAAGTACGACAACGTCCGTGGGTATATCACTGAGGTTCGCCATCTTGCTTGGCAGGCGCCCCAAGCTCTCGCTCTTTGTTATGCGCCTTCTGCTTCTTCTTAGCCTTCTTCCTCTTTTGCCGTTCACGCTCTAGCTTTTTGGCTTTTTGGAGATCTACCTTCGACAAGCCGGGGTTGTATAAAGCGTCCAGCTGGAAAACGCATACTGTTAGCCCATGACATTGGAACATATAAAGCCACGATCCGAACCTTGTCGAGCAGGATCTTCCTCGCAATCTTCCTGTTCTGCTTCAACGATCGAGTCTCCTGGCACGCAACTCTTATGCCAGTGGGCTTATGTAGCAGCTGTACGTTGTTCTCCGTCTTGTTCACGGACTGGCCACCTGGACCGCTGCCTGTTTCCAAGTATGATCCGCATTAACAGGACATAAGATACAGATACGGGGTACCCGGCACCTCGGACAAAAGACTCCTCGAGGTCTTCCTCCTTTAGCTCCGGAATGATACGGCCTTTGTGCGCCTTCTTCAGTTGAGAGAAGAAGCGCGGTACTTTGGCCTTGGGGTCGTCCGTATCAGGCTCAGGTTGAGGAGAGTCCTCGGCACTGGTCATGATTGACAACACCTATTCAGAATGTCAACGAGAAGAAAGATAGGGCGAGCTCTCTCGCTTACTTGGTCTGGCCATTCCGCCTGTTTGCGCTGGTCTTGCCTTTGGCTTGCTTGATAGTCTCATTCGAGCCAAGCTCCGTGTCCTCTCGGATGTTCAGCTCTGTGTATCGTTCCTTCAACGGAGCGCTCAAAAGATAGCAACAAGCGTCCCATACGCACCCCATATTTCCTTCTCATCAGGACCTCGTGCCTCCTCCACCTTCCGCGCCTGGACGACATTCTTCCGGAGCACGTCCGCAATTTCTCTGACCAGCGTGACCTTTTGCTCAAACTGCTTCGCGTCCATTTCGGGGTTATAGGGCAACAGGTCGTTGCGAACCTTGTCGCGGAATGCTGGGGCAACGTGGGGTGAGCACCGCACGACCGCAAGCACGCAGAATACACGCTCACCATTCCGTACGACAGTGTCACCCCGGAATGTCGACGCGGACGCACGCAACGCTGAGCGATACGCCGAGCGTGCAGAGGCGAGAAGAGCCTGCGGACTGCTCATGTTGCCTGGGGTCGTGCTAGCAGAGACCGACCTGAAGAACTGGGAGAAAGTGCAGCTGGGCTGATGACGGCGGGGAACTTGGCTGGGCGCGGGCGACGCGGAGAAGAGCCGACGGTCACGGAGCAGTCACACGTCATGTGCCCGATCACCAGATCCATCGCGAGATTCAGCGCGCGACGCGTCCATATATGGTCATCGCTGTGGAACGTCGCCCTGCAGAGCCCGCTCACTTTTCCCCTCGTATTAACACCACAACACGCGTTTTGACTCAATTTAATATAACATGGTATAACGCACCGCGTATACTACATGTGTGTACATACGTCAGAAAATTTGAACCACAAAGTGGACCTGTAGCTCCCCAATAACCGCAGCATCCAGCAAAGACGACGTTCCCGACGTTCTTCTCTCGTCTTTCCTCCACAAATACCGCCAGCAGCCCGCACGGGTCGCTACCTCACAATTCGTAGACTTTAGTACCCATACGAGCTGTTGGCAAAGGCATATTGTCGCGTTCCTGAGATAGCGTCTCACGTGACACAGATTACAGTTTGTTGAATGGTTGGACGCGCCTCGGAGTCTGAACGACCTCTCTTCATCCCGTACCACCACCATCCCGCGCCCCCCTTCCACGCGCGCCGTTCCGCCCTCGTCCCTCGCCTCAGTGCGCTACCCACACGCTTCCCATACACATTTTACTAGTTTTCAGCACAATACCAAGCAATGTCTGCTGCGAAGAAGGCTTCCGCCGCGAAATCCGCCGCCAGCAAGAAGTCGGCTCCTCGGGCACCCGCAGCGCACCCGCCCTGGGTCGACATGATCAAGGTTGGTACACACAGATCCACAGGGCATACCAAATTGAATGCCGCAGCCAATGGTGCGCGCGACGCGGCGCGGCGGGCATCGTTGACTTCCTCGGCCAAAAGGGGTAGGGTGCAGGGCATGCCCGCCGCGCCGCGCCACTTATCTCCGTCATGCCCCGCCCCTTCCGCATTAAGTCGGGCGTCGCTGCACATTCGTCGTGCAGCGTTATGATGTGCACCAGGCATAGTGAAATGTTGGGCTAACCGTGATTTCAAACAAAAATTGCAGGAGTGCATCGCTGCCCATCCCGAGGATGCCCGCCATGGCGTCTCACGCCCCCAGATCAAGAAGTAGGTCTCCAGCCGGCGTTCCCTTCATTTCTTTCTGACTTTATGTGTCATACAAAGGTACGTTGAGGACAAGTACGGCCTCGAGATCGGTGCCGCCCAGATCACCCAACTCAGCAAGGCTATCACGAGCGGGGCGGAGAAGAACATCTTCGTCTTGCCGAAGGGTAGGTTTCCCGCGCTCGAAGGGAATAAGTTCCGTCTGGTAATATTACTCTTCTTAGGCCCCTCTGGGCGCGTGAAGCTCCCTCCCAAGTCCCAGCGTCCTGCAGACGCAGCTGCTAAGGAGGTAAGGCATAGCGTTCGGTTTGTGAGGCTGTGCACCGCAGGTAGTAACTGACTCGGCAGAACAAGCCCGATGTGAAGCCCGCAAAGGTTGCGCCCAAGCCCAAGGCTCCTGCGAAGAGCGCAGCCGCGAGCAAGACTGCTGCCCCGAAGAAGGCTGTGACTGCGAAGAAACCCGCCGCTGCAAAGCCCGCCGTGGCGAAGAAGACTGCACCCGCAAAGTCGAGAGCCAAGTCCGCCCCGGCGGCTAAGCCCAAGGCTGCCCCTGCGAAGAAGGCTGCTGCACCTGCCGTCAAGAAGGCACCCGCCAAGAAGGCTGCTGTACCAGCGAAGAAGACTGCTAGTGCCAGCAAGCGAGACTCCGCAAAGAAGGTAGGCATGGCGAAATGAACGAGGGGAATTGGGGCTGACATCATCGTGCGCAGTCGGTGACGGGCAAAGCACCTGCCAAGAAGCCCGCCGCTCGCGCCTCTGGGGCGAAGTCCAGTGGACGTACCGCGAAGGTATTTGTCTCTTTCAGCATGATTTGTGACAAGGCATGTTGTACTCACTCGCTGAACCTTAGGCGGCCAAGAAGTCGTAATCGCGCACTGTCCCGTTTCTTTATATTCTCGTATCTGTTCCGCTCGTCTCGTTTTGTCTCCCGTCCTCTCCTACTGATTCCTATTCCATCACGCTCAGTATGCCTATGTATGTATGTATGCCAGCCCGCCGTGTCTCCGTGCGCCGATGCGTACGCACCGGCGGGTCACGCCCTTTTTCCGGCCAAGGTCGCCGCCACGTTGCGTTCCGTATACTCATGTACCAGTATTCGTTTTCCCGCACCCCAGCGCTGGGAGGACAGTAGTCGTCGTATGTATACACACGTATCGTATGGACACCCTTCATAGAGTCTTTGTCTCTTCGTTTGCGCTTCCTCCCCCCCTTGTCCCGTCTTCCTTTCTTGCGCTACCGGTACCGTGTTGTAACTGTACGAAGGTAATGAACTCGTTCCATTGTACGTCTAACGCGTGAAAGTACAGGGGCAGCTTTGTGGTGAGTATAATGAGGTCTTACATCTTCTGTTAACAAACGAATCCATCTGCGTTGACAACGGCGATCTCGAGGATGCGGTGTTTGACCCGAATGCATACAATCATGACACTCCAACGGTCAAGATCGTGTACTCGTGAATCGTCCGGCGTTGTGTGCACTGCCTAGAACTAGAAACCGAGATGAATGGACCTGCGAATATGTGCAGCCTCTATCGTCAGCCCCATGGTGGTCCTAGCTATGCTGAAGCGCCCAGAATCCTGAAAAGTGGTGGCAAACCCCACTGGCGCTCGGGGAGTGCATCTTCTGAAATCTTGCCTACCTGGTGAATCATCCTAAAGCTGGCATGTGTGGTAGTGATTGACGCGAAGTAACGAGGGAATATCGAGTTCGGGGGGATTCGGCCGCTCTAGACGAGCAGAGGCCGCTATGAACGACCCTACACCCACCCGTGAATCCTGCGATCTGAAGCTGGGTGTTAGCGAATACGGGAGGAAACCCGGATAGTTTCTGTATAAGGGAAGGTTCAAGCACAAGTCAATCGGATTCCATACATCGAGAACAGGGCGGGCGACGAGGGCACTAGGATACCGTCCGATATGCTATACCAAGATACGCTGTATACTATGTACACCATCGATATCGGGAGTCGGGGCATGACGCAGCCCAGGCAATGAGCCTATCACCGCCCCAGACGTCGCCGTCGCTGTCATCGTCGTCGCAGACATCGTCGTGTCGTAAGTACTTTTGCTCTCCCAAAGACTGACAGCGCCCTTCCGAGCTGCCAGCATCCATACAAGGACCATCCGTCCATCGCGTCACACCGTGGCGGCGAGCGGCAGCCAGCCATGCACCGTGCACCGTGCATCATGCCTTGACCTTGACCGCCTTCTTATCGCGTCTGCGGACCTCGCTCTGCGTCTCCTCGGCAGTCTTGTCCGTCTCCGCGCCAGTCTCGATACCGGTCTCGTCGCCATCCCGCATCTGGCCATCACCGTCCTCAGCATCGTCGTCCTCGTCGACATCGGCCTGCTCTGCCCACCAGCGGCCAGCCTGGAGCGCGAGTACGCCCGTGAGGACGACGCTGCAGACGAGATGCGAGGACGCGAGCTCGAGCGTCGGCTCGCGCAGCGTCGGCGGGAACGGCAGGAGGCCCGTCGCGGGCGTCGCGTTTACGAACGGCAGAGGCAGCGTCGAGAAGTTGGCGAGGAGGTCTACAGAGAGGGAGAAAGGCAAAGAGGCGCCCGATGAGCTGAGCAACGTCGCCATGCAAGCGCGAGAGACACGTACTGGGAAGGACAGAGTACAGATACACAGCGAGCGCCGTGAGGTACAGGACTACGCGGGGTCACGGCAGGTTAGCGCGCGAGCAGGAGCGGGCTTAGGTAGGCAGACGGCAGACGGGGAAAGTGCTCACATATGCTTCCGCCGTCGAACATCAGGTTGCCTGCGCGTCCGTCACGCAGGCTCCAGAGGATGGTCGTGGCCCCGAGGAGCGCGACGCCGGCGTAGACGTACGCGAGCTGCGGGGGGCCGTGCATGAGGACGGTGTAGTACGTCGCGGCGGTCCAGAGGCGGACGTCCGTCTGCGTCTCGGGCGACTTCCACAGCGTGAGCGAGTCCGCGATCCAGTGGGTGAACAGGAGACCTGCATGCCGACGTTGTGTTGCATGCGGGGATATTCAAGAGAGGATGGGATTGTGGGTGGCGATGCAAATTGCACACGAGGAGAAGGGGTGAATATGTATTGTCAGTGGTCTGGGCGATCCAGCGCGTCGGGCAGGCGCCAGCGCGAGTAGACCAGAAGAACTCACCGAGGAGGAAAGCCGTGGCGCTGACGACGACGCTCATACGGAGACCCGCCATCGTGGATGAGGAGGACGGTGGGGGATGGGGGCAGGAAGGAGATGGAAGATGTTGGAGGTCACGTCGAGCACAGCGCAGAGTCCTTCCCTCCAGTTGGGGTTGCCTGTGATTCCTCTCACCTGACGCTCGTCTCTCGTAAATTATGGGCGTCTACACGTACTCCGGCAGCACGGACCGTGCGCTCCGCCTCCTGTTCGGTGGGCGCTTACGACTCTGCGCTGTGGCGACGCTGGCTGAAGTCGATGGAGTCTGCACCTGTCTTTGGCCGACCACGCTTACTCTCTCAAAATGCTCCCTGCTAGGATTGCGAGGGAAGCGCAAAATGTTGCTCGCAGCGCACTACGCTGTCGCCCTCGCTTGCATGCAGAACTAGCCCGTCGAGCAATCTCTACGACTTCAGCGAACTTTTCTGCTGCAACCTCTCCAAACTCATCTTCTACTCCTTCGCCTCTCCCTTGGTTCGTCGACCCTGCAGAAGAAGACCACTCGCCTTCACCGTATGCTCGCCGCGTAGCTACACCACAAACTCCTACCAAACCGCTTGCTCCCCTTCCTGCTGCTATCCCTCCTGACCATCCTATTGCTCGTCTCCACGCGGAGCTCAAGGTCTCGCCACATCTTGAGCCAGGAACACTGTTAGTGCGGGAGCCGATTCCTACTGCCACTGGTCCCCCTCTTCCGCCGGCTGCCCCGAAAGGCCGCCGGAGGAGAGGCGGAACGAACGCGGGACAAGGTGTCAACGAAGATCTAGGTGGTATCTGGCAGTGGATTGTCATTGCACAGGTGCGTACCCTCCGCTATAAATTCGCATAGCATTGCTCTAAATCGCGACCGCGCAGGTGAAGGAGGGCACTGAGAACCGCGGAGCAATAGAATCCGTCATCCGGACAGTCAGAAAGGCGGTAAGCTGCCTTGTGTTCGACACCCGCAGCCTTCAGACTCAAACCAACGGTTTTCAGCTTCTGACCATCGACCCACCTCTGCCGCTACCGCCCAACAGCAAACGCCGAGTCAATGGCGGTTGGGCTATGATTGACGCAGGCGACTTTGCGATACACATACTGAGCAAGGAGGCGAGGGAGAAGTATTTCCCCGATCGGAGGGAGTGGTAGTGTGTAACTGTGAGTTGATTCCTCCGAAACATCATGTCCTGTACTGACGTTCGCCTCTGTTGGACCTTCAACGATGGCCAGTATAGCATCAGCTTTACTTTACTTACAGGAGTTCCGTTTTATCGGCGCGATATCTAATGCATACACCACACTTCGTTTGATACAGTCAATCCCCGCCTATTATACGATTGTCGAGGAGCAATGATTCTGCACGGAATCATACGCACTTATGCCTTGAGACCCTCAGAGGCGTCAGAGAATATCTGCATTGTGCAAACTTCCAACGGTCGCACATTAAAGGTAGATGACGTCAATATTCCAGTTGTCCACCAGCTGGAGTGGACTCAGATAAGTGGCGCCACATACACCCGCGCAGCACGGACTCGTCAAGCGTGTACCCTCGCAACAGCTCCTTGGTACCCCACACTGAACGTCATGAGCACTCCTCACAGGTTCCAATTAATTCATGCGCGAAGGCATAAATACCCCCCGCATCCCTCTCATCTCAACCACTTCATATCAACCTCAACACCTGACACTTTCATACCACAACCGTAATCCCACCTTCACGACTCATACCATCATGTCTTTAAACGACAGAGATCCCACTCTCGGCGGAAACAGGGGCGTGAGCCTCCACCCAGGCGTCGCGAACCCTACCGCGTCGTCCACTCACGACAACCCGCTCGCAGCCAACTTTGTACGCCTTTCCGCGTCCTCGACCACATTCTGCTCCTCGCTCACAGAGAATCACACGCTGTAGGTTAATGACCCGACTACCGACGCCCGCGGCGCAGGGGCCGGCGACAACTTCACCGGGCACAGAGAGGCACAGCGTAACTTCAGCAAGTCCGCCGGCGTCGTCGAAGGTCGGCCTGGCATCATCGAGACTACGAACATCGACCCGCTCAACGAGAACTCCAACAAGGGTGCGTACCCTTCCCTCCTCTCCATATAATTTTAAACTGTCGATGTTCTGATGCTGAATACACCACATAATGTAGACGACGGCTGGGCAAACGCGCGCTCAAGCAGCACCTCCTCGGGCGTCGGCGCAACCCTCAGCGGGACCGCGCAGACGGCGTACAGCGCAGCGTCGTCGGTCGCCGCGGGCGCAGCGTCCGTCGCGTCGAACGTCGCGCAGACTGCGTACAGCTATGTCGCTGGCGACGACAAGAGCCGCCGGGCCGAGAAGGAGGGTTCCGCCTGAGACTAGACTCGGAGCCAACGCAAATTAGGATTGTCGCGAAGTTGGCACGCTGACGAACGACGATTAATCTGGAAGGACTTGCCATGCTGTACCATTCATGTATATCACACAATGTATCATACGGTTCGTTCTCGTCTATGGTTGCCAGATATTGTCTAGCCGTGATGCACGAAGGCTGCGGCATCAGCCTCATTCTCCCCTCGCGACGATCCTGACGGTCCTGACTGAAGACCTACTGCACCGCATTTGAAGCTTGTGCGGTCGCACGACGGTGTCCGAATGGGCCCGTCTGGCAGGAACAACGTTGCGTCGCCGAACTGAAAAGCCCTTCTCCACAACCGGTTGTGTCCCCTCCACGGCCACGAAATATCACTGTAACACACTTCTACTGAATCGCTCAGTCAGACAAGACGCTTCAACGCTTCACACCATCAAGTCATACACATACATCATCCAGAATACCTACCCATGGAGAGACCCAAAGCGAGCAGCAACTCGCGCGCATACAAGGCGAGCAGTCGCTTCGCGCGTACCCAAGCGCAGAAGCAGGAGGACAATCAACCAGGCCCCGCCAAAGGGAAGAAGACCAAGGCATGCGACGTCGGGAAGCTCACCCATATCCTCGACCTACCGTGCGATGTGTTCTACGAGGTCTGTATATGTCGCTGCCTCGGTCCGCTCTCTAATATCCGATACTCTCGATACAGGTCGCGTCGCACCTCAGCCCGTACGACATCCTGCAGCTCTCGCGTTCGTCGAAGGAGCTGCGCGCCATCCTCCTCTCCCGCAAATCGCGCGGGATATGGATCGCCGCGCGGCGGAACATGGTGTCCCCTATGCCAGACTGCCCCGATAAGCACATGAGCGAGCCACGCTATGCACAGCTCTTCTACGAGCGAACTTGCGACGTAAGTATCCGGATCCTTGTGGGCAGATTGCGAACCATTCCTAATTTCGGTATACCACCATTTCGTGCGTTGGCGCTGCTATCGTAGGCGTGTGGCGTCAACCAATCTATGGACGTTGACTATGCCCTTGCTGTGCGGTTCTGCCGCGCGTGCTGGAAAGCCAAGTGAGTCCAACCCCATTCACGGAGAGCCGCTCGTCCGCACCGTCAGCCGTATAACTCAACGCGCCGCGGATAGCGTGAGGAATGGCGGGAAGCTTGCGCGAGAGGCAGGCCTCAAGCCACGCGACCACGGTCTACTCTTCTATCTGTTGCCTCGCGGATGCAGCATATGGACATGTGAGTACTGTAGTCGGATTGTAGGCCATGCGGAGGAGCTCACCGTATTGTTACCATCGTGGTCGAACTACGATGGACCAAAAGCTGAGGATGAAATCCCAGGAGGGCTCATCATTCCATTCCACCAGTCCTCCACCGACGCATTCTACGAGCCCGAATTCCACGTTGTCGTGAAAGAGTACAGGC
Source organism: Cubamyces lactineus (assembly GCA_022376465.1). NCBI lineage: Eukaryota > Fungi > Basidiomycota > Agaricomycetes > Polyporales > Polyporaceae > Cubamyces > Cubamyces lactineus. Next base: position 956,610 of record JACDTU010000013.1, on the reverse strand, counting down.
GCTTGCTCGAGAGCAAAGATAAGGCCGCTCTGGATCAGTACGTGGAGGAGCGTAAGGCTGACGCTATACAAAGGATCAAAGTGAGTCCCTTCACCTCGATAGAGCTGGTTATCGGGGTGAACGGTGCGTTGGATCTTCGCAGTTCAACACCGCTGTCTTGAGGTGGTGTTGTCAGGTCGCAGAGAAAGAAGGCGCGGAAGAGGAAGATAAGATACGAGAACGACGGGCAGCGTGAGTGCATCGTTACTTTCAAACATTACCACTATCACCAGGCGCATTGCTGAGGCTCATTATCCGTACAGCATCGAAGGAAAGCTCCGCGAACTAGGATACGACCAGACCAAGTTCCCTAAAGATCACAAGGAGTTCAACAACATGGTCAACCAACCACGCCAACTCACCACAGGGAGTACGTGTTGCGTCTCCAAGTCATTCCATACCATTCACTTAACGCATAGTGATTCAGTTTGGAACAACATACGACCCAAACTAATTAAGATCTTGGACGAAGAACACAAGCGTGGCTCAGGAGCTGTATAAGGGCCGTCAAGATGAATCATCACTCCAGTATAAGATATTGAACGGGGCCCTACATTTACTAGCTGCAGTTGGGGCCCCGACCCAGGGTAGGGTTCGGTAAATAAATGCCCGAGGACTTCTTTACATTTGTAACTTACACGGCGGGTCCAAAGCCTTTTATTAACGCGTGTTATTAACAGTTTCGTACATTTAGGCGCCTGTTAGGCGCCCATTCTTGGTAGCTTCGAGAACCCCCCAGTGATCCATTGTGGTACGGGTGTTGAAGGTATTACTAGCTAAGCAGCATGAAAACCTCAAATCTGTGCTTCTGTTGGTACTGGTTGGTCGACAAGAGGATGATAGTAGTCGTCGCACCGTATCGGGCGCTTAAATCACCATTGACGCCCACCCGGAAACTCTCAGTAAGAGGACACATGCCAGTGAGCAACTGAGCGCTGCAGCAGCGGCTGCCCCGGTGATGAAGTTTCGAAGCCTGAAGTGTGCCATAGATGTCTTTGGCTCTCAATAAAACGGTCATTATGCCTCCGTGGTTTGCTGAGCCACCAATGGCCCTCATACTTCTAAACATCGTATAAAGTGTTCCCCATAGACCCCATGTAAATTACATGTTATTAACACGACTTATATACGCTGTATATTAATCGCGACTTTCTTACCGAACCCTAACCCAGGGACAGTTCATGCATCATCCACGGAGTGCATTCTGTGGTTGCGAGGGTTCTTGAGTTATGTAGATAGATGTGACTGGAGGCTAGAGCTTAAAGAATACCTCAACGCTGTCTTTAGCTGAAACGGAGTGAACACATCGGGCCGGTAAGTACAAGGATGAAGTGCTGAAACCTGAAGAAAGGAGTTCAGCTACGCCGCGGCACAGCCACAATGAGGTGCACCTTCTCCCCAATTTGGCTATCGGCCCCCGGCACAGTAGCACCAGAATACGCGCTGCGACGACTCGGATTTGAACCTGAACTTGCTGGCAGTAGCTAGTGTGTGATGTTCTAAAACCTAACCATCAGGTTGCAGGTCGTTGCTCAGCGTACGCAGAATCCAGGACCAAGTCGCATCTGTTGATCTTAGCTAGCTTGACCAGTATGGAGAAGCCCATTGCAAGCACCAGTCGCGTGCGCGTGTTACTTGCAATAGTAGGTCTCAAGTGAGACCATCAGCCTCCCGTCGCGCTTTCGATTACAACGCGCGCGAGTTAGAGACCAAGCAATGCGAGTTACAATGTCGCCATGTCTCATGACTTGACAACGGCCATTAGCGGGACCCAACTAGGCTATAGCAGGAACAAAGGCAGAAGTCGCTCGCGCTGTATAAGAGCGGTCGAAATACGCCCACAACGCTCAAGCCTACAGCGAGTGCTAGCAAGTCTCAAGGCGCTCCCTCGGGCCTCAGCCTCACTCGTCTCAATCTCGCACCCGCCGTCCGTCGGCGCCACCGTCCCCAGCAGCACGGTCAGTCCACCCCGGCTTCAGCGTATACAGCGTGATTGACGAGTTCTTCGGCACACGTCGAATCCAAGGCCCTTCATCCGTTGAGCAGTGGTGGTTCTGCAACCTCTTTGTCTGCGTAATTTGTACTCGCAGCCCTTCGGTGAGGAGGACGCGTTGCGCCAAAGACGGGGGTCCGACCGGGCACGTTGGCTCGCCGATACCAGGAGATTGTCCATCTCCAGCAGCGGGGTTGTTGTGGTCTGAACCACGCCTTCTTCTTGGGGTAGGCCTTCTACTCTGGGAAGCGCGGCGGGTAAGCATGCTGAAACAATCACGCGTTTCAAACGTGTCTACTCACCTGAGAACGCGCAACAGTGCTGGCGATGTAGTGCCGTACGGCGGTTAGGGAGTGGTGCAGAAGGAGCGGAAGGGTAGGAGACTTGTGGCTCTCGCTGGCCTTGTTGTGCAGTGGATATCTTCGGAGTGGTGTCTGAGCAATCCATCTCGTACAGCGAGGTTCACTTATACTTCCTGGGGTCCCAAGCGGATGAGCTCGCGCTTGGGCGGTGCAGAGCGTTGTCGTCGCTGCGGCAAGCCGCAAAGTGCTGGACAGTGCTGGCTCCTCTGGCCTCGTGCCGTGCAAGCTGTGTGATTCGTTCGCGTCTCACGGATATGTCCAACGTTACCGATGGCCGGAGCAAAGCTCCTAGTACGCGTGATCTGAGCTTTGACCACATAGAATTATACACTGCTAGCTGAATCTCATTTCGTTAAGCCGTTCAAATGATACATGGCAAGGGCTACTTACCACGCGCTGAAGCCTGACAGTAAGGCTCGAGTCGTGATGGACTGAGCTGGCACTATGGCCTAGCTACTAAATGCCTAAAATTCAAGATTCAATTCAATAGGAGAGCCATGGGTCATCCTTCTCGACGCTGCACGGCCTGAGGCCTTGAGACGTGTTCCAAGGATGGAACCACAGATGTTGAAGCCGGCAGAGACTAGTAACCCGAGAGTCCAGCAGAGAGACTGGTTAACACAGTTCTATTGCATTTTTTACTCAGGACTAAATCACTAGGTCCCTCACAGATACTGCAAGCCGCAGAAGGACCAGTAAAGCCAGCAGCAGACATTAGCAGGCATTGACAAGCGCAAGGTAAACGAAAGGCACTGGTCGGCGACAAACATCCCATCTTTTGGCGCCCATTGGCCGGATGGCGGTCCGATTCCGGGCCGCACACACTGCCAGATCGTGCGGGGCTTGCGAGTTGCCTTGCAGGCTTGCACCACCACCAGCGATTATCGGCTGAATGCTCTCGGGATGATCAATACTACCATGTCATCATGTAATTACTCTCGGCCAGAAGAACCCAGGCCGAATTCGCCAGTATATCAAGCCTCCATGAATGAGCAAACCACAACACCCCCAGTCCACCATTCTACACCAAGGTAGCATGGCATCCTCTACACAGCCAAAATTGAGTGGGACGGCTCTCGTTCATGCTGACGACGAGCTGCACGGCCTTGAGGTCGCCCCCTCCATCTCTGTCACAACAAGTGAGTGCTGCATTGACTACCTGCACAGGGGCCATGAATTAACACGGCGTCCATAGCGTTCAGAGCAGCCAACCCACTTGAGGTCCCCAAGGCTGAATTCGATATGTGGGACCCGCAACGCCATGTCTACTCACGCTACACGCAGAACGTGAGCAGTCGCGTGGAACGCGTCCTCAGCAAGATCAACGTGAGCGTTCCGGCCCCCCTGCTGACAGAGAGGCATGATATCTCACATTTTCAATCTCGCCTTAGGAGGGCTACGCCGTGACGTATGCCTCTGGCTTGGCTGCCTCGTACGCGGTGCGTTTGTAATAGATTCCAACAAACGTTAGACCACTCAACGAAGAGCGTGACTCCAAAGGCCCTAGTCTACTTCCAGCCCAAGCGAGTAGCCGTCACTGCTGGCTATCCTGGCTTCCCCATGACAGTCGAAACGTACGAGCGTAGTCGCAACGCTGACTTGCCAGTTATTGGCATCGACGACGAGTTCCACGTCGGTGACCTGTGCTGGCTCGAGACACCGCTCAACCCCACTGGCGAGGCACGGTACGTAGCTACATTTGTATCCTCTCTGACGGCGGGGCAGGCCAAGGTTGACATCGCACGCACCTAGGGATATCAAGTACTATGCTGATAAAGTTGGTGGAAGGCCATAGATTTTGTGCAAAAACACTGATCCTCTTCGCCCCGATGTCAGGTGCATGCAGCAGGCGGCTGGCTGGTCGTAGACTCCACCTTCGCCCCGCCGCCCATTCAGTACCCGTTCAAGTGGGGTGCCGACATTGTGATGCATAGTGGTACGTGCGCTCTACACGTACTCTGTTCCACTCGATCAAGCTCAGATCGCGTCAGGAACTAAGTACTTTGGCGGTCACTCTGACCTACTCTGCGGCGTCCTCGTTGCGCCGACCCTCGAGAAGTGGAAGGAGGTATAGTTTGTTTCACACTAAGTCACTTGAATAGAACAGTCTCTCATGTTCGTCTACGTCTGAGTCAGCTCGCGCACATGCGCACATTCCTAGGCAGTATGATGGGCTCGCTCGAATCATGGCTTCTCCTGCGCTCCTTGCGCACCCTCCATCTGCGCGTACCGCGCCAGTCCGACAACGCATACGGACTTGTCCAATGGTTAGCACAAGCTACCAAGGTACGAGCTCATTACTTACACGGACTATATGCGCCAAAATGACTATCCTTCTGGATCTTACCTCAGGGTACGGTCTACGATGGTATCCCATCGGGGATGATCAGCAAAGTATACCACTCAAGCCTCCAGGGCGTTGATGCACGCGGGTTCGACCCGAAGACGCAGCTCGAGGGCGGATGGAACGCTACTTTTGGCATCCTCGTATGTGCCTTTCTTTCCCATCGTTCCATGCTTCCGACGCTTAACCTCCACCTCCTCTCAGATGGGGCACGAAATGTACGCAACGCTCCTGCCACATTCGCTGGAATACTTCATAGTACGTCCTGTTGATGGCTAGTACCGTCTAGTATATCATTGACAACTTTAGCCCGCGACAAGCCTCGGTGGCGTCGAGTCGCTCATTGAGCATCGGGTTCTCTTGGACCCTAAAGTCGACCCACGCCTAATCCGCATCAGCATCGGAGTCGAGGACCTTGAGGTTGGCACAAAGCATCCTCTTGTGGGAGGCTGCGCACGCTGATCGTTGCATCGTAGGATCTCAAGGACGATCTAAGAAAAGCATTCCAGGAGATCGCCCAGCATCCCAAGGTGCTCGAGCTGGTGCAATGAGGGCGGCACATTGTAATCGTGCCAGTTTCGATCAACACGCGGGCGGGATGCACGACACTAGGATTGGGCAGAACAAAGGATTACTGTACAGGATACAATGTCTGATCGTGATAGCGGTAGGTGGCAAACAATATACAAGGCGGCACACTGGCCCGCCGCCCAACGCCGAGTACAAAGTCACGAACGTGGTGCACGAGGACGAACGCAGACAACATGGTGCAGAATACAACGTACAAAGGAAAACAAAGTCTCTATGTGTAGCCGCCAGCGCGCGGGTATAAGAGGAGAGGCGCGACAACCAAAGCTCCTCATGCCCTTAGCGGGGCTGCAGAAGTCTCACTTACACTGCTCATCCTCTCTTCTCCTGCTCACTTTCGGCTCTGACGGGAGCCCTCCGGCCGCACCCTCGGCGCGCCTTGCTCCTCCCGCTCCTTCCTCCGTGGTCGCAGTGGCGCTGTCGCGGGGGCCTGGCCCTGCGCACCATATTGCGCAGGGTTGTGCGCCCCCGAGGGCATAGGCGGGCACGACATCCCGACGTCCAGCTGCAAGGCGCCGAGGTCGCGTTTGACTTCCTCGTAGAAGTAAGTCATCGGGTAGTGCTCGACGGTCCGCCCGGTCGTCTGGCGGGTGTGCGACTTGCTCTGCTCACGTTCGTGCTCGCGCACCTTGTTCACAGCAGGTCTCGTAGCAGCGACTGATGCGGAAGGCTTTGTGCTCGACGACGCTACCTTCGGAAGGTCCTTGGCCTTGCTCGACAACGATGGCGGCACCCTTGTAGGCTCTCTTGAATGGCTCGAAGACGCCGGTACCGGTTCCCTAGGCGGCTGGCGCGGTCGTACGACCTTCGCCTCGAACGATGCGACGCGCTCGGGCGCAGACACCTTCACCGTGCGCGGCTTCGGCGGGTAGTGCAGGGGCATGTTCGCCTTCTCCTGCGCGAGCCTGCGCGGGGTCACCACTGGGGCATGCGGCATCTGCAATGGCCCGTCCGACCCCGATCCCTCCGTCGAGCGCGAGGCCCCGGAGAACAAGCGTGGAAGCTGCCGCTGCGACTGCAGGTCCTCGTCGTGCGGATAAGCGCGCAAGTTTGGCCGCGTGCTCACCGGTGTGTTAAAAGGCTTTGACGGGGCGACGGACGAGTGTTTTGGTGCCCTCGGTGTCGCCATGGACCGCGACCGCTGCAAGCCTACAGCAGGGTCCTCGATGCCTCGCTTGTGCCCGTGGTCGTGCCGTACAGATCGACTCTGGAGAGGAGAAGGTGGCAGGGCTGCGTCGCTCGTTCTTGAGGTCCGGCGGATGGCTCCTTGCCTGCGTACCGTGGCAGGGTCTTCTGGCCGGTGGTCCTCTCGTCGCGTGCCCTCCGTTTCGCGTGCCTTGCCCTTCCCTTTGTCCATCCGGGGCGAGGACGGCGTCGCCACGGTCTTCGGTGGCGCCCTCGAGCTGGAGTCCCTTCCGATCGTCGCGAAGGGCGAGAACGTCGGTTCGCGGGCCTTCTCGTGAGTCTTTGGCGCCGTAGGGAACGGTATCGAGTTCGGGTTCGTCGCCCTGCTCGGTCCCGGCGAGTCCACGCGAAGCCACGGCGCATCCGAAAGCCTGACGCACCCCTTCGCGCCATACGGGAGGTCCTCGAGGTCGCGAGGCCGCTCTGGCCGTCTCGGGGCGTTCGGGTCCCGAACTGGCGGCTGCTCTGCGCGAGGTCGCAGTTCCTTGCCTATTGGCAACATGTAGCTGTTGTCCGGCCTTAGCCACGCAATCGGCGACAACAACTCGTGTGGGCTCGGGCCCCCGACGTCGTGCGTGGAGACTCTGCGCCCGCTGCGCGCTGTCCAGGGCCTGGAAGGGGCAGCAGGTCTGAATGCGTGGCTGAGGAGTTCGAAAGGTCAGTCAGCCCCCCCGTATCCGGTCTCGACGACGAATCGTTACTCACATGATGGAATCCGACAGCTTGCGGATCCGCTGGTAGGTCTTCGATGGCTTGCGTTCCATGGTCGATCCGGCGAGCTCGAGTGGGCTGTGGGGTTGTAGGTGTGAGTGCGAGTTCTGTGGCTCTCGCGGCCTTGTTGTGGTTGTGGTAGATTCGAGTTGGTACCTCAAGCAATCCACTGCGCCCGGCAGGGTTTACTTATACTTTCCTGACTCTGCGAGAGTCCAAGCGTGTGGCCAGTGGCCCTATTGACATGCAACTGGCGGCTGCTCTGCGCGAGGTCGCAGTTCCTTGCCTATTGGCAACATGTAGCTGTTGTCCGGCCTTAGCCACGCAATCGGCGACAACAACTCGTGTGGGCTCGGGCCCCCGACGTCGTGCGTGGAGACTCTGCGCCCGCTGCGCGCTGTCCAGGGCCTGGAAGGGGCAGCAGGTCTGAATGCGTGGCTGAGGAGTTCGAAAGGTCAGTCAGCCCCCCCGTATCCGGTCTCGACGACGAATCGTTACTCACATGATGGAATCCGACAGCTTGCGGATCCGCTGGTAGGTCTTCGATGGCTTGCGTTCCATGGTCGATCCGGCGAGCTCGAGTGGGCTGTGGGGTTGTAGGTGTGAGTGCGAGTTCTGTGGCTCTCGCGGCCTTGTTGTGGTTGTGGTAGATTCGAGTTGGTACCTCAAGCAATCCACTGCGCCCGGCAGGGTTTACTTATACTTTCCTGACTCTGCGAGAGTCCAAGCGTGTGGCCAGTGGCCCTATTGACATGCTATTCTTCCCGAGTGGAGCAGTCAAAGCGGAGGCCATGTCGGCCATCCAAGCGTGAGGGACTGTGGCCATACGCATAGACTCGTGTGCTTCAGCGGCCGAGCCCATTGCTTAGACTTCGCACAGGCTACACAGGAACACGCGCGTCTTAGACGTAGAATTGGGCCACAGCCACATTGTGCCTCAAATGAATGTGCCACTCCTAGGGCGTAAGCTCGGTCCAAGCGTCGTCGATTGAGCTCCCGACATCTTGTACTGGGATTGCTGGAAGATGTGCTCGGCCTACTGTATTTTTGTCACACATATAACAATCCTCCGGTGCACTCATTGGACATCTAACGGTCTGGCGCGTTAGCACCTAGTGTGCCTATAGAAGGCGACAGCGCACTCACAATACTACAACATCGCGATGTCCCTTCACTCTCAACTAGCATCAACATCTATCACATCCTGAGTGATTCCTTCCGGGACTTCCGCCTGAGGTGCCGTGGCGGATTCGCCATGTCGTGTCCGCTCCTCGTCCGCCTCCTCGCCCTTCGCCTTCTTAGGTCGTGCGGCCTCTGTGAGCCTCGCGAAAGCATCCTTATTTGCTCTCTGCAGGGCAAACACATGACTACTCCAGATGCGAGCTATCAACGCTAGAATTAGACACACCTGATACGCCACGGGATCGTCCACGGTCTCCTTGCGCGTCTTCTGTTCTGCCTCCTCCATCTTGCGCAGCTCATTCCGGAGCTGATCCAGTGTTCGTCGGTGTTCGGGCGCACGATCAACGTTCGCGTTGTACAACACGATCCACCTGAGTGACATGGTCAGTAGACAGGCGAGTTTGCCGAGAGAGAGAGACGTACTTGCTATGCCTTCGTATTAGTGCGTTCTTGTCTCCGTGGGTCGAGAGATCCCACTCACTGAGCATCTCGGCTATGCGTGCACGTGGATGGATGTCGTATGCAACCTTGGGTAGGTGCTCGAGCTCCGTCTCATCGTCTCCTTCTCTCGCGCTATACATTGTAAGGTTAGTCGTAGAGGAATATGCGTGTCACTGGGATGGTTTGTGGCGCATACCGAGCTTTCCCTTTGCTCTTGCCCTTGGTCTTAGTGGTTACTGTAGAACTCCCGGCACCCTTGCTTCCGAAAAGCAACCCCCACTGTTGTCTCTGCTTACCCTTCGAATCTGAGGTAGCGCTACTAGATGCTTCGTCGGCTATGTGACGCCTACAATCGCTGTCAATGTGCATATTGATCTTCTGCGAGTGGACGGATTTCTGGCATATTGGGCATTCCACGGTGTCTTTGAGACGAGGTGCTTGGTCAGTTACCAATATAGATATAGCGTGCTATCACGGACCAGGTAGGGTATCTGGAGTTGCGGTCCCTGAAAGCAATGGGCTGGACGGGGCGTGCATGATGACCTCGTCATCGGACGTGTGATTTGAGCTTCCACTTCGCTTGCGCTTCCGTGAGGGTTCACCAGAGTGCGCCCTTGGTACAGTTGAGGGCTGAGGTTGTAACCTTCTCTCGACCTCTTGGTTCGCCAGACGCAGGGTGAGGGGTCTGAGCGTGATTGTCTTGCCAATCCAGAGAAACTAGGATACTCAAGAGACATACCTGGCCGACTTCCACGCTTGTACCGCCGTTTCCACTGCGATGTCTTTTCGTAAATGTACCTCTGAAGCAGGCTTTCTACACGATGGGCATGTCGCGTTGACGGGGAGCGCAGAGCGTATGCACTGTGCGCACAGTTAGACATAGGCTTGACCTGTAAGCATACTGCCGCAGCTTCACACTCACGCACCACAGAGCAAAATGAGTGCCCACATGTCAAGGAGACAGGTGCGTCGTAGAAGTCTCGGCATATGTTGCAGCGGAGGGCCTCATCGAGCGTACGCAGACCAGGCGCGTGTGAGTTGTCTGGAAAGTCAGTAGAGTCGGTAATGTCTGCTGAGCTTAGCAGGTTCTCGAGTGCAGAGACCATATTGTTGTGAGAGTCCACAGCCAAGGTCGAGCAGCAGATATACAGTAGAAATGGATAAAGCCCAAGAGATTGAAAGCGCGGCGGGACGCGTTCTCGACAAGCTCGCTGGGGGAACGCGTGACGCTATGGGCACGGGGTCGTGACATACGCGTTAACTTGTCCCAGCGACCTGCTTGCTTACTTGGTAGTGTAGTGCCAAGCCACCTCGACCGCCCATGCTGCGCTGTCTATCACGAAGCTCCTCTTTTATTCTGCGTCTCGAAGCTTGCGCCGCTTGTGGCTCGTAATACAAGTTAGGTGGGATGTGAAAGGCTTATGAGATACAGCAGCGTCACGATTAACATTCCGGGTGGTCAAAGTGCCAGCGAAGTTTGCCAAAGGATCTATTAGCTAGATTCTACTAGTAGACTCAAGTCAGCCTGACCCACGTCTTGCATAGTTCGCCCAATACTCGCCCAACGACCGGTCTACCAGTGAAGGGGGTGAGATCACAGTACAGGACGTACTGACAACGCAGGGGTGCATTCGCTGCCACACCGACCAGGTGTAGATCAGAGCCGTTTAGGAAGTCCGTATCGTAGGCGACCGCGATACACTGTATCGTTTGAGGAGTACTCCCCATCATGGTCTGGTCCCCATCCAAGAAGAGTAACGCGTCGAAAGTGCAGGGGGCGTAATCCGCCTTCTGTGGTACAAGCCCATATGTTGTCTTGGAGGATTGATGGCTAATGAAAACTCCACCTCCTTTGACGACATCGGTAGGAATGCCTGCACTGTCTCCACCACAGGTAGAGGGATTCAGGGGAAGGGAAATGGGCTCTTCCAGTTCGGCTAGAAGATACTCGGCAACGAGACCGTCCTCGGTGCATATACCGACCCCGAGCTCGGCCGACCACGACCTGGACACCTCAGTCGTTAGTGTGCGGGGAGCCCAGCTGAAACCAGGTATTGCGAGTCGAGGAGCTCCCCAGAACGGAACGACCCGTGGGATTTCCCGCAATTGCAGGAGGAAAGACCTCATGCGCCTCTCCACCACGTCCGATCCCGAGTCCTCGCTGTCCGAAAGGAGGACGTCAAGCTTGACGCTAGAAGGAAGCAGACTTGAGATGGCGACAAGCTCGTCCTCTGGCTTGGAAGTGCTGCGCATTTGGAGCATCGATATAAGCTCGTGCAGCCGCACCTCCTGCGGTGCTCCGGGACGTCGCCGATGCGCCCTGAAGTTCAGGAGGGGGACGAGGACCCGAGATATGCCAAGCTCCTCTGGAGAAAACTCCTCCGATGCGCGTACCACGCCGTCCGCGAACTCGAACCACAGCTCCCGCGCGAGCAAGCCTTCTTGCAGCGTCCACACCCGCCGTACCCACTGGGACGTGAAGATGCGCACCAAATTCTCGTCCCAGCAGCTGTCGAACGAACAAAGCGAGCGTATGCAGTCGTCGATGACGAGGACTTTGTCCGCGTCGCGATACGTCTGCGCCATGAGTCTGATTGCCCGCTTCCGTTCGTCGCGGGTCTTGGGGACGCAGAGAGAGTCCATCCAGAAGGGTATCTGATCACCTGCGGGGGCGGTATACCAGACCAGCTTCGCGATGCGCTCGACAACGCAGGCTGGCAGGCCCTCATCAGTAGTACTACCCATTCCTTCTGCCCACACGTGAGAGATTGCGACGTAGGGGTTCTCTGCAGCAGGCACAACACGAAGTGCCGTCCCATCGTATACGATAGCAGGAACACAACCTTGCGCAAGGAGGCGTGAGACGTCATCGAGCGATGGTTTCTGGTACTCGCAGCGGCAAGACGGATGGACATGGCGCGGGGTGTACGTACTCTCGTCTGTGATGGTGTATAGAGTGCAAGAATTGTCGTCACAGAGCAAATGGTCTTCGGGACCGTTCCTGGTATAAGACGGGAGATTGACTAGATTCGGAATGATGAAGATCAGGTCGCCAGGGAAGTACGTCAATGTCTTGGGACACCAGCCTTGATCTAGCAGCTTATACATCAAGGACCTCATCAACGCCGTAGAGGAGTTCCTCGAGAGCGACTGACTTATCGGTTCACAAAGCGAGCGCAAATCGGGTATGGCCATGAAGTGTTCAATCGCAGTGGTGCAGAGGAAAAGAAGTGTATGAGCGACGCCAGCGTGTATATCGTCCTGTTGCTCTTTGGAAAGTCCGGCTCCAGCCAACACGGCCTTTTGGTATTCGTCCTCGTGTAGCACCGTCAGTGCCCTCTGTAACAAGTGGAGGATTCTACGTGCTTCCTCTAGCGAAACCTCGTCACTACCCATAGTCGCCAGAATGTTGTATTTCCAGAAGAGAAGGATACGAAGCAGACCCAGTCCAGACATGATAGCTTCGCCCATCTGTAGTCCTGGAGCGAGTAGGATCGACTCAGGTATCTGCATGCGAGTGACAGCTTCAAGCAGACCGAAGGTCATCGTGGATATCCATATTGCAGCGTCGTCCCGTAGGCTATGAATGGTTCCAGGAGGGAGCCGACTTGCAGCGTATGTTGACAGTATGGGACAAAATGGATAGCCGTCATGACCCGCACCAAGCCATGGAACATCTAGCGGACAACCCAGCCTCCACCGCGCGGTCTCCACATCCATGTCCACGTTCAAGTCATCAGCGCGAAGCGTGCGGGTCATCACTACTGCTGAAGGTTGTGCGTGCGCTTCGTCAGTAAATGCAGTTAGCCAGGTACTCGAAGACTGAAACTGACCTGACGTGCTCTCTTTCGCCACGGATAGCTCTTCAATCGACATCGCCGACCAAGGCATGGGTGACCTCTTCGAGGATAGCTGTCTCCGTACACAGTCGCGCCGCCAGAAGTGTGACATGTAGTCCACGAAGAGAGCTCGGTACAGATCGTCTCTTGTGAGCCGCGCGGCCAATGGCGATGCCAGGATCTGAGCAAAGATCTCTTTGACGGGACCATCTTCGTCATCCGTTACAGCAAGTTTAGCGACTAGGATTATAAAGGGGATAGCGCTGGGCGAGAGGTTAGCCGGCATGCATACTCGAAGTGGTGCAGAGGTTGATAGTGCCCGTGCGACTGCGTGCCAAGATATGATATCGCCCAGGAGATTAACGAGAGTGCCAAAAGACGGCGGGAGGTCTGCAAGTCTTGTATTTGCCAATCCGTCTAGGATCGATGCAGAAAGTGAACCCGGAGGATGCGCTTCTTCGAGGTATCGAATGCAGTCCTTGTAGAGTAGATCACATATATCAGTTCTGTCCGCTGATACTGAGTCTGTGGACGAATGCGACATGGAGAAATCGGTCGAGGCATCTCTCTGGACGACAGTATCCCGTATACCAAGATACTGAAAGAGGTTGTGCCATGATGCTATGACGCGAGCCTCGCGGTCGATTTTCGCTACCTGACTCGTTCCATCAGCGATAATGCTTACTCGTATTGAGACTCGTGTGCGCCCGGTGCCAACTTACTGTGCTGCTGGTGCCAGTATGTCCCCTTCGGCGGTCACGATCCCATAGAAGGTATACACTACATTCCAACGTTTGGCGACATGTCAGAGATATAGTCAGGTTCTAGAGGTCACTTGTGCAGAGAAGCACGAGTGCAGCCCACCATGCCACTGTCGCCGCTGCGGTTGTGCTTACGATAATTGCGACAGCGGGAAGCAGTGACGGCCGAAGTTTAGCTTGAGACATCTCCGTCGTTCCTCTTCTATATCAAATTGGCGGTGGGGGACAGAGGTCGTATGAATGCCGCGCAACGGTCATTGGTAGTTCAATGGCACAATGCTCGAGCTGAAGACCGTACGACCGTTTTTGAGTGGTGCCAGAACCTGCGATGGTATCCAGTGGGCTGAGGCAGTGCGGGCGCTGCTCGATCACCCAACTATCGGAGTTCGAAGTGTGTAAGTTCTACATTCAATTGCAGCTGATTGCGACAAAGCGGGCTTCAGTTGAGTCCTAGTACTACAACTCGACCTTCATCTCAAGCTACTGTACTGCAGGTACCGGTATTCACACAACCCGAACGAACTATTTGCGACTACCCGATTCTGTGACTACCCAACGGACGGTCAAGATTGAGTGTATATCAGGGTGCTTGTGTCAAGTCGAAGCAAAATCTACATTTCGCTTCATATCGGCTAGTGATTGGATTCAGAGCATCCGGTATTCTTCATACATTGGCAGGAATTCCAGGTAACATGGTGTACTTATATTGCTCCGACAGTCGTCAAAGCGGCTGGTCCTTTGACGTATGATCTGTACTATGAAGATCTCGCCCGGCGTCCATTTCACAAAGTACGGACAATCGTTCGTGGAAGAAGCTATAGCGGCGCTAGAGAACCCGGCGTTGTCTCCAGAGGAAGTCGCGAACTCCATCACCTCATTATGTTGCAAAGTGGTAAAGGCTACCCCACCAGATGATCAATCTGGCCGCGAGGACGATACGCCTGGGTTGGAAGGCTTCCTGTGGGACATCTGGAATGCCGTAGTAACAATTGCAGAAGAAGACACGTCGTCTCATGATCGCCTAGCTGCCATTCTTCCGGCCATAGAAGCCAAGGGCAAGAGTGGATGTGAGGGCTGGCGCATCTGGGGAAATGAATTCGACTGGGCCAACCTCCCTGTCTACCGCCCCGCGGTGCGCGAGTGCATGAATGGTGAGCGATCTCTTCTGATCTGACCCCCAAGTGAGGCATGCTGGCTTGGTACGTTTTGTGGGTCGAAGCTAATGTAGTCTCGCAGGACCCTCACCCGCGACTGAGGACCAATGGATCGATTACCGCGACAGTTCTCAGACTGAATGCCGCGCGGCACTCGCAGGTGACCCACCGACCGATTCCCCTGCATCGCGCGCCGGTGCTGATGCCCGCAGACGATGGTTGAATTTGAACGCCTTCCTAGCGCATCTCTGGGCGCTGGGGGTCATGGATTGTACGATGTACGGCATTTCCACCATGCGCATGGAGCTCGAGCCATATTCGCTCCCTCCAGAGAGACGGCCGCCTAGCGAAGCCTACGGCATTCAAGAAATCGAGGTCGAATGTGCTGCGATATGGATCTGCATCGCTGGCAAGCGCATGTTCGAGTGTCGAGAGATCCTCGGGCCGAAGGGTAATCCTGACTGGAATCCCCATTGGGGCGCAGCGGGGTCCAGTGGGGGCACATGGGAGGGCGTGGACGGATACCACCCGGAGAGATGGGCTCTTTGGAAGAGCATTTTCGAGAAGATCGCTAGCCAGGGAGGTCGGCAAAATATGGTCGACGCTGCGAAGGTAAGCACGGGGCAGACATTGATGCCCTCACTCATACACTCACATTCTATTTCAGGCGGCAGTCGTAGCTATGGAGCAGGTTGAAGGTGAAGCGACGCACAAGTCTGAGGAGGATCAGGCTGTACAGTAGGCATCATCGTACAACGGCTACCTCAACGACAACTTATGGTCGGACTTCAGCGAGCTTCAACCGGTATGTCACACTGAGTGTTTACGCAAACTGTCATCTGGCTTACGCGGCGGACGTCAACAGATAACTTATCGCGAGCCGTAACGCCTCGAAGGTATACTGACAGCTTGATTCAAATGATTTTGTGCGTAGTAATGAATTTGCAGTGTGTATGTGATGCTGCCAACGAGTAGCAGCACGGATGGTCCCCGACCTGGGAGCATGCGACATCGCCCCAGTGATAGATTGACATCTTGTATAAATGCAACGATATGACCTTCTTTGTACAAGTGACAGATTACGCAGCGCAGAGCGGTGCTATGCAGCCCCGATGCAAGACCTCGCAAGCGGTCGCGATGACTTGGTCCTGGGGAGCGCTAAGAGCCAGTATATATGCCACAAGCCTCACACAGAATCTCGTCCGCTCTCGAAAGTCGTGCAGCCCACTCACCATGAACAGTCGATATGATCGCACTCGGGCCGACCAGTACATTAACGCAGCTGTAGCCGCCCTCCGCGACCCGACGCTCTCACCCGGCGACGCCGCAAATCAAGTCATCGCGTTGTGTCGCCAGGCAGTCGTGGACGCCGACCCGGCCGACTTCATGGAACCAGGAGACACCCCGGGGCTCTCGTATTTTATGGAGTGTCTCTGGGGCCGCTTCCTCGAGATCGTAGTGGAGGATCCGACCTCGCACGACCACATCATAGCCATAATCGCCGCGATCGAGGCCAAAGGGACGGAGGGCTGCGATGGCTGGCAAACCTACAGCAGCCCCTTCGATTGGGCGAATCTCCCCCTCCTCCGGCTTGAAATTCGCGAGAGCATGAACGGTACGCGCCAGCTCACCACGCTCGCAATCCTAGGTACATCCTTTGCTAATCTTGATGTGCATTCTGCATCAGGGCCCGAGCCCGCTGTAGCAGACGGGTACTACGATCCCCTCTGGAGAGACCCAAATAGTCGCGACGCACTCGCGGGAGACCCTCCTACAGACTCACCGCCCTCGCGCACGGGCGCGCACGCCCGCTCCCGGTGGCTGAACCTGAACAGGTTCCTCGCGCGCGCGTGGGAGCTAGGTGCTCTCGACTTCGCCTTCTACGGCATGGCGTTCATGAGGGGCCTCGAGGCGTTTACACAACCGCCGGAGGCCCGCCAGTGGTCGATCACGCTGGGCATAGACGACCTCGAGATTGAGACCGTGGCGATCTGGCTGTGCGTTGCGGGCGGGCGGATATACGAGTGTCGGGTGGGCGGAGGCGGGGACCGTAATTGGGGTGCTATAGATGATATCGAGAGGTATCATCCTGATCGATGGGCGCAGTGGAAGAGCATCCTAGTAGGGATCAGCAATGGAGGTGGAAGGCAGAACATGGTGGATGCCGCCAAGGTGAGCTGCGACACTGCCTTCAATGGCCATGCATGCCTTTCTGATCACTCGACTCGATAGGCCGCGGTCGAGGCTATGGAGGCTTCTGCGGTCGAGTGAAGAAAATGATGCTCAATCAGGTGGAAGTAGTACGCGGACGTCATTAATCACTCTAGCTATTTGTACGATACAAAGGCACTAGCTACAGTGTCCAAATGCTAGAAGCTACAGCTGACGGCTCAACAAAGACAGAGAATGCGAGGGAGCGGGAGAGCGAAGGAGAGACCAGTATATGCTACATGATACTGAGAAGGTCGAAGTCAAACGTGCGCGCTCGTGAGGGATCGTTGCGTATCGTCACAACAGGAGGCCTGTGGGGAGCTGCCTTGCTGGGGTGCCTCACAGAAGCATCGCCCCAACAAGAGCAGCGAAGAGCGCGACGAGGACGCCGGCAGTCTGCCCGGTCGCGCGCGAAGCAGCGTTCGTGCCAGAGCTGCCCGAGCTCGAGCCTGAGCCCGTAGCCTTGGCCTTCGCTTGGAAGGCGGCAAAGTTGTTGGGGCCGGTTTCGATGGCGTTGACGGAGAAGACCATGCCCGCAGCGCAATGAGAGGCAGGGTTCGTCTGCTTGCAGAAGACCCAGATGGGCGCGGTCTGTTGCGGTCGTCATGAGCACTCGTGTACAGTGGGATTGCTGCAAGAGATAACTTACGTCGTTGATCTTCACCGAAAAGCTCGGGAAGTCCGAGGAGTTTGCGATGACGGGTTGGCTGTGATGTCAAGTCAGCTCAACGGCCCTCACAGATGAACAATAGGCACTTACAACCCAGAGTCGAAGCCGACCTGGCCGCTCGTGCTCGTCTCCGAAAGCGGGCTGCACGGGCTCGCGAAGCTGCTTTGCGTCGCGGTGTGGTTCTTCGCCGCAAAGCGGAACGTGACGGTGTCGCCGACCTGCGCGCTGATGTTGCTCGGGCTGAACGTGAGCGTGCTGTCCTGGCCGACCATGATGACATGCTCCTGCGATGCGACGGACGTGGGCGCAGCGGAGCCGGGATACGAGCCGTATGTCGTCGTCTGCGTGGTACCGTCGATAGTGACGGTCGCGGTTACAGTGACGACGCTCTGGGTAGCGGTTCCGGTCGCGGTCGCGGAATCAGCGTTGTCCGAGGAGGTCGCGGTGGCAGTAGAGTTCGACGAGGACGCGTCGGTGTTGTTGCCGACGGCGTTCGACTGGAAGGTAGTGAGCTTGTCACCGGGGTTGATGGCGAAGACCATGCCCTGTTGACAGTGGTTGGCCTGCCGACAGTATACCCATACGGGGTTCGTATCCTGGACTTGGAACTGAGCGACGGGGAACTCAGTTGCGTCGTCGGCAACAGGGACACTAAATCGACACAATCAAGGGGTGGCACTTTTATACACGTAGAATGAGCACTCACAATCCTGAGTCAAATCCGCCCTCAAGGGGAGTACACGGAGAGTCAAGCGAGGACTGGGTGACGGTATGGTTCTTCTGCTTGAAGGTGAAGATGACTTGATCACCAGGATCCGCATTCTAGATAGGCTCTAAGTTCGGTCATAGAAGCGCTGGGTAATGGAAGTACTTACCACAAAGGCTGGGTCGTACTTGAGGATGCCTGGTCCACCGACAGTAACGTTGTGCACAGCACCACGCGTCACCGGGGCAGCGAGCGCAAAGATACCAGCAAGTGCAGCAAGCGCAAACATCTTGGCTGTATTTCGGAGAGTGGCGGGTGGTAGAGTAAGTGGTCGTCCGATTGGAGAGATTGTCCTGTGGGACTTTCGTGCAGAGGCTAGCCCGAGTCGTTAGGCCTATAAGACCGTTGTAGAGTAGTCTAGGAGGAAGACGGAGGAAGGTGGGGGCCGCCGTCGCCATGGCCCTTGTCTTTATAGGCTCGGGGAGAACAATGCGAGCCATTGAGTGCCAGGTCGCGCTTCGAGGACCACACCGCTTTGGCGCGCTCGTTCTTTTGTCTCGACGCGATCACGTGTGTTATTGTTCTCCTTAGGCGCTCATTCAACCAGCGCTAACCGATCGCGTCAAGACAAATCGCGCCCTCGATCGCCATCGAGCAGCATCGCGAAGGTCCCGTTATTGGACGCACGAGTGTGTATTGTGTAGTAGTACATCACAGCTCAATAGACACAGCAGAGGTTCGATTGGCCAGTGTCCATAATACATAATGGAAAGCGGCAATACCGGAGCAGAGGACACGCACAAACAGTTCGTGGTATAACGTACAGTCCATGATATCCGTGAGATGTCTCAAACATACGCCTCGACAAACCCTCCCCACTTCTCAATGACAGGTCGCACGATCTCTTCCCACTCCTTGCCTTCATAACGCCCCGTGGCGCGAGGGAAGGTGAAGATCTCCTTGTGCACCGCGCCGCCTATTGCACTTCCGGATTAGCTTCGACGACCAACACAAGAACAAGTGGAGCGTCTCACAATCAGGGCACTCCCTCCTAACGGCGAAGCGCTTCCCTCCATTTCCAATCCCCACGTCGCTCTTCACGTTGGGGAAGTCCGGATGGAGGTAAGGCGCGTTCAACGCGAGGTCAGCGAGCTCGAGGTGGACCAGCCGCTCGACACGATGACAGTAGGGTCCGGGTTTGTCCACCTTCACGCGGCCGCGCATCATCCCGTTGCTTTCGGCGTCCTCACTCATCGGCCAGTAGCCGCGCAGGTGCGTCTCCTTCGACTGGCACTGACCATCCCATTCGCCCAATCGCTTGTTGAGCTTGACAGCACGGCCGACCTTGATGTGGACGACACTGGGATCATCATTGTCTGCTCGCGCGCATACATCGTGAACAAGGTTGCTGACATGAAGAGGCGGAGTTCCATACCTTCGATCTCATAAGCGTAGATATACCCCGGCGTGTCTGCCGCAGACGCTTCCTTCTGCATCTCCTCGCGAAGCACATTCTTGGTCGACTCCTGCAGATACTCGGGTATCCAATCTGCCATTCTCTTAGAACGCTCCAGATCCGGTGCGAACCATTGTCCTCACCGTTGTATGTCACCTTCACAGCAGGGTTCTTGCGCGACGGGAACTTGACGTCTTTGAACGCGTTCTTGATATGCTGGTGACAGAACTGCCGTTCCTCTTCGCCGTTGAGAAGGGCCAGGGGCGTGTTTACAACCACCATACGTTGACATCTTGTATCTTGTTTCGTGAATGCACAACATTGCACCTTGCGCGCGCCCTTTCCAGGGGAAGATGCCACTGAGGACGGGCTGGACGCGTCGGACGCGCGCCTATTCCTTGACGGCGTTTGAGAGCTCGACAAAGGCAGGCGGGAAGGGCCTGCGGAAGTAGGCTTCGCAGGTGCGGAATGGGGTGCGGCCTGCAGCACAGGCCGCCGGTCAGGCGTCGAGGGTGGAGGTTGCAAATGGCCGGACGCTGGGAACGCGCCAGAGTCCGAATGCGGTCGATTCATTGTAGCTGCGGCGGGCGGGCGCAAGTCGGGCTTAGGCGGCGGTGGAGGCGGTGGTGGGAGTTCTCCCCCCAAGGTGGCAAAATGCATCGTCCGTGACATGGCGGGCTGTGGCACCGGCATTTGCATCGTCGGGGGTATGGGGAGTGGCCCGGGAGGTGCGGGAGGGTACACCTGCGGTTCGGGGAACGACATCGCAGGTAGCCCATTGTTGCCCGTGTAGCGAGTTGGCGGCGGTCCATACTGTGTTCTTGAGGTGCTGCTTTCCCAGTCCATCTCATCGTGTTGTGGATGCCGCGGTTGTGCGAACCCCCCTGCGAAGCCATTTGCGGTACTGCGATGGGTGTCCTGCCTGCCGGCGGAGGGCCGCTCCGAGCCCAGGGAAAGCCTCCCCAAGCTCTCGACGAGGATACTGGTATCTGAGGAAGACGGTGCGCGGTGCCCGTTGCTCTTGCCGCTGCTGGAGCGCTGCATACCGTCGTCTGTCGTCGTCTGCGAGGGCTTGAGTTTCTTGAGGAGAGTAGAGAACGGGTTCGGCATGTCCCTCGCGTCGAAGCTCCCAAGTACTTTAGACGTCCGCCGGCTGTGCGACGGATTACTCACGCCTGCCTGATTTACGGAATGTTCGTTATGCTGGAGCAGATGGAATCACCAGAACAAAGGCCGCCCTCGACATCTTTGCCCGATGCTCAAAGGTGAGGGTGTGGCACGGCGCGAGGTCCGAGGCCATGCACACCGCGAGGTCCGAGGCCATGCACACCGCCGCACTACGCACAGGCACATCTCGATTATGGGCGCTAAGCGATGGATGTATGCCGTTTGTGGCAGAGCTTTCCTCTTGCTTTCTCACCGCGAGTCAACTTCACCCATCTCGTCTATTATTTTTCTTGGACAAAGGCTCTCCCGCAGCCGACCTGGTCACATCGTCTGAAGTACACTTCCCGGGACATCGACGCTCTGACTCCGACCGCCCTGCTGCCACAATCCTTGACGAGACTTCGGTTAATCTGTATTTGATATCCTAAGCAAATCTGCTGAACATGGAGGACCCCGAGTTGGCTGCGATCCGTGCCGCGAGTATGGGCCAGGGTGCCCAAGGGAGCGGCGGAGCCCAGGCAGGAGAGGAGCAGGCTAAGCGGGAAGCGGAGGAGCAGATGCGGAGGGACCTGCTCGCAACTATCCTGGACACTGCTGCTCGAGAACGACGTGAGTAGACAACTACCTTTCAACGTTCATCGAAACGCTCGCGCGAGGTGATGCTGACTATGAGTTACCATCCGTCTTAGTTGCTCGCATTGCGCTGGTCAGCCCGGACAGAGCGAAACAGATCGAAGCCATCTTGCTGCGAATGGTGCAGTCTGGCCAGCTGAGAGGGCGCGTGTCAGAGGAGCAACTCATCGGGTTGCTGGACCAGGTATGCCACGATCACTAATACGACCATGGACGACGGTTGAAGTCATGTTAGATAGACGGAGCCCAGTCGAAGTCTGCGCCAAAGAAGGGGGCAATCGTGGTATGTGAACTTTCTCTCTATACTTTGACATTTAATCGGCGCTCATTTTCCGGCAGTTCCACCACAGGAAAGGAGGTTTCGATGACGACGACGATTTCTAACTTCGAAGAAGACTGTAATTCTGTACCAACACTACCACTTCGTTTCGCTCTATCGCCCATGGTCCTTTCATGCCGTCCGTCCTCAATCCATGACAACTTGTCTTGCTGCTGCGCCCGCGATGAAAGGTAGCATGTGGGATTGACAGCTATTGTCCACACTCGATGAGTTCCAGGTCTCCATGCGGCAGTGTCAGCTGATGCTGGCAATACTACCGCCCATCTCTGCCTGGAGGGCGAGATGCATCAGCACCGCTTGAGGCATGAGGTGGTGCATTCTCGGCGATGGAATGGGGCGTGAGTGAAGCTTGGAGTCACGCGAGCCAGGGCACGCCCGCGGTGCATGCCTGTCTTCTGACCATCTCTCGATGCCGCCAGCGAGCTGGTGTATACAGGACGATGTCTTCGTGCTTCATGAGTACTATCGTTTGTTGTTGGTAGCATGGTGCGAGGATGAATGAATTTGAGAGAACAACGAGGACTTGATTGAAAGAGCTGGAAATCACGGAGGAGTACGAGACTGGGCGCCTATCTGTGATATGTGTTTGGCTGTGTTGTTTACGTGCCACCGCAAAACTCGGCAAGCGCCTCATTTGTCGCGTTTACGACCTGCACTGAAGCGTCTGCCTCCCTCGTCTCTTCTCTCTTGCCCATATCCTGCTCTCATCGCCCCTCGCCCCTCGTCCTCCGTGTCTGCCCCATGGCTACTCGAATTCACACCAACTCGCCCTTGCCGGCCCCAGCGCTTCATGCCGCACATGCTCTCCCGCAGTCAAAGTCTCACGTCCTTGCAGGCGTTCAAGACGCGTATTGGAGCGACGACGAGGCGGTGGGTGGACGTCCAGCACCTCATGTATGCGCCGGATGACTGATGCGTTGTGTGCAGGAGGACGCAGAGTGCCCTCTCTGTCTCGAGGAGATGGACATCTCCGATCTCAACTTCAAGCCGTGCCCTTGCGGTTACCAAGTAAGCTCTCTTTGTTCTTGTAGTTTGGGAGGACCCATGGCTCACGACGAGGTGATGTAGGTCTGCCAGTTCTGCTGGCACCACATCAAGGAGAACCTCAACAGCCGGTGCCCGGCGTGCCGGAGGGAGTACACTGATGAGGCGGTTCAGTTCAAGCCCATTAATCCTGAAGAGTGAGTTCTCCTTCCCTCATTCCTTGCAAGCATCCTGCACGTCTGTGCTCCTTTGCTGTCATGCTCCGTCCGGTCGCGGAGGATGATGACCGAAGCTGGTCGGCCTCTCGGTTGACGCTGAGTAAGGCGTGTGCGACTAGGCGCGCCACTTGCTCTATTGCACGGAGTCGATATTCTCCAGTGCTGCGGTGCATCTTTCATATGGTGTTGTGTCCCGCGAGTGCTTTGTCTAGCGGTGTGGAATGTCTTGAACACGCCCGATCACTCGAAGCGCGTCCGCGAACGTTCCCCAACAGAGACATACGGACAATGTACAACATTTCCTCCAAGCCACAGCTTCACTTGATATTGCCTGGCGGCAGACGGGAACAATCCTCTACTTGATGATCGTTTCAATATATTCATCGCCGTGCTAACTTATCGTGCAGCCACAAACGCTTGACCCAGCAGAAGAAGCAGCGCGAACGTGAACGCAAGGAATTGGATGCTCTTGGGCGCCGTCACCTTGCGAACGTGCGCGTCGTGCAACGCAACGTCGTGTATGTTGTCGGACTCGGGCCAAGGTTTGCGAAGGAAGAGGTGTGCTCTACTCACGTGTGCCGCGATCTCAGATCGGACTAACATCGGTGCAGCTTATACCAACTCTTCGTTCAAACGAGTACTTTGGGCAGTATGGGAAGATATCGAAGATCGTGATCGTGAAGCGTACACCGCCTGGCGGACGCGCGCCCGTGATCGGTCTCTATATTACATACCATCGCCGCGAAGATGCGGCTCGCGCTATCGCAGCAGTTGATGGAGCTCCCTCTCCAGGCGGAGGGGGAGAGATCATGCGAGCTAGCTATGGAACGACGAAGTATTGCATGGCTTTTCTTCGCGGTGTCAGCTGTACCGACCACAGTTGCATGAATCTTCATGAGTGGGGTGATGAGAAAGATTGCTTCACGAAGGAAGACCTCACTACACTGTGCGTTCCACTCTTTTTCTCTGCGGAGAATGGTAGACTGATCATGGCATCAGCAAACATACCATGAAGGATACGGAGACGCGCTCTCGTACTACCACTATCAAGAAGGGTGATGAAGCAGAAGGTGAGGCTCTAACACAATATAGAACATCAGGATTGCCTAAACGTTCCCCAGGCCTTCCTCGAGCAGCGTCTTGGGCGAACAAGAGCAATAGTAACCTTGCAACTGCCGCGCTACACAATACCACCAATCAAGGGTTACGACAAGCACGCCGGACTACGACAACCACACGACAGCAACGGTCAGGATCTACGACAACACCAGTTGTCCCTGCTCTTGCGGAGGTTCGGAAGAAGGCAGCGGCGAAGGCGTCATCACAAGCGTCATCGTCGCGCCCTGCAACACCCGCAGGGAACCTGCCAAATCGGCCTGCTACCCCGGCAACTTCGAAACAGGCGAAGAACAACGAGCCTGCTCCTGCTCCTCCGCCTCCTTCACGATCGCCCACTTCGTCTGTTGCGGTCGACTCCGATGTTGCGTCTGCCGCGCCAGAAGTCCCATCGCCACGGTCGCCGCCAGCAAATGCACCCAAAGATGTTCCTACTGCGCCTCCAGGTCTCCCAGCCGTCCCACCAGGTCTCTCACCTGCGGTCCCGCCGGGTCTGGCCGCCCCTCCAGGCCTTCCTCCGCCGTCCTCGAGAACCACTTCTGAAGCCGCGTCGTCTCCCCAGATTTCTATGCAGCCACCATCTACTTCGTCGTATCAAATGTCGACCCAGGCGCAGGCCCTCATGGAGGACATCCGGGCCAGGCGAGAATCGTCGATCGCAACAGTCGTGCAGAGTCCTTTCCCCGACTTCGATCGCATGCTTCAATCCCTTGGCAACGATACCGAGTTTGGTGGCTTCAGTTTCAACCTCGATCCCAAGCTCGTGGGAGATGTGCAGGAGGAAGAGCTCAGCTTGCCGGACTTCGATGTCGATCCCACGGTTCCCTACAACGGTGGTTTCTTCGATGTCTTTCCGAGCCTCCGACCGGGCGCTCAGCCCGCTCAGAACCCGTTGATGCCTCCTCCTGGTCTCCCTCTGGCGTCACAAGCTCCTCGTGGCGTATATGACCCGATCACCGGCAGGGCGCAGCTTGAACGTCAATCGACAGGTTCTAGCTACACAGGCTCCTTCAATCCGTTCGGTGGTGACATGGACGAACCGCCGTCACGCAAGTTCTCGCCCTTGGACGAGGAACGCAAGGTTTCTCGGTTCGGATTCGCGCGAGGCCGTCAGGGTTCAGCGTCTTCTCCTCTGCATGCCCCCTCCCCACTCAGCACGCACGACAGCCTGTCGCACGTCGCTCATCTCAACAATGCCGCCGAGTTCAACAACCATGCTGCGCAGCAATGGCCATTCCAGGCTCGGCACCAGGAGTTCGCACAGTACCAAAGTAACTCTGCGATGAGCTCACCGCTTGCCCAACATATGCAGGCCGCGCAGTCGCCCTTCAGTCAACATCAGCAGCAGCAACAGCAGATGAACCGGTTCCAGCAGGCGTACGATGCTGGGGTCAGCGAGCAGCAATTGAGGGAGCTGATCATGTCGAGTCGCGACCGGTCGAATGTGTCGAGGAACGGACCGATGGGTAGGAGGACTCCTCTGGCTGTATATGTGTAATATGTTGTTGACTATTCGATCCCTTTCCGCTTTGTTGTTCTCCACGTCTTCGTTGTGCTATACAGATCCGAACGCATACAATCCGGGTCAGCCGTTCAATGACCCCGCTATCATGTCTGCGAGGTTGGCTTCTCCGAGCATGTCCCAGCCTATGCAGAATGGTCGGTTTCCCGGCTCAGGCGTCGATGCGTATGGCTCTCCCCACATGGCCTTCGGACCTCCGCCAGGGTTGTCCTTTCCGACCGACGAATCGATAGCAAGCCCATCCATGTCCAACCACCTCGGGTTTGGCGGCGCGTCGGGATCCAACATGGAGGTATCACAGGCGAGCGGATCTGCACATGGTGAGTCCCGTTTCTTCCGCTTCACGGGGTGGGAGTCCCAGGTCAGTGTACCGAGCTGCCGTGCTTTCAGTGCGGAAACTGTATCATCGGCCTTGATCTAAGACATGGCAACGGCCCGGTCTCCTCTCCTCTCCTCGTCCACCCTTGCTTTCCTGCCACGCGCTGCTCGCTGTCTATCTATCCCCCTGGTAGGGCCCCTCCATGAAAGTACGTTGACGCTGACATACACTTGTTCTTGTTGGGTCTCCGACTCCGTCGCTACCGTGTTGCCATCGTCATCGTCCTCGTCCTCGTTATCATATTCCACTTGCCTCTTCGTTATTCTCCGCCTCATCGTATTGCTTGTTCTCCCCGTCTTGTCGTGCTTGTACAGTCTCTGCATCGCCTTCGCCCGCTCCCACCCAGTCTCCCGCCCTCTCTTCGTCAGACTTCCCTGCGCTATCCGCGGCTGCTGAGCACCCTGCTCCTTCCGATGCACCACAGGCTAGTGAGGCTCCCAAGGCCCCCAACGAGGCGCTCGACAGCGCCGCGCAAGAGAAGGCCGCACGTAAGGCCGCGAAGAAAGCCCAAGCAGCGGCGCGTGCTGCCGAACGGGCTCGTATCGCACAGGAGAAGGCCGCAGTGCGCGCTGCTGAGAAGGAACGCCTCGCGAAGGAGAAAGCTGCTGAGAAGGAGAGGCAGGCAGCGCTGAAGGCGGAGAAAGAGAAGGCCGCGAAGGAGAAAGCTGAGAAGGAGAAAGCAGAGCGCGAGAAGGCTGCGAAAGAGAAGGCGGAGAGGGAGCAGGCGGCTAGGGAGCGTGCAGAGAAAGAGGCTGCAGAGAAGGCAGAACGGGAGCGTGCTGCGGAGGCCGCTAGAGCTGCGAAAGCCGCGGCAAAGCAGGCTGCGGCTGCGAGCAAAACCTCCAAAGCACCGAGCGCGAGCTCCCCGACTGGTACCCCCCAATCCGAGAAGGGTGGTCGCAAGGCATCGGCCACTCCTGCTGTCGCCCCTTCAGCGGAGCCGGTCGAGCAGGCACCCATCCTCGCGAAGATGCCAAAGAAAAACAAGCCAGTTACGAAGCCTATCAAGATCCCTAAGGAGGATCACGCCGCCGATGCTGCCTCAACCCTACCTTCGGCTGCCACTTCGGATGCGCCTCAGCTCCCCGAGATTCGCGC
Source organism: Cubamyces lactineus (assembly GCA_022376465.1). Lineage (NCBI taxonomy): Eukaryota > Fungi > Basidiomycota > Agaricomycetes > Polyporales > Polyporaceae > Cubamyces > Cubamyces lactineus. The sequence continues at coordinate 929,511 of JACDTU010000013.1, read as the reverse complement.
CACGGACAGCAGCTCGAACGACTCACGTGCCCACTCCGTCGACCGGGCGCCTCCTGTGGAGCCCATGTCGCTCAAGGATATGCTCAAAGAGCTCCATGTGCAGTTCCCTTGGCTCGGGTTGTCCAAGCATCCGTTCTTCGATCTGCAGAAGATCAATCCCGCCTCGAAAGTTCCTCTGGAGTACGGCCCGCTCGTGCACGCCCTCTCTGCCCTCTCGGTCGGCGGGGGCTCGTTCGCGAACAACATGCCGTCTACCTCTATCGACAATGCTGTCTCGTCGTTCCAGCAGCTGCTCGAGACATTGACGCAGACCATCTCCGACCTCCTCCGGTTGTTGCCTCGTACGACGTGGGACGACAGCTCTTCCTTCGACGGTGTGTTGAGGGACATGCTCAAGGGAGACGACTTCCTTGACGATGGCGGCGACGACCAGAATAGCCAAGCGAAGGAGGATGAAGTAGCGGCGCTCACTCTTGCGCTCGAGCGTCGGGCGCGGTGGATGGAGGTTCAGCTCTCGAAGCTCGAGGAGCTTCACCGCGACATCAACACTGCTGCCGTTCGCGCTATTTTAGCGTTCAATGACAACGGTTGGGATCCGGCCGGGACGCTACCGCGCCAGAGGAACTCGCTGAACCGCTTTGATCAGCTCGGTTTGGTGACGGAGAACGGGGAGCAGCGCATGATGACTGCGGACGAGCTGGAGAACAGGTTGGTGGCTGCGAAGGAGGCCGCGCAATACTACGAGGCGGAGTTGCGGGAGGTGATGCAGAGCTTGCAAGGATTGAGACCGACGGACGATTACGATGATATCTAAACGTGGAGGCCTGTAGCAGAAAAACAATGTATATCGCAATGCAGCACGTCCCAGTCGGGCAGGTTACTTCTAATTCCGCATTCGGAGTTGAATGAGGCGGCACGAAGCAATGCATACGATTCCTTTGTCCTCTCGACGCACGGTAACTTGCGCATGTTTTAGCCACCCGTCTAACAGCAAACTTACGCTTTGAGCTTCCTTGATTCCCCTCTCATGGTGGCCGCCACTCGCGCCCATCTGCCGACTTTCATCTTCCCATGAGCTCGAGCCACCCTCATTTCCAGCCCTACCACGGCCCCAATGGCAAGCCTATATGTGCGCATTGCAAGAAAGAGGAATCGCCTACGACAAAATTGAAGCGATGTACGGGCTGCGCGGTCACGATGTATTGTAGTAAAGAATGCCAAAAGGGAGACTGGAAGTCGCACAAGTACGTATGCACGTAATTACTCTACACTCAATGTAGCGTTCAGAGGTTCACGTATACGCACGTCCATTGTAGATTGGGATGCCGCTCCCCTGGGCCTTCGGTCGAGGATAACCTCATCGACCCTGTCCTCCTCGCGAACACCGGGTACCCCGCGTGCACGACCCTCAACTCGTCCCTTATGGACTGGTGGGAGGCGCAGTCGTACGCGCTGAGCTACATCACCATCGTCAACACCCACAAGAACGGCGGGCTAGACTACAACCTCGCCAACCCTCGCGCCCTCGTCCTCCGCGTGCAGGCCAAGGCGCCCCAGAGCGGGAACCCCGCTAAGGCATTCAAGATCGTGGACATGACCATGGTGTCCAAAACCGACTTCGGACGCGAGGCGAACAACGCCTGGAACGAAGGCCGTGTGCAGTTCGACCGGACGGTGGAGACGCTCCGCCACAGCCTCGACAGCACCATCGCAGGGGCGATGCCCATCGTCCTGGTCGTCGTGAACACCGGCTTGATGACGTTCCACCACAATCTCGTCCACCGCCGCACGCCCGACGGGCAGCTGCGCGACCCGCAGGCGCGCGCGGTGTTCGAGGACGTCATGCAGATGAGCGTCGGCGCGATAAACGCAGGCCTTGTCCTTCACGCAGCCGGTAACCCTCGTGTGCAGGGGCTGGTCCCTGATGTTGGCGTCCTGGTGTGGCGGAAAAAGAGGTGGGAGTGGAAGCTCAAGGAGGACTGGAATTGGAACTCTGCGGCTTCGCTTGGGATGCTGCCGCCGAACGGGTCTAGGTCAGGGCTCCAGCCGACTGCGATTTGGGACCGCTTCTATTCTTTTATTTGAGATACTGCATTGGTTGAGGGGAGGCGAATGTTGTTCGTGCGGGTGCGGTTAGTTAACATCACCTCTCTGAACGACGATGTCGCTCACGTTATGTTAAACTGCAGAGCATTCCGACTATACTTGTCAGTCAAACAGTGTGTCAAGGTAACAAGATAGTCAAGCATTCTCTAACAGGATCGTGTGAGTAGTTTCCGCCGATCGAGAGGAGTATGCGTAACTCACGAGCTCGATGTTCATTCACCCGTGCTGGGTCAATGTCTGCTAAAACTCGTAGGCAAGTTGTACCACCACTGGTTTCCTTCATCATCACGATTTCGTTCCTACAGTCACTGTGTTCGGTAGCTTTCGTTCCGCGATTCCTATTCGATAGATGTTTGTAGCACTATAACGCTCAAGACTCTGAATACCGCGCGTGATCGCTACTCGACGCAGTCACCTATACTCATCGATCCCAACAAGGTACGACTTCACCTCTGTCTACCTCCGTCGATAAATCCGTGGCTTCGTAGACGGTAAGTCGCCGCGACGACACTAATGAAAGCAAGGCTTTCCATCTCAATATGCTGTTATCGTTTGGTACAACAAGACGCACGCAACATGTAGCTTCGGCACCTTCCATTGCGAGCCTTTGGCAACCTTTAGCCGGGAAACTAGCTCAGATCTGGTGAGGGCCGGTGCGCAGCGATGCTTCAGTATTGTACATGGTTGAACCATGTCTGGCCCCGACCCAAGAGTTGAGCAAGTCTTGAAAGCGCTTATGGATATGTATCGGAAGGGTAGCGCCCATAATCCCCCTCGAGCGCTTGCATTACATATTCGCCCAACCATCACCCTAAGCTTCTCCCATTCTTGACCCGCGAGCCGCGCTTTTCTCGTGCACTGTATTTCTAGTCTTACGCCGCAAATGCTTGGTTGAATGTCAACAACATACCGTCAAATCCCCTCGCTCACCTACCAGAGGGATGTCTCGCCACAACCCATCACCGCGCTCTCCTTCGATCCGGTCTCGGACATCCTCTGGTCGGGGACCAACTCTGGGCACGTCTGCGCGAACTACACTGCTCAGGGCTTGCGCGGCGTTCACTATCCCGTCGGTGGCCGATTTGCAGTCAAGAAGATCTTGGCTACGGATGGGAACATCTTGGCCTGTGGCGTGACCAGCGAGGGTATCGGGGCTTGGAGCAAGGGAGGCGTGAATAGTTGGTACTTCAAGTGAGAGGTCTACTGTGCTTGTCGCCTGTGCCCAATGCTATAGCTAGTGTCATAGACCGGGGAATCACATCGCGACCTTCTCCAATAAACCGACCAACTCCTCCGCCGTAGTCGTTGCGACTGCCGCCCCGGAGCTACTCTTGCTGAATACGCAGAACGGTGCTGTTGTAAGGCGAACACCGGCCCCGGCGTTGTTGACGCATTTGCATTATACTGCGTCGCAAACCTACTTCGTTTCTGGCGATGCGGACGGTTGGGTACGATTGCACGATCCACGAGACCTCACGAGCCGCTCGCTTGCTTCAAGTTCCGTGAAGGCCCATATCAGCGGCATACAAGGGATAGAAACGTCCTCGACATTGTTGTACACTATAGGCCTTGGTGTCAGGTACGAATACACGGTGATAAGCAAGGCTCCATGCTGAAGTATGATCAGGCAAGGACGACCATACCCCGACCCGCTCGTGAAGATATATGATCTAAGGAACCTGAAAGCACTCCCTCCGATCCCCTTCTCAGCCGGCCCTGCATTCATAACGAGGTTCCCGAATCGAGCTACAACCCTTGCCATCACGTCCAGTCAAGGTCTTGTTCAGATCGTGGACACCACCAACCCGACTACGAATGAATTCTATCAGGTCTGCTGCGCTGTGTATACTTCTCACCAAGTGCGATATTAACTGTGCATATAGTTGGATTCGCCTTCGTATATCAGCTCTGTCGCTATATCTCCCACCGCCGGATACATGGCGTTTGGAGACTCCGATGGCGCCATACACCTGTTGTCGGCAGCCGAAGAGGACGCAATGCTCCCCTTCAATGGCTTTGATGGTAAGCCGATCGAGTGGCCCGACACACCCGAACCACTACCTGAGATTGAATGGACGGATACGACGTGAGCTAGTTCCTGATACGCACCTTGCTGGAGAGCTAACACCCTCGCCAGACCATTGAACTCGATCGGTATGCCGTACTACAACACTCTATTGCTTTCGTCTTGGACGAAGGATTTCATTCCGCGAACCCTGTACTTCCCGCCACCGGCGAAGATCCCACAGCAGGTGTTGAACTCGATTAAGGTGAACGACTCCATCGCCTATGCCACGCTTCCGAAGGAGCTGCGTGGTAGGCGCAACGTCGTGCCTAGCGCTCCAAAGAAGGCTGGTGGTCGGTTCAGAAGTGGGCGATTCCGCCAGAACGATGTGAGCAATGCGCGGGTTTGACGTTGGGTACAGATAGCTCACGATGAGATGATAGTCCGAGCCCGTCACGCCCACATACGAGTATGCTCCAGACACCATTCCGAAGTGCTACCGCAAAGTTGAGATCGAGTACTCCAAATTCGGCGTAGAGGACTTTGACTTTGGGTAGAGTATATGGGGTTTACTCAGTGGGGTGCTTGGCTGAACATATTCCTAGGTTCTACAACCGGACGTCGTTCAGCGGGTTGGAGACCCACATCCTCAACTCGTACACGAACCCGATCGTGCAGGTCATGCATTACACCCTACCGATACGGCGTCTGGCAAAGTCGCACATCACGACGGACTGCCCACACGAGCACTGTCTCTTGTGCGAGCTTGGCTTCGTAGCGCGCATGCTCGAGGATGCGCGAGGAACGAATTGTCAAGCAAGCAACTTCTGCAAGACTGTCGGGGTCCTAGCCCAGAGTGCGTGTTTTCTATCCTATGAGGCGGTGATCTCACAACCAACTCGATCATGCAGTGCACAACGCGATAGAGCTCATCGACTACGGGCGGGAAAGCGCGGACCTCACGTATGCTCACATGATACAGATGTTCCACCGCTTCCTGGTCGACCGTCTGAGCACGGAGGGCAACTCGTTCCCGCACAACCCAATGCTCTTACCGGACGCAGGACCTGCGGACCCACACTCGCCTGCCCCGGCGCCGATTACGCAGCTATTGGGTATCGACGCGAAGAACATCATCGTGTGTGCGAGTTGTCAAGCGGTGCGCGAGAAGGAGAACATGACGCATTTGATTGACATGATTTATCCTGTACGCAAGGTCAGTTATCGCTCATCCGTCATATCCTCAAACTGTAAGAGCTCAATCTCACTACGCGAACATAACAGTCAGCGAACGACCCCGCGCAAGAGACCGACTTCGCATCGATCCTGCGGAGCTCCTTGTTGCGGCGGACAACGCACAAGGCGACCTGCCAGACGTGCAAACAGTTCGCGACATTCGAGACGCGACGCTCCATCCGCACGCGCGATCTGCCGCCAGTCCTCGCTGTGAACGCGGCCGTGCACAACGAGGAGACGCACAAGTTCTGGCGCGACCAGCGCAGGCAGACGTTCCTGAAGCCGCGTGTGGAGCTGAGGGGACAGTTTGAGGGCATGGATGATCCGGAGTCGGTCGTATACGAGCTGAGGGTGCGTGCGGACTGACTGTGAAGCGTGACGTGGATGGTGGTTTGATGTTATTGGCGTAGGCGATGGTGGTCCAAGTCGTTGCGAAGGATGCCAACTCGCACCTTGTCGCTCTAGTGAAAGGTAAGTTAGCATCTGCACGCGTCTGTACATGTCGCTCACTATCGGGGCAGTGCCAGAAGCGGAGCAGGCGCAAGATCCAGAGCCATGGTACATATTCAACGACTTCCTCGTTCAAGGGATTTCGGAGGAGGAAGTGTTGAGTATCCCGTCCAGCTGGAAGGTCAGCTACCGTCTACTTCTCTCACGGCGCATTGTCATTGACAAGGCTTTGGGTGGAAGGTCCCTACGATATTGTACTTAGAGCGTGTCGACCTGAGGCAACGGTTAGACTTTTCAAGTCTACCGGACAAGATGGACCCGACGATCTTGTGCCGGGACACCAACATTGCTCCGTGAGTTTGCAAGCTAGCATTCCTCCAGCGTTGGTGCTGACGTTGTCTCGCCTTTTGTAGCAATCGGGATCCTCGCATGATCAAGCACGAGCCCCTGCGGTACGACGAACTCCCCACCCCGGGAACGCTCATCGCCATCGACGCCGAGTTCGTGTCGATGCAGCAAGAGGAGACAGAGTATCGCTCCGATGGCACAAAGAAAGTCATCCGCCCCGCACGTCTGTCGTTGGCCCGTGTCTCTGTCCTGCGAGGCGATGGCCCGAAGGAAGGCGTGCCCTTCATCGACGACCATATTCATACGAGCGAGATCATCGTCGACTACTTAACCGAGTTCTCTGGCATCAAGTGTACGTGCTTTTCGTTACTCGTTCTCTCGTCTGTGCGCAGCAGCTGACGTAGAATCTTTATTTAGTTGGAGACCTCGATCCGAACATGTCCCGGTACACGCTGACGCCGCTGAAGGTTGTATACAAGAAGCTCCGTCTGCTCGTCGACAGTGGCTGCATCTTCATCGGACACGGCCTCTCCAAGGACTTCCGCATCATCAGTGAGTACTCTCATTGCCTCCATCCGACGTCGACTTATCTGTGCCGCAGACATCTTCGTGCCTCCAGAACAGGTGATAGACACGGTCGACTTGTACTACTTGGAGAACAGACAACGCCGGCTCTCACTACGTTTCCTCACGTGGTTCGTGCTCAAGGAGAACATCCAGACGGACACACACGACTCGATCGAGGATGCGTTGTCCGCGCTGAAGTTGTACAAGGTCCACCTGCAGCTCGAGGCCGAGGGCACCTTCGACAAGAAGCTTGACGAGCTCTACCGCGAAGGTAGACAATACGTGAGTTTTCCTTGAATATTTGCCGCGGGCAGCAATGCCTGAACAGTTCCTCGCAGAACTTCAAACCGCCTGCTCCTCCGGGTGCGGCGCAGACAAGCTCGCCAGCTCCACCGTCGGGGACCGCGAGCCCTATTCCGGGTCAGATCGCGATGGGCAGAGGGGCCTTCTTACAGCAGCAGCCGTTCGCGCCGGGCCAGTACCCCCTCAACGCTATTGCGACACCGCCCTTCTTCCCCCACATGCAAGGCCCGAACCGACATGGGTTCATGCACCAAAATTGGCGTCACAGGTGATAGTGGAAGATGGGGCCGGCGGGTTGTTAGAAGACGAAGGCAGTATGTACGAGAATTATTGATGTAATGACCACACCGCACGTCGCAATGCTCTCGAGTTCCAATGTAATTGAGTTCGCACGACTACCACGAGTCCACGAGAACAGTGAGAGGATACAGATGCCATGTGCAGAATTACTTTCTGCTTTTCGCTGACGCCCTCTTCTTCGCCGCCTTGACCTCCTTCTCGAACCGGCTGCGTTTCCTCTGCCTCGGTCCGTCCTCGCCCAAGTCCTCGAGCGCATCGTCCCTTGAGCGCGCTCTTGATCTCGCAAGGACGCTCTCCTTCTTGCCCCTTTGCCGCAGCTCCTCGTACCCATCTCCGACAACACCCGTGCGCGACCTCCCCACCGACTTGAGGATGTCGCCAAACTCGTCCTCCAGCCCAACACCCGGCACACGCCCACGGCGCCCAGACACCATACCCGACCCACCAAGCGCGATATCCGCCTCGTCGAGCGCACGCCGGCGCGCCTCCTTCTTCTTCATGACCAGCCGCGTGAAGTTCTCCTCCTCGAACTCGGTCATGCGCTGCAGCTCGCGCGCGCGTGCCGACGAGAGCGCGGGTGTGGAGCCGAGGCCGGACGTCGACTCCATGTATGGCTTCGTCGGGTCGAGGTGCGCGAGGTTCGCGAGCGCGGAGGGGACGGGCGCGCGCCGGCTCTTGTCCTTGTCTTTGCGGGGTTCGATGTAGGGCATTGGCGCGAGCTTGGGCGGGCGGTAGACGCCGTCGCGGTCGTCGCCATGTGCGCCGCCGTCTTCCTCGTCTTCCTCGTCGGAGGCTTGGTCCATGAGGGCTTGAGGGTTGGGTCGGAACGCGAGAGGATCTGCAGAGCATGTGGATGGTCAACCAGCCGATGCGAAAAGGCAGAACGAGGGCGCACGCACCGTTGATGATGTTCTTGTCCGCTGAATCGCCCTCCTCCGCTATCCGCACTAGCTTGTCGATTTGGTACTTCATGCGTCCCTCGAGCACCTTCACCTTCTCCAGAACAACTCGCGCTTCGATGGCTGCGTCGACGTGGTCGCCGGCTCCCGATCCGCGAGCGGGGCGGTCTTTCGCGCTGAAGGGAGCGGGGGGAGGGGAGCGGTCTGCAAGCGAATGGCCAATAGCCCGACGGGCCGTAATGAGGCTGAGCGACTGCAGGTAGGAGAGCATCATATGGTGTTTCAACGACAGAAGCGAAATGCCTTCGCGAGTGTCTAGTTCAGAGCTCGTACTCTGTCTAGACAATATGAATCCGATGTTAGGACAGCTGAGAGGAGCAAGAGTAGGTGGCATACGAACTTTTGTCGGAGAGACTTCACGATGTCCCTTGTCGCCGCCATGCTGACTCGCATTTGGTCAAGTAGGTCGCAGAAGCTACGGACATCTTCTTGGCTAACCGTCCCTTCCATGGGGGCTGTTTGTGTCTCCGTCGACATAGTGAGTGAGGACGTGAGTTCAGTGGGATGGAGGTTAAAGTCCAAGAGCAAGCCGGTGTAGTTTTCCAGTATGAAATTATATTGACGCCCAATTTGGGCAGATAGCATAACAACTCCAATTTACTGCTTTCAATTACCACCATTCCTTCCACGACCATCTCACCCTCCTGCCTAGCCAACCATGTAGAACCGATGAGAATTGTATGGCGCAGTACCTGCGAAAGCAAGAAATGTGTCAGTCAATCTGCTTTGCAACACATCGACAGAAGTCGAGGCGAAAGAATCAGTTAACGGGTTTCTAAGCCGCCGCTCGTTTAGTTATCGAGCGTAATGCATGACATCAAACACTTGTCAGAGCCCAGTGCGTTTCATCTCTTACCACCACCATAGCTCACACCAGATGCTTGCCACTCACCTAGACCCACCTCAACGCCTTGCGCGCGAGAACGATGGTGAAAGATGAGGACACGTTGGCAGCGAACCTGGGATTTATACTCGTCGGCATCAGCCTATGCTTCGATTCACACGGCCCGCCTGGTCGTGCTCACGAGACCAAGTCGACATCAGACGCATCCGGGACGCGAGTCGTCATATGCACCAGAACTCTGGAATGCGCACCACACAGCTGCAATATGGCGGACATACTACCAGCTTCGCGTGAGTGATGGATCGTGGCCATGATCGTTCCGTGACTGGTGCATAGAGAGGCTACAGAAAGAGATATGAGAGTGTAGGAGTAGGCAAGTCAATATTGGGGCGCTGAGCGACCTCTGAGATCTACAGAGCACATGTACTCGACCTTCAGCCGTCACTGAAGGGATAACTTGTCGTAGCTTTGAATCTGTTCGCGCCTGGGATGCTGATTGCTGACTATTCACATGAGACTGGAGTGCTCGCTCCGCATACAGGAATAGTAGGATTCGACACTCAAGGTATATTGCCTACTTGTTCGTAGCCCTATGAACGGACCTGACATGACTGAACAGACGAATCATGTTGGTTGCTGCTGCTAAATTGTACCGCAGCCCTCAAGTCTAGAGTGCGAATACACGCCCGCGAGAGTATCTTGAGTGTCCTCCTGGGCCTTTGTAGGCGCGGCGTTGTTGAATTCACCTCTAGCTGCCCTCTCGTGTATGCATCACGAAGACTGCCGATACGCGGACTGAGGGAGATCGGCGTCCAAGGCACGAGACTGCTCGCACTTGCTACGTACTTTATCTGCCCTGTGCCAGATGCCGCATGGGAGGAGATGAGCAAGCTTTACTTGGCTCTAGCGAACCCCGATCATATTGCGGTCTGGGTCCCATAGCTAAGCAGGGCGAGGTTTCGCTCTTATCGTTCACTATTGAACGCCAGGTGGCGCTAGGCGTTCGTATCGCAAGCAGAGTAGTACGAATGTCGTACAAGCCGAGGTACGGTATCATTCACCCATCCACTTATCATGCAGTATCATCTGACTCACTCATAGTATGCCCGTAATCCTTATCTCTCATTGAGGCGTTCTCCTCTGAGCCCAATCTCAAGATAGCCACTGGTGTTGTTATCTCCCACGGCGGGCTCCCGTTGTCGTATCGTCCGTTATAAGAATGCTCTATACACGATGGACTGAGCTCAGAGACCCTTGTTCGCGTTTCTAGCCATGGTCTTCTGGTCACACCTCAGCAGCGCTGCCGCCGCGCTCACACTGGTCGGGCAGGCCTCTCAAGCCCTCGGCTCGATCCAGTACCCCGTCGCGACTGTAAACGCGGGCAACTACGGCACGCTCAACTTCACAGAGATCTTCGCGTCCGCGCCCGACATGTCCAACGCGGCGTGGGAGCGGGGCTCGTTCCACGGTCTGACGACGTTCGCCCGCGCGGCGCCGCTTCGGTGCTTTGGCGCGGACGCCGACATGCCATACGACGTTGCGGTCGTGGGCGCGCCTTTTGATACTGCGACCAGTTTTCGACCAGGGTACGCCTCCAGATAGGCATATGCGCGTGTTATCTCTGAATGCTCACCTTGGTATGTAGCGCGAGATTCGGGCCCAATGGTATCCGCCAGGGCTCTCGCCGTCTCGGCGTAGAGCGAATCAATGTCCCAGCGAGAATCCGCATAAGCGACCATCTCGACGTCGTAGATTGTGGTGACGTCCGTAAGCAAACACTGCTGTTTGTGCTCCGTTACGCACTCGCCCTGACTACCTACATTATCAGCTATGGTCATGACTGACAACAAAGTCGCGCTCAGGCAACTCGAGCTCGCCAACGCTGCTCTGTTGTCCCACACGGGCTTGCGCTCGTATTCGGGCAAGAGCATTGCGAAGGATGGCAAGTTCCATCCTCGCGTTTTGACGCTCGTATGTGGATCTCACGTTGCCTTCTGTTGCGCTGCTAATGCGCTTTGCTGAAGGGAGGTGACCATACGATTACCCTTCCCCTCTTGCGAGGTGTTGCCAGCGTATATGGTCCTGTGAGGTATGCGAGAAATGTGATGTGCATCGTACAGCAACTCACCCCTTCGTATAGTGTGATCCACTTCGACAGCCACTTAGGTGAGAGATCATATGGCCTAGCAGCTCCGCGCCGGTTCTGAACAGATATTCAGATACATGGAAGCCCAAACAAACCACCGTACGTATAATACACCCTTTACATGCTGAACGGCAAGTGACGCGTTCTAGGGCGGGCCGTGGCTTCCTGACGAGGTGAGCTAGTGCAGAACGCCAAGAAGGACCTTGCTCAAACTTTGAGTGTAGGAAATCCCTGTCAGCCATGGAAGCTACTTCTGGTACGCCTACAAAGAAGGCCTACTCGCGCCCAACAACGCCAACATCGTATGCCCAAGTCACCTTCATGGTGCGCCCAACTCGCTCACCATATCATATCATATAGCATGTCGGCATCCGCGGCGCGATCAACAGCTGGCAAGACTATGACGACGACTACGAGTTCGGGTGGATCATCTCGCACGCCGAAGACGTCGAAGATGTGGGCTGGCAAGGCGTAGTGAAGAAGATCAGGGATACCGTCGGCGATAACCCTGTATACAGTAAGTTCCCTATCTTCACGCTCTGAGTCGCATGAGGCTCAAAGAACCACCCCACAGTCACATTGGATATCGATGTGCTAGATCCTGGAATGGCTCCTGCGTATGTACTATGACCGGTTCATCCCTTTCGAATCGCTCACGAAATCGCTTTCATAGGACTGGAACGTCAGTTGTTTGTTCGGACAGGGACTTCTAATACTATTGTGCTAACGCAACTGCAGCCCTGAAATCGGAGGTATTACTACACGGGTGTGTCCTCTCCACAAAGTCTTGTCATCCATATAGCCCATTGACGAATTGCTTGCGTTTTTGTAGGAGATCAAGAAGATCCTGCAGGGCCTTGCCGGCCTCAAGATCGTCGGGGCTGACATCGTCGAGGTCGCACCGGGTATGTGATATATTATCACCAAAGGGTACGACTCGCTAACCTTCAGTGAACCTCAGGATACGATACACAAGGTTTGTGCTTGCTTCCATATCCCGCGTCTTCTCTTGGTAAGCCAAACTAACCCAACGTTGTGGTGCAGACGAGATCACACAGATCGCCGCCGCTAACATTGGCTGGGAGATACTCGCGCTGATGGCCAAGACGCCCCTTGTGCAGTAAAGCCTGCCAAATTAGCAATGTACCACATGCTGGCGTGTGATAGAACCGAAATTGACAAGGGTATTCCTAGTTGGCCATCGGGGAGGCTGACTGTTGCCGCCGTGCTGATAGTATTGGCATCTTGTCTGTATCCCTCGGAATTCTTGATCAACCCGAGGACTACAATAGTCACGCACTCATGTTGCCGCTCCAGTTGGTATGTTACTCTGAGTATGTGCGGCTTGCGACCGCAAACGTGCTGTACGAGTCGAGCTGCCTCGGCCCGGAGGAGCGATCATTATCGCAGATTCACAAGACGACGCCGCGCGCGAACCGCCGGCCTTCCTGAGCGAGCCACTTCGTTACTAAGCTCGAGTACCTTCTGCAGATGACGTCCACCTGACTGGTCCGCAATATATTCCTGGAAGAACGTTTGAACCCTGTAGCAGATCGTATAAAGGTACAAAGGTAGCACTGTGCCGTGGGCTCCAGTGAACCGTTCCGAACGTGCTTTCACGCTCCTATTCCGATCTCAATCCCGACGCGTTTCATCATCCACCTCTCCCACTCTCACCACCATGTCTTTGCCTACGATTGAGGTAGTCTGGAAGGAAGCTACAGAGGCCTTCCGTGCGAACCCCAAGGACCGCTCTCTCGTGAAAGAATCGTTCGATATTCTGAGTGCCCAGCAAGGCCAACTACAGTATGTCCTCCATGGTACCATCGCTGACGATCAGCCTTCGATATTGACCTGTGTGCTCAGGAAATACTTTGGTGTCAAGCACGAGGACAATGCTACCGCGTACGGCATAATCTGTAGGGCTCCCCATATCTGCGAAATCCGAAGTAGTGCATAGCAGCTAACTCGGTTACAATAGCCTGGGCCTCGATGGAAGACCACCAGAGGCTCATTGACAACGCGGAGGTATATCCGATCCTCGGCAAGGCCATCGGGAGCTGGTTGAAGCCTAATGGCCCACCGACAATGATTCACGTTTGCCCGACGAGCGAGCCCTACAAGGCGTGCGAGGCCCCAGTGACCGAGATCGCTTGGTTCACCCTGAAAGAGGGGCAGTCCAAGGGCGAACTCGAACAGCTCGTGGACACTCTCGCGAAGACGATCGGCGCTGCCGGCGAGGCCAAGGGCGTTTACTCTCCCGCCTGGGGTCCGACCGTGGAGAAGGACAACGTCTTGGGCTTGTTCATCGGATGGTCGAGTGTAGAAGTATGTACCGTCTTCTTATCAGCGCATGGTCGTATGAGTGACTGATAGTTATTTTGCAGGCGCACTGGGACTTTGTCAAGTCGGACAAGGCGTCAGCTGACCTGATCACGAAGATTAAGACTATCGCGGACGTCGATCTCGTCCACGTCCCGCTCACGAAGTGGTGAGGGGAGAGCAGCAGACCAGCTCGGAGCGTTGAAGTGTGCAGTTCATGTACAATATAGCCATTCAAACACTCACCGAAACGGAGTATCTGGAAGGTTCCCGTCTCTGAGTCGCAGATATCCTGCGGGAGCGGACCACTTGCTAATGGTGCCGTGTTTCACACATCCCATAAACTTGTCTATCTTTGGGCCCACGAGCATGACCAGCTTCACGGGGCGAAGCTGGTGCTGCTCGAGGGGGCCGTGTGATCCATTCAGTCTGTGCACGTCCTACAGAGAGAGTTCTGTCAAACCTTCTCATGGCCCGCGCGGCGTAGTCTATGCGGCTATCCACCGTGTATTTCTGGCCGGCACTATCCAGCGCGTTCTCTTCCACGGCACATCGTTTCTGTGAATCTTGTTGGTGGGGCAGACTACACAACCCCACTGCTCGGGTTCTCCCGCACCAGGTCTCGGGCGACCTTCCTGTTGTCGGTAATCCGCCTCCCAGGGTGTCGGGGGCGATAGACGACTGGTGGGCCATTCGCGTGACATCAGTCGGCGTGTTGCTGCGCAAAGAAAGAGGCACTGTATACTCGACAGTGTGTTAAAGTATTGAATGGCGTCGCGGTGTCTCATCGCACAACAAAACCGGCCGACTGGTAAAACATCCGTTCAGTCTCATCCCCAGCCTCACCTGGGGTACGGTATGTAGGGGGTCGGCGGGGGGCAAATCCCCTGGACCCGGACAAACGTCGCCTGCTCACAAGCCACGCCCTGCCAAGTGGTACGTCCCGCCTCTCTGGTCATACAGCCAAGTCCGAGGCTGATTGTCGCGGTCGATCGTTGATATCAGATTCGTACACACAAGAGCATACCATGTGCACCAACAGGCTGCTGTGGGTTCTCTATTCGCTGCTCCTAGTCAATACCGCATTTGCGAAACACGGGAAAGGCGGAGATGGCGACGATGACGACACCAAGGAGAACGACGATGCCGTACAATCCAGCGGCGAGGACACCACTTCAGCTACTACTACGCATGCAGGTTCGGCAACATCGCCGGCCGTTCCATCCGGCACTGGTACAACATCTTCGACCGTACTACACTTCCTCCAGCCCACGAACGCCACGACCTGCGAGTCACTCACCTTCCGCTGGGCCGCCACCAGTCTCAGCACACCACTCACGCTCATCGTAACCAACGATCGTGCAGTGGTCAACGACACACAAGGCGGAGCCGACAGCACGACCGACGCCACTCTCGTCTCTCGCACCCTCTCAACAAACGTGCCGGCCTCCGCAACACAATACGCCTGGAGCCCAGTCGACATCCCGCAAGGGCTATACGTCGTCGTCGCATTCGACACCTCCCGCTCACTCGGGATCCTCGCTCAGTCCCCGCCGTTCTCCGTGCTCCCTAGCGGGAACACGACGTGCCTCGCGTCTTCCGAGTCGTCCGCCGGGAATGCCACCGTTACCGCCTCCGCGGACTCCTCTTCGACATCCTCCAGCTCGACATCGACATCGAGTGCGAGTGGCGGCGATGGGCCGAAGATGTTGAGCCCTGCTGCGCTGGGAGGAACGGTTGCGGGGGTCACTGTGGCGATCATTCTGCTCGTGCTCGCATTCACCATCCCGCACTACTGGAGGCGGCCGCCTACGAGGAGACCGAGAGGTTCGAGGCCGGGAGGGCCGTACTACCTCTTCTGAGCGGGTTTTGTTTGGTAGGATGGCTTTCTACATCACACGAACTCTGATATGAGACTCGCTTCCGTCAGTACCAGTAGCTGTATCCACACACAGCACTCTTCATCAGCTCAGCGTTCGGCCTCATGTGTTGAGATCTTGAGAGATTATACTGTATTTATACAACTATTCAGGTGTACAGCTACACAATACATTGGGTTCTACCGATTGATCTAATCCGTGACGATGGTCCGAAAGCGTTGCGAACGACGAATAAGATATGAGATGGATGTATGCCATGCGATGCGTCCCGACCCGACCCGGCGCGGCTACCGCCCTAACGAACTCATGAAGCTCTTCACGTCTAGCTCCTGGTACTCCTCCTCGGGCGGCAGGTCCTCGAGCCCGCGGAGGACGTTCTTCGTCCCCGGGGGCGCACCCGCGTCTTTTTCCTTCTTTTTGGCGGCCGCAGCAGCGTCTTCCTCTTCGGTGGTGCGCTTGAAGAGGTCGAGGACGAGGTCCGTGTCCATGGACGCAAGGCCCGAGTTCTGCTGCGTGACGACGGAGTTGGCGATGTTGAGTTTGAAGCGCTGCAAACTACACAATAAATGTCAGCGTGCACGTCCCCTACAACATGTAGGAGTTAACAACACGTACCCCATGATCTTCTCCTCCAAGGTGCCCTTTGTGATGAGTCGATACACGTTAACAACCTTCTTCTGCCCGATACGATGCGCACGGTCCATCGCCTGGAGATCTTTCATCGGATTCCAGTCGTGCTCGACAAAGATGACCGTATCCGCCCCCGTCAATGTCAACCCCAGACCACCAACATGCGTAGTCAGGAGCAGACAGTCGATGCTCGGGTCCGAGTTGAACGTCTGCACGATCGCGTGCCGCTTGTTCGGATCTGTCGAACCGTCGAGGCGCATGTACGTCACAGCCGGCATATGCTGCTTGAAGAGGTCGCTCTCGATAATGTCGAGCATCTGCTTCATCTGGCAGAAGATGAGCACACGATGCTGCGAGAACGCGCCCGTCCCAGTCTCCTCGGTGTCCACCAGTTCTGACTTGGTCGCGTCGCCGGTCGCGCCAGGCGCTAGTCCAATACCGCAGTCGAGCAGTAGTTGCCTACAGGGAATGTTCAGTCATGGTGTCACAAATCAAACTTTAGCGAATACTCACCGGAGAGCCAGGAGCTTGGGCGCATGTTGGATGTCGCTGAGGTCGCCCGCGGGTGAATTGACACCTGCATGAGTAAGGGCATCCTTAATTGCCTCTTTGTCATTCTTGAGAACGAGCGCGGGGTGGTTGCACAGCTTCCGAAGGTACTGCAGCGACTGGAAAATATGCTGCTGCTCGCCGTCGGTCTCCTTGTTCGAGCGGACAACGTCCTCGACCTCCATCTTGGCACGCGACTTGGAGAAGTCGTCATACAGGAACTTCTGCAGCTCTGAGAGCTCGCAGTAGTAGTCCTGTATGATCTTTGGCGGGAGATCGTTGAGGACGTCCTCCTTGAGTCGACGCAGCAAGAACGGCAGGACTTGTTTGTGCAGAGCCTCCAATGCCAACGCAGCTGAGAACGGACGTAAGCCTGATGTAACGCTAGTGTACGGAAGAAAAGTAATGCATACCCGCTTCGCCAGTCTTCGCCTTGCCATCGCGATTGGAAAGGATGGGCTTGCTGAAGCGCTCGTTGAACGATGACTCCGTCCCGAGGAAACCAGGCATCAAGAAGTCGAAGAGACTCCACAGCTCTAAGACATTGTTTTGGATAGGGGTACCGGAGAGGATCAGTCTGTGGACGGCCTTAATGCACTTCACGGCCTTTGTCAGCTTCGTCTTCGCATTCTTGATGATATGGCCTTCGTCAAGGATACAGTAATGCCAGTTCATGTCCTGGAGGCTGTTGATGTCGTTCCGAACAACCTCGTACGAGGTGACCACGACGTCGTAGGACTTGAGTTTCGGCAGGAGCTTGTATCGCTCTCTCGAATTGCCGGTGTAGAGCACGGGACGCAGGTTCTCGGTGTACTTGAGGATCTCGTAGTACCAGTGACCAGTAAGCGTGGGAGGGCAAACGATGAGCGACGGCAGATGCTTAGAGTCGGGTGACTTGGTCTCTTTGTACTTCTGCGCGCGCTCGTAGTGTTTGCTCGCCAGGATACAGATAGACTGGAGCGTTTTGCCAAGACCCATGTCTATAACAAGGCATCAGATCAAGCTCCGGTGAACGCTGCCAATGATGCTCACCATCACAGAGAATACCGTGCAGCTGGTACTTGGCCAAGAAAGCGAGCCAGTTGACGCCTTCTTGCTGGTACTTGCGAAGCTCGGCCTTGATCGTGACGGGAATATCGTACTGCTGCACCTTGCTTCCATCAAGAAGCTGTGTTAGGAACTGGCGCTCCTCGTCACGGCGCTTCAGCAGGTCTTCTGGGAAGTTTGGCGGATCGGGAAGGCCCGCCTGTATTTAGATGGGTCAGATATATCTAGCGCCTCCACGTAAGGAGCTAGGCGTACCTCGAGAGGAACCATCTTCACGAGCGACGCAAAGGTGTTGGTGGCAGTGGCGCGGACGTCATCGTCCGGGTCGCTCATTCGGCCAAGGACAGGAACCACCATGAAGATCACATAGGGCAGCGCCTTGATGTCCAGCTTCTGGACGATGTCTGAAGAAAGGGCTCAGTCTAAGCATAGATACCATTGACTCGCAAAATACTTACGGTAGATGAGCTCTATTGCGCCCTGGCGGTTGGCCAAAACGGAGGCATCGCCGAGGTACGGCACAACCGTCTCGATGACATAGCGCATAGCATCCATGGTCAGCACATCGCAGATGGTCGAGAAGCACCGCGCGGCGGACTGTCGCACGATAGCAAATCGACTCCGGAGAGCGAGGATGACATGAGGGAAGAGCTCGGTGAAATGATGCGAGAGCTCTTCGTGGAACGTCGGCACGACTGCTTCGAGGACGCTGAGGGAATCGATCACATCCTGACCGTGCTGTTTCTCGATCAGCTCGTCCATCTTCGCCACGGAGTCTACAGGAGCAAGACTCGATGTCAGCCTGAGTGTTCCTGACGTCGAGATCGCAACACATACCAGTAGAGCATGCACTCAGAAGACCGCCCGCCATTGACTGCCACATCTTCGGCACAGCCTGGAGCAGACGAGGGCCGAACTTGGCAGACAACTTCTCAAAGGCAAGTCTCGCGCCACGACGGGACAACTTCGCCTTCGCAGGGTCTTCGCCACTCGCCGCATGCTTGTCGCCATTGTCCTTGCCATTGCTCGCAGATGCTGCGGAGTTCGGCTTCGGGAAGGACAGGACGCCATCGGTGATCTTGCGGTTGTACAAGAACGTAGGAGTCTGTTCGACGTCCTGGCACAGGAACGTGCACAGGTTCTTTACGATCTTGTCTGGTGGCTGGCCGAGTTCGCGTTGCACGCAGAACTCTACGAAGGATGCGACGGCCGCTGCTGAGTGCGTCTGCAGGTCCAGGTTCTCCTCCGTCTATGGATCAGTTAGCAATAGTGTTATGGTCTCGTATTACCGCATACAACGAACCTTGATACTGTTCATGATGCCCTTTACGATCGGGCTGACTTTCTCCGGCGTGCTCTTAAACGCGACAAACGCAGCAGCGAACGCCGCGGCCACCCTGACGTCGTACTGCGCCTTCACCTCGATGTACCGCTCGATGCTCGTGACGACCTTCAGCCGCTTCTCCTTGATGATCGCCAGCTCGCGCTTCTTCGTCCGGCCCAAGCTGTCCTTGAGCTTCGTGAACATCTCGCCCACCGCCTGCTGCGCGGTGTCGATCGTGAAGCAGCCCGGCTTCGTGCCCGTCACGTCGATCTCCGTGCCCAGCGCGGGGATCGCCGCCTGCGGCAGCTTGCAGTCGTACGCGAACGACTGGAGCAGGTTGTAGCACTCCCCGTGGATCCGCGCGAGCGTGAACGCCATCTCGTGGTACGAGGCGGGCGGCTCGGCCTGGAGCCACGCCAGCGTCTTGGCGGAGAGCTCGGCGGCGAGGGGGGAGACTTCGATGAGGAGCGGGGCCCCTGGGGCCGAGCGGGTGTCGTATTCGCGAGCCCAGCACTCTGAGATGATCGCGGCGAGGAACTTCTGGAGCATGCTCGTAGAGTCGATGTAGTGGATCAAGATAGGCCTGAACATGTCGTCCGCGGAAAGGTAGCCGGCCTGACCCTGTGAGATAGCGGGAGTTAGAGCGATGTTGTAGGATGATGACGATCGACATACCGTAGAAGGCCAGCAGGCGATGATGTGGGCCAACGCTGAAGATGCTGCCAGCCTAGCTTGGATGACAACCTCGATGGGGATTAGCGACAAGTCCTGCGCGAGCATGTTCTTGTCTACGTTGTGTCTCTCCGACGGGCCTCCACTGTCCGCACCGACAGTGGGATCGTAGAAGGTCGAAGCATCTAATGGCAACCCAAGTGGTGTCATAAGAACCGCGTACCACTCCAACAGGATCTGCTGGGTGATGCACGACTCCATCCACCCGCTCGTCGCGCTCATGATTGAGAGCGTTTCGCGCCACGCAGATAAAGTCGCCTGACGAATGTCGGAATGCTCTTCAACAATCAGGTTCTGAAAGAGCAGACGCAAGAACGGGACGGTGATCCACGCTCGAGGTAACGACTCGACGGTCATGAAAGTGTGCAGCGTCTTCACGACCGCTAGCCGGACGTTCGCGATCGTATGCCGGAAGAAGGGGAAGAGTGTGGGGGCGAGAACAGTGATAGGATGCCTACACAAGACGATCAGCACATTGTCATACTAAGCAGTGAATGTGACTTACGACTGTGTCTCGTCGGCGATGATTTCGATGACCTGGTTATATGCAACAAGCTGGCCTTCGGCGGGTTGGTCGGACGACTTTGCTTTGAGGACATTATATAACGTACCTAGGAGGTCCATTACTGCACCGACACTTGAGCTCAGGTCGTCCTTCATGTCGCTCAAGCAGCTCCAAAGAACAGCGAGCACTCGTGGGAGCTCTTCTGGAAGGCGCTCCACGAGATAGGTCGCCACAGGAAGGAGGCACGATGCCGCAACAGACCGTACGTCGTCGTCGCGATCGCCGAGTCTGTTTGAAACGTCAACATGTAGCCGATCGACGATACAAAACTAGCACCTACCCAAGTACGGCAGCATCGACGACGCCTCTGAGGACTTCTTTCCCGTCGTCGACTTCCATGCTGTTGGCTTCTGGTATGTCCAAGCTGACAAGATCGCTTCGGACCGCGACCTCATACTTGATCCCGAGCAGGCCAGCATGACGCACTTCCCATACATGGCCCTTCTCAGAGTGCTTATCCCGAAGCTTGCCATTCGTCGGCTTCACTGGTATCGGGAAGTCCTGCCGAATCATCTGCAAGAGTATGTTGTGCACGTGCAAAACCGAGCGTCGCGGCATGTGCAGCAACAGCGACGCGAGCGTCTGTGACACCGTCTCGCGCACAGGGGCGACGACCTACCCGCGAAGGTGATGTGAGCGGCTGGACGGAGCATAGAGACGGCGGAACATACCTGATCGGAAACGAAGTCTCCGAAGCGATCGAGCACGAATATGCATAGAAACCGCACCGCAAGATCGTTGCACCACTTTTCGTGCGCCACGAGGTTCTCGTCCCACGAAACGTCAGCTAGACATACGTTTCAGCGTCTTTGCAATACGCCATGCTAGCTGCCGAAGCGAAGCCTCACCTTTCATACCACCATACTTCCCCTGCACCTTCAATAATTCTCGAAGGGCCATCGCCGCACCATGCCTAACCTCCCAGGCTGCACTAAACAGATCGACCTCGAGCAGCTTCACAAGGCCATCCCAGACCCAGCACCCGGGTTGCACCTCGAGCGCCTTAGACTTGCTCTCCGTTTTGGGGGCAACGGCGCCGCCCTTCGAAGGATCGATCACGACTCGGTCTTGTGTCTGACCTTCCGTCGGAGACTTGGGGCTATCAAGACGTTGCTTGGGTGTTGATTGCTCGTCAGTGCCAACCAATCGGGCTCTATCAAGATGATCAGCGTCCGTGAGCCGTGAGTATAAGAAGCGCGTTACGTACTTGGCCTGTCCGGCAGCTGCTGCTTGGAACTTTGCGTTTGTACTCTGAGGCGGAGGTGCAGCGACCACGGCGGCATTGCCTGGTTTCCGCTTCCGCTTCAGTCGGTTGCGCTCTCGGGCAGAAAGGGCAGACAAATCGTCGGGCGCAGGGGTAGATGGTGCGGAAGGGCCAGAAGGGGGCGCCGCCGGAGTTGACGACTTCGACCTGGCGGGTATAGGCTCTTCTTTCTTGATTTTCATGTCGACGGCTTCCTCAGTAGGTGACATGGGTACTGGCTCGTCCTCGCTCTTCACGGGAGTGGGTATGGCCATCTCGACGTCTGCCTCCGCCTCGTCGGCGGCGAGCTCCTTGTCGAGGTCCATGTCGTCTGCACCACCAACGCTCTCGAGGAAATCAAGGCCAAGCCGACCCATTGCTTCTCTCCGGGCCTTCTTGACCTCGGAAGAGTTCGCGAGGATGCCAGTTGGCTTGGTGAACTCCTTCCCAGACGACGCCAGGAGCAGAGTGCCCTTTTCCATGAGCTCGCGAACAGAGAAAGATGGGAACTCCGGAGCTGGCAAGTTGGAAGAGGCACCGTATGGTTTGGACTCGGCGTCCGGATAAGGCATCCACAGGGGAACCAGGCTGAAGATTTGGGAGAGAGCCGTGGACGCCGCGGAACGAGTCTCATGAGATCTTGAGTGTAGATATGGGAGTATCTGAAGCGAATTAGCGTCGTACCGCAGTGGGCGTTGTGGGGCCACTTACTCTTGCCAAAACAGCCATCAACTCCGACCATCCGGAGGGATCGCCGATGGGCACATGGTGTCTAGTTGTCTTTACATCGTCTTCGACGAGGGCTACGTCAGATATAACACTCTTTGCCGCAAGTTGTGCGAGTTGTTTCGCGGCTGTTGCCCTCACAGACGCAGAAGACCCCGTGTCAAGAAGGAGGAGGAGCCGGTCCAACCTATAAAAGCGAGACGGATGAGCTGCGCGAACTACAGAACTTACCGAATCGGAGCAGGTGGGACGCACCTCGACGTCATTACGTAAGACCGGACCGCCACCCGGCGCTAAGGATCAAAGGCAGGATAACGGGGAATTCTCACGCTCCCGGGCCACGACGACTGCACCTTATATCATCTCGCGCTTGTGACGAAAATTTGACACAGTCACACGTGACGTGTCATCTGTGGTCCATCGGCGCTTCTCTCTGATGTGCTAAACAAAAAGTAAGCTCCTCAACGGACGCTAGCGGACAAGGCAGCAGGCCATTGCACTCGAATGACGTTTATCCCAGAGTTCGTACTGCGGACACTAATGGAGGACAAGCAGTGGCCGAGGACGTTGAGCGAGTTGGGACTGCGCGGGAGTCACAGCGTCACATATCAGATCTCATCCAAACTGATCGCCAAAATGGGACGCCGCCACATCACTCGCAACATCATTCCCCAAATGTCCCCTTCCAGCTCGTGTACTCAAACCTTAGACTCTCGCGTAGATAGGCACCCGCGCTCTGACTATCGTGCCTGCGAGCGAACAGCGAGTGCACAGACGAGAAAACCGACGGGCTTCTTCCTCGCGTAGCTGCGGGAGACAACGAGAGCTGAGCGCGGTGGAACAAATCTTGACGAGGTCGCGGGAAGTTACGTACAGAGACGGACGCTTCTCCAAGATACCTTCGAATTCGCGCTGAGCCGGCGGCAAAAGGTGAGTGTAGCTAAACCCGGCTGGGTCAGGCCCCGGGGCCCCGTCCATGTTAGACTCATAGCCTTTGGCCCTATCAGAGTTCGCTAGCATGCCTACACGCCTCAGTGAGGCCTTCCTGGCCTTCGTAGCAGAGCTGCAGGATACATTTTGCCCAAATGTACAAGGTTTACTGTCATGTCATGTTCTACAACATAGCATCTGTCTAACATCTCTAGTCCGATAGATCTGCTTTCATGCGATGCGTCTAGTGCGGATGCCCTCATACGGGCGGTTGAGCTTACCGCGCGAGAACCTCCTCTGCTTCCGAGGAATGAACGAATAGCCCTCAAAGAGCTCACGCAGCATGCCCATGCTATGATGGCGTGCGATATACCAGAGCGCTCTCGTGGTTGGAGACGCGTCTACACAGACACCTCCATCGTACTTGCCTATCTCGACATCCTGGAACACTGGACAACAAAGGACACGGAGCTTGCACTCTCTGCAATCGCTCACCTTGACCATGCGATAGTCATAGCAGGTGCTCCTGGTGACAGTAGGCTCGATCTCGTCCTGAACCTCATCGAAGGAATACAGTCGGAGTGCTTGAATTCCCCTCATACACTACGCAGAGATGTCTCATTTGTCTCGTCACAAGAAAAAGGTGTCCGGTCAACACCTCGACGCCTCGCTACTGCTCAATGTTCTGTTCTTCGCTATGATACCCCGCCCTCTCTCTCCTCCTTCGTCTCTCGCCTCTCACATCAGCCTTTCGTTCTCCCTGGCTTCCTCAGAGATTGGCCCGCTCTTTACGAGCATCCGTGGAAGTCGCTGGACTATCTTCGTGCCGTCGCTGGCCCAGGCCGCATTGTCCCTGTCGAGGTAGGAAGTGACTACCGCAGCGATGACTGGACGCAGAAGATGATGCTGTGGGATGAATTCCTCAACAACATTGACCAAGCCTCTTCGGAAGAAGACCGTCCTGTGCTATATCTTGCGCAACACAGCTTGTTCAAACAGTTTCCTGCCTTGCGAGATGACATCATATTGCCCGACTATGTCTACTCGTCTCTTGACCCTCCGGACAACTACCCGCACTACGTTCCACCGGGGAACGAGGAGCAATTGGTGCTGAATGCCTGGCTAGGCCCAAGAGGTACAATCTCACCCCCACATACTGTAAGTGGCATCCTGCGTAGGTCTCTAAATGACACTCAACAAGGCGTAGGACCCATTTTACAACTTCTATGGTGCGTTAGCACTCCTGTTCTGTTCAATTGGCAACTTGTCTGACCTTTTCTTAGCACAAGTAGTCGGCCGCAAAACGATCTGGCTAGCAAGCCCGGAAGCATCTTCGTACATGTATCCGTATCCCGCACCCTCGCCCGATGACGCGCCATCTTCCACCAGCGAAGACCAACCCCGGAACCCTGCGACGAATCACGAGAGTCCGTCGATGAGCAACACCTCCCGTGTGGACGTCTTCCTTTCGTCATCGGAGAGTATCGCTCGAAGCAAGGAGGCGTTCCCCGACTTTTGGAGAGAGGTTCAGCCAGTCGCGATGCAGGTTACGCTCGAGCCGGGTGATTTGTTGTTTTTCCCGCCGGGGTGGTGGCACGCGATGCGGAGCGAGGAGATGAGCTTCTCGGTGTCGATGTGGTTCTGATAATTTGTATCCAGTATCTGTGCTCCTAGTTATTGTAGCTGTACGTATCCAGTTCGCGCGGTGTCTTCTTGAACTCGCGCTGCAGCCCCCGGAGGTGTGCCGCAGCCACCGTCGTGCTAGGGCGCTTGTCACAGAGGCCTTTGGTGCACAGATGTGGGCGTCTAACAAGTTGTTCACAACCACCTCCCGCTCGCCGTTCAAGATGTCGAGCAGAGCAGGCGGCCTCTACGGCGGCATCCAATTCTCCTCCTCCAAAGCTTTTGCATCCTCGCAGGGGCCGGCGGCGCCCACCTCAACCTCAACTGCCGACGATGCCACACTCTCAGCATCCTCCTCAGCCTCTTTAGGCCCGTCCTCCACCTCGATCTCGACCTTGAGCTCCGTGTCGGCGAACACCCTCAGCGCGAGCGCATCGGGCAGCAGCGCGGCCGCCGAGCCGTCTGGCGGCGCAGCAGCACCCAAGGCTACAGCCGGTATTCCTCCCTCTCCTACAGCGTTGCCGTTGCAGAGCATGTTATTCACGAGATCATCGTCCATGCCCCTCCTTATCCTGCCACCGGTCCCCCTCCCGATCCCCGCATTCTAGGATGGTCCGCTGCCCTCGCATTTGCACCCACCCGCCGTCAGACTACCAAGGCTAAGCCGGCAGCGCCCCGGCTCCCGGTCGGCGCGTCCGTTACTGTTGCGCAAGCGACTGTGGCAGGTTCCGCGTCCTCCGCGTCGATCTCCAGCACGGCGGTCGTCTTTGCGCCGCCTGCGCTGGTAGAGGCACCCACCAGTAAACCCGAAGAGCCATCCGCCCAATCCCAACCTCAGGGCCAAGGATGGGGAAGAAAGGTCAAGCCGCCGTCGATGGTGCTTGATGACGACGTGAATGGCTTCAAGGCCCGTATGGGAGGCGGAAAACGTGAAGGAGGCGGTAAGAAGAAGGGAAAGAAGGTATGTAAATACACCTGATTGCCAAACGTGCATCATTCAGCTTGCGATATACAGAACAAGAACCAGCAAGCTCTAGCGGTTTGGGACCCAAATGAACAGTATGACCCGATGCGCCCCAATGACTATAACGAATTCAAGATATGGCAGCGCAAGGAGCGTGAGGAACGCAGACAACGTATGCTGGAAGAGCGACGCCGCGGCGAGGATCGCAAGCGCTACAGGCGCAGCAGCAGCTACTCTGACAGCTACCATAGCGCCTCTGAAGACGAGCGTCCTAGGAAAACCGGTAGCTATCACCCCCATGCGCCCTGCTGACCGTTCAGACGTTTAACATTGCTCCCGGGCAGGCCGTTTCGAAGACCGCGACGAGATGGAGGACGATTACGATCGCCCCCGCGGGGGAATCGGCAGCAGCGCCGCGCCCCGAACCGACTTCCCTCCTCCAGCACCGGTCAATGTCAGCATGTCCGGTGACGAGGCCTACCTGCGCCGCCTGGCAATGTCCCAAGGTGCCCGTCCCGCTGAGCCGTCTGTGCCGGGCTTCTCCCCGGCACCGTCTACCTCCACCCTCCCGCCATCCAGTTCTGCACCGTCTTTCACTTCGAGTGGGCCATCCGCGGCGCCATCTTGTGCCGCCCTTCCCCCATCCTCTTCCTTTGCGCCCGCATCCTCCGAGGGAGATGAGATTCCCGGGTTGGGTCGCGCATCGTCTGCCTTCTCATCGTCGGCTTCCCCGCCTCCGCCACCAGCCGGTGCGGCCATCCCGCCGCCTGCTCCGGTTGCCCAATCTGGCGAAGAGGCGTATCTCCGACGCCTCGCCATGTCCCAGCAGGGTGCAGGGCCTGGTGTGCCGAGCCCTGTGCCGTTCGTCAGCCCTCCACCACCCGCATTCGTGCCTACTGTGCCTCCTCCAGCGGTGCCCCCGCCCCCAGCGGCGGGCGCTCCGGTGGCACCCCTCACGGAGGAGAAAATACGGAACAGTAAGCAAGCGGCAGCCGCTATCGCTGCGCGCCTGAGCGCGCTCGCACCCAAGGGTGCTGCCAACCCGCCATCCTCAGGCACGCCACCCCCAACGACCAGCGCACGATCCAGCGCTCCCCCAGAGGAGCCCGCTCAGAGGTGAGAGGACCCTGCTGTTCTCATATGTATCCCCTTCAGGCTAACTGAACCGCTTGGGATGCGCAGACCTGACCCTCAAGGGTTCGCCGCGCGCCTGATGGCCAAATGGGGCCACAAAGAGGGCCAGGGGCTCGGCGTCGACGGCTCGGGGATCGTACACGCGCTCACGGTCGAGCAGGTCGCCGCGCAGGGCAAGAAAGGCAGCAAGGGCAAAGCCAAGGGCAAGGGCAAGAGCGAGGACCCCGGCGCGCCGCCAGCGCACGTCGCCGCAAAGATGGGCAAGATCGTGAACCTGAACGAGGACGCGCGCGCGCGCGAGGACCGTGAGCGCTTTGGCGAGCCGAGCCGCGTCGTCGTCCTCACGAACATGGTCGGGCTCGAGGACGTCGATGACGTCGAGCTCAGAGAGGAGATCGGTATGTTCTCGCGGTCGCTGTCGCATGTCGGAGGAACGGACGGGGCGTGCTCACGGTGTCGTTTGATTGTGCGCAGGTGACGAGTGCTCGAAGAACGGGACTGTCCAGCGGGTCGTCGTCCACCCCGTATACCCTGCGCCTGAGAACACCGAGGAGCAGGTCCGCATCTTCGTGCTCTTTGCGGGTCCTGCTGGGGCGTGGAAGACGGTGCGGGAGCTGGACGGGCGATACTTCGGTGGGAGGAGCGTACGGGCTCGCTACTTCTCGGAGTCGTTGTTCAATGCGGCGGAGTTTGATGCTCCGCTATGATGGTCTATTGCTTGATCGTGGTTGTAGTATTAGTTACTACCTGTTACTACCCTCTGTTGTCTTGTATGTCCTATCTATACGCAGATCCGTTCGCAAGAGTAGCAGGACTCGCCCCGGAACTAGCTGTAGCACTCCATGCTTTACTCACGCCGGGAGAGGTTGAATAGATGCATTACGATTCCAGAGGAAGAGCTTTACAACATGTAGGAGGATTGTCTGATGCTGCTACCGAAAACAGGGAAAGACAAAAGGAGGCTCGCCCAGAGGGCACGACACGCGCTTCGCGACCGCGGATGCGGATGCGACGAACGACAAGGCGTTTAGTAGACACGCTTGAACGGCGGCACAGACTTGCACTCGTTCTCATCGAGTGTCTGGCTAATGACGTTGCGGTACTTGATGTCGACGGCAGGCGACTCGACGTCGTGTTGCCACGTGAGGGTGTGCTTCATCCAGTTCTCGTCATCACGCTGCAGGGGAGGAGGGTTTTGTTAGTGAATCTGCATGATCACGAGTAAAGAGAAGCAGCGAAAGAAGGAGCGTACCTCAGGGTAGTCCTCGCGCGCGTGCGCGCCACGGGACTCCTTGCGCGCAGCCGCAGCAGTGATGGTCTGGACAGCGCACTGGAGGAGGTTGCGGAGCTCGAGAGTCTCAACGAGGTCGCTGTAGTCGCCCATGTAAGTACACCGATATGTAGAAGATGAAGCATGAAGAATACTGACGAGTTCCAGATCATGCTCCTGTCCTTGATGCCGACCTTCTCGAACGTCTTATAGATCGAGCGGATCTTCTCAACACCCTCATCCAAGGACTGCTGGGTACTATACCGAAACGTGAGGATACAATCCACTGGGCAATCGCATAGATAACCTACCGGAAGACAGCAGCATCGGCCTGCATGGCCTTCTGCATGTCCATCCGGATCTTGGCAGTAGGGAGAGGACCATCGGACTTCCTGCACGAGAGCTCAGCATTGAGAACGATACCGGTTATACATAGTCCCTTACCTGATCTTGTCGAGGAACTCAATGCTGTGCATGCCAGCCTCCTCAGGGATCTTCTTGTGGGGCTTGCCAGGAGTGAGCGTCTCCTTGATGTGGTGCGCGCAAGCACGACCGAAGACGACGATGTCCAGGAGCGAGTTCGCACCGAGACGGTTCGCGCCATGGACGGAAACGCACGCGGCCTCACCGGCGGCGTAGAGACCAGGAACGACCTTATCCTTGCCGTTCTGCGATACGCTCAGTCAGAACATTAAACAGCAGATGAGTTACTATGTAGTGACTGACCTCATCCATGGTGATGACCTCACCGGTGTACCGGGTCGGGATACCACCCACTGTACTGCTGTAAGCATACGTAGCGACCGTGTGAAGCTTTACTACTCACTGTTGTAGTGAACGGTAGGCAGGACAGGAATAGGCTCCTTGGTGACGTCGACACCCGCGAAGATGGCAGCAGTCTCCGAGATACCGGGGAGTCGCTCGTGGAGAATCTCAGCGGGCAGATGGCTGAGCTGGAGGTAGATGTGGTCCTTCTCGGGACCGACACCACGACCCTCACGGATCTCGATCGTCATGGAACGAGAGACGACGTCGCGGGACGCGAGATCCTTGGCAGTGGGCGCGTAACGTTCCATGAAGCGCTCACCCTCCGAGTTGAGCAAGTATCCTCCCTCACCACGCGAACCTACATAAATAATGAGTATATGCGGGATTTTGCTAGTTTCAAAGTCTATACGTACCCTCAGTGATCAGGCAGCCGGCACCGTAGATACCCGTCGGGTGGAACTGGACGAACTCAAGGTCCTGGAGGGGGAGGCCAGCACGAGCAACCATGGCATTGCCGTCACCCGAGCAAGTGTGTGCACTCGTGCAGCTGAAGTACGCGCGGCCGTAACCACCGGTCGCCAGAACGGTCTTGTGCGCACGGAAGCGGTGGAGCGTGCCGTCCTCCATGTTCAGCGCAATAACACCGACACACTCGCCATCCTGCATGATGAGGTCGAGCGCGAAATACTCGATGAAGAAGTTGGTGTTGTGGCGGAGGGACTGGCCGTATAGTGTGTGGAGGAGAGCGTGGCCAGTACGGTCGGCCGCAGCCGCGCAACGGTAGGCCTGGCCACCCTTACCGTACTTCAACGACTGACCACCGAACGCACGCTGGTAGATCTTGCCCTCCTTCGTTCTTGAGAAGGGCACACCGAAGTGCTCAAGCTATATGCATCTTTAGAAAGGTGTTGCAAACACGACGTACTATGAGACTTGCCTCAATAACAGTGTGGGGCGCCTCACGACACATGTAGTGGATGGCATCCTGGTCACCAAGCCAGTCGGAACCCTTGACCTGCGAAGAACGTCAGGCTGGGATCTTAGACACCTTACCGAACAACATACCGTGTCGTACATGTGCCACCGCCAGTCATCCTCGGTCATGTTCTGTGTGCAATAATGAATATCTCACGTTCATAGTAGCACGAAGATGATAGGGTCCTTACCCCGAGCGCAGCGTTGATACCACCCTACCACACACATGAGCACTGACGTATACATTGACAGAGATAAGACATACCTGAGCAGCAACAGTGTGACTCCTGGTGGGGAAGAGCTTCGTAATACACGCGGTGTTGAAGCCAGCTTCCGCCAAACCGAAAGCCGCACGCAAACCGGCACCGCCCGCTCCCCTGAGTAGAGCCAAACTATGAACTTCAAGAGTGCGCGGACGACGCGCAAGGGTACTCACACGACGATCGCATCGTACTCGTGCTCAATGAGCGGGTACTTGCCCCACCCCTGCGGTGCGCGGCGAGTGGGTCGTCAAACGCCGCAACGGGTTTCAAGTGCGGGGCAGAGACGTACCTGGACCTCCTGGGCCTTGACAGGGTTCGTCGCAACGACCCTGCGCGCCGGAGCTGAGGAGTGGAAGGACCGCTGAGAGGCGCGGAGGGCCCTCTGGAGGGATTTTCTGAGCATGTCGTGGATGTCGCGGACGACGATGAGGAAGGGGATGGAGAGAGACTGGAGGGCGGCAAGACTTGCAGGAACCTGAGCTCGAGGGCGTCACGACGAACTGGACTCGGCACCCGCTCACCGAAATCCCGTCCACGGCCGAAACCAATCAGAGCCCCGTGATTTCTCCCGGTCCATTCCTCCCGGCGTCTATCCAGTCTCGATCGTTCCGCATGATATTCGCTCGGCCTCGACGACTTCAGCTCGACAGAACTCAGATAAATATTACGGCACTCTACTCCTACACATCTTCACGTCCACAACTATGGTATAGCTCCTAGCGGGTCATACGGGGCCTGCTTCGCTTTCTGTACTCGCGATACATTCTCTACTGGCGGAGGCGGAGGCGGCATAGTAGTGCTCTGTGGCGTTCTGAACGACGGAGGCAACGGAGCGCCTCGAGGGAGAACGCTGGAAGTGCGAGGCGGGACACGGGGAAGCGTAGCAATGGGCGAGCTGGCACTTGAGAAACTTGATTTCGTGTAATTCCACGGCGCGTTGAGACTAGGTGATTGCAGCACTGGGGAGGCCGGTCCAGGGACGGCTGGTGCCGATGCGACAGTGGTCAGAAGTGGAGGACTTCGAACGGACGGGATTGTCGGTGCTGCGATAGGGGCGGGAGCTCTACTCGGTGGACTTGTCCCAGGCGCATGAGGCATGAAGTGATCTTGAGACCGACGCGCCCCAGCTCCCTGTGGTCGCGCTTCTATGGGTATGGCAGCAGCAGGCATTGGCGGGTGCGGGGTCGAGTGCCTTCTGCTCAACGCCTCGGCTGCTTCTTTCTCCTGCCTCTCCTTCTCCAGCCTCCTCCTCGTCTCCTCTTCTCCGATCAGACGTTCATCCTCAACATCCGTGACCGTGCCCTTAAGCACGTCTCGAACATACGAAAGACACTCCAGCGCCTCGCGCTTCCTCTTCTCGACTGTCTTCTTTGCTGCATCGTCCTCCACTCCACTTTCGTCCAGTAAGAGCGTGTCGACGATCCAGCCCACTGTATCGCCGAGCTTCTTCTGCAGCGAACGCAGTTGCGCTATTTCGCGCTCCATCTCGAAGCGACTTCTGGGTTCCCAGGGCGGCCGTTCGCCTGCTGGCCGTTCGGGCGACAGCGGGTACGCTGGGTGTGTGGGCTGAGGCGTCAGCGGCAGACGACCTAATGCTGTAGCGAGGTCAGGGAGGTTCCGCTGTGATGTATCGTGAATTTGTGAAGAACATGTATGACGATTAGATACCGACCTTTAGCTCAGAAACTGCATTCATAACCGTCTTGTTGATACCCAAGCTCTCTCCTCGTTCCAAGATCCCTCGCGCAAAAGTCTCGGGGAGACCCATTGGAGTGGACGGCTGTCGTGTATGCTGCTGGCCCTTGCTGCTGCTACTCGCATCCGGTCGCGCGGAAGGGTCGGAAGTAGATGTCTGACGGCCCTCTCCTGTCCTAGGCCGACGACGGACGGGGGGCGATATTGGCGGAGGGACTTCTGTCGGGATACCTAGGAGGTTTCTGTTCTCATGTATGATAGAAACGCCGATTGTCGGGGTGGGTGACATCTGCAAAGTGAGAGCTTGACGCAATAGGAGGGTGGCGTGGTGTATAGGTGGGTCTTCTGTACTTCCACCTGCCGCTGAGGCATTACTTGGATATCGCAGGAGGTATGTCAGTTGACTGCTATAGTCGGCGGGTATCACTGCCAACGGCGGGTTAATGTTCTACTCCAGCCTCTATGTGGTATTCACTCACATTTGTTGCGAATGCGAACGAGCATAGCGACACATATCCAAAGAGCAAGGTCGAAAGAGGGATCCACAGCGAAGAGACCGTCCCACAGCACCATCGCATCTTGCATGTTGAACTCTCGAGTGAATAACAGACGAAGCCAGCGACTGCGTTTCTTGTGAGCGGCTTCCGTGACTATATTCGGAGGAAAGGCTCACATTCCATAAATTTGTGGCTCGATACCTGCGCTCTGCATCGCTTTCCATAGCTCCGGGTCTACAGCCTTGAGGAATACAGACTGTATGCGGTTGCAGGCCCCCACGATAGGCGCAATGTACGGTTTGACCCGCGCATCGTCAGCACCGACGTTCAGCTGAACATGGGATGGCAGCGGGGAGGATTCCGGCTGTGTCTTCGTCTCCTGCCACTCGTACCACTTCCCTGAACCCTTCATTACGGCGGTGAAGAGAAGCCACGCGTCAGCGGCGACCCATGCACGCGCGCAGAGCTCTCTGAGCGAAGTATCAAGGTCACTGTCGGCATCCGCGGGCAGAGAATCGTAGTCCACGGCGTAGTACAGTGGTGCGAGCAGCTCGTGCATTCCTTGGCGGTACCCTATGTCGGGGTGCATGACCGAGTAAAGGAATAGGACGTTGGTCAGATCTGCTTGCACTTCCGCGTCTCTGAAGTAGGCGATGTCTGGGAATCTGGCGTAGCACAGTCAGTCATGTCGTTCTTAACTCCGGTGTGTAGTGCGTACGTTCGCTCTACATCCTGGAGGATTGTCTTGCGCAATTCCATCGCAGCGAACCACTCTCTCCACGGGTTCTGAGGTGTTCAGATAAGCATTATCGGTACACCTGGAAGCAAGAAAGCACAAACCTCATCATGAAGACTCAAGGGGTTATTCTTCTCTAGGTTGCCCGTAGACTTCTCTGTCCTTGGTGGCGACGTACCGAGCCCCGGAACAGTGAACCCTTCTTCGTATCCGCCGTCCGGTGCGCGCATCTTCTCCATGAGCAGTTCCTTGTACTGGTCTCGCGCCGCTTGTACGGGCTTCACCGGCGGGGCTGCCTGCACATCGGCCACGGTCTGCAGTGGTTCGTTCGGCACTAGGAATAACTTGTTGTCGCGAGATTCAGCATGAGGGTCTCTATACAGACAACGAGCGGCAGCCACCTTCCAAGCCATGCTCCTGCCTGCGACGCCCGCCCCCGCATCCACGCCTTCAAAGAGCCGTCCACTCAGCGCAGCATCCTTCAGTTTAGTGATGGTGTGATGGGTGTTGAACAGGTGGTCGTACGCGTCCCTGGTGGCGAACAATCATG
Source organism: Cubamyces lactineus (assembly GCA_022376465.1). Classification (NCBI taxonomy): domain Eukaryota; kingdom Fungi; phylum Basidiomycota; class Agaricomycetes; order Polyporales; family Polyporaceae; genus Cubamyces; species Cubamyces lactineus. Next base: position 895,824 of record JACDTU010000013.1, on the reverse strand, counting down.
GGTTACAGCGATGAATCTGTGAACCGAAAGCCTCAATCGGAGGACAGACTTGATTTCTTTGACGTCCGGTCTCGTGCGTAACTCAGCCATAACAAAGGAATCTGGAGTGGGCCTTTCAAAGACGAAAATCCAGCAGGTGTCTCGTTGGTTAGAGGAGGAACATAACGGTCGTAGTGGTACACTGTACAGTCAGAGACGGTAGGCTACTAAACGCCACAGCCGCAAGCGCTCGTACTCCAAGTTCTCCAACTTGCTGACGCCCCGATCGTCACGGTGGCACACCGCGACAACTTGATCCTGCTACACACCTGGCCTCGGGTTGCGGCGAACGGATCCTTGGGAGCACTCGGTGTAGTCGCGCGTTGTGGGTAGTTGTCAATTGGGCTGCAACATCACCTGAGAAATTGCATATGCAGCGATTCCCAGATTCACGTACGACTGCTCACATGCTATCCGCTCAAATGACACCAGACTCGACATAGCGCACACCCGGATCAGAATGTTACGTGTAGACATAGAACGTGTTTAGTAGCATATCATTCGGAGTTGTAGCGTCGCACCTATTTCTGCCTCCAATGTATGAGTCGAAGTAAGAAATCGTACCACAGCACTACCAATCAGCATAGAACCGACGACGATAGCCTTGTACATGGCGCGCAAGCCGCATGAGTTCGGAGCAAATCCGATGACTACTAGTCCATGAGCCATCCTCCGGAAACATTGACCGATTGGCCTGCGGACGCGACGTCAGCTAAATCCCAAGGCCAATTGAGGTGGTCAAACCTCACCCGTGATATAGTAGGACTCAGGACGAGCAATGTAAGAGACGTAGCTGGCAACCACTTCGGGAGTGGCTGGCTTGATCCCGGGAGGTCCGCCAACAAGCTGAACAGGTTTGCTCAGTACCCTCACCAATTTGTGTCACACACGCGACCTCAGTATCCATACCTGAGCCGCAGTGGAACCGGGCCCTCCATTGATATCATCCTCATCGTTTAGGGCCATCAGCAAATTTTGTAAAGTACTGCCTAACGGAATGCAAGGAAATGCAATCCCGGAATCCGTTGCATTCCTTACCTGGGGAGCGCCGGTTATGCATTGCCTGTCATAGGAGAGAGGTGTGTATGACAGTACCTCACCGCGCGCCACCTACCATCGCCTCGCCCGACCTTCCTTTGCCTCGCCAGGCGGCGAGCTGCCTTCCCGGCCAGGTAAGGGTGGGAATGCAAGGTTGGGCGAAGGATTGCGTGCGCCGGTGATAGTTTGGCATGCGAGGGCAAAGGGATGACATACCGAATACAACCCGTAGTCTGAGAATCAACTTACATGGCCTAATACACACCAGGGCGAGGTGGTTCTATGCAAACCATTCAACATACGGTGCATTTGATCACATCGGGCGGGACTAATCATTGTATGCATATACTATTACATGGAAATATACCACACCAGCTCGTCCATGTCCGCCTCGCGCATGACGAGGATCCCGGCAGGCGTCCGCAATGCGCCAAATGGCCTTGAGCATTCCCACGGGGCCGCCGACGTACTGGATAGCCTGGGGCGCGTGCGGCGTGCGCGATGTCGAACTTCCCATGTGGGGGCGCGAGCGCGAGCGCATACCCGACCATTGTGCTCAGGATGCCGTGCTTACCAATGCAAGCCGTGGTGTGCATGCATATATGCGCTTACCTGTTGTTGTACGCGTGCATATATGCGCTTACCTCGTTGTATACGCGCATATATGCGCTTACTTGTCGTTGTATGCGTGCATGCGTACACTCACCTCTTGTTATATGCACTTACCTTCGACCTGGCTTGGTGCTGTAGAGGACACCATGGGTGGGCGCGCGGGGGATGGATGGCGAATGGCTAAGCCTGAGGTCAAGAGGAAAGAGGTGGATGTGGAGAGGGAAAGAGTTGCGAATGAGTTCACGAGTCACGACACGCCCGTTAAGTAGCGACGCGCAGATCGCGCGGTCGTGACACTCGCGATCGGGCTTGCCCCAAAGCCATGACGTCAAGGACCTGTACTAATTGATGACGTTCTGATATTTCAAGTCGTGATTATATTGCAGCGCGAAATCTAACTACTACATGAGAAGGGTTAATATGGCAGCACCTTCCCTGGCAATTGAATTCAATGTCAGACTACGCCCGGACCGGGCGAATCCTGGCAATGGATCGCCCAGTGTGGCGAACGCGTAGCAAATGGTCGCCTGGCCAGGCGAATCGCGGTAGTTCAAGGCAAGGGAAGGCCAGCGCTTCCCCGGCCTGTCCGGGAATGCCATCCTTGCCGGGCGCTACCTTGCGAGGTAGAACTTTATACGATTTGCTGATGGCTGCCCCCTTTGCTCGTAAGCCAATTCAAGGTGTGTTATGGGGAAGGTCTACTTACACATATCAGTCAAGATGGTGCCCGGGCAGTAACAGTTGACGGAGATGTTATGTGCGCGCAATTCCACAGCTGCAAGGCGTTGCTAACGCGTCAGTACAGCAATTGATTCTGTTGTATATTCAGGTGCTGACCTGCGCATTGAGCCAGTCCTCGCACAGCAAACTTAGATGCACAATATGCCCCTACATTCTGCATGCCTGAATGTTCCGCCGCATGGAGTTTAGATCAGGAGATGGAGGGATTTGAGGCTGCAACTCAACATACCTTGCTTCCCGGCTACGGAAGACGCGGCTGTGCGATACCATACGTTATATTCAGTCGAGTTCGCCCATGTTGAGAAACTCTTACCAATGATACGTCCTCCACGACCTTGTGCGATCATCTGGCGAGCAGCATGCTTGATCGCCAGAAAGACGCTTCGTGCATTCACAGACATTATCTTCTCCCACGATTCCACTGGGGTGTCTGCGATGGTAGCAAAGGAGACTAGTATCCCTGCGTTTGCCACCATCTATTCCGTCATAAGATTCATGAGTAGAAGTTCTCTGCGACCGGAAGACTGGCCCAAACGACTAACCACGTCTAACCCTCCCAGTTCCCCAACGGTGGTTTTGATCATATCCACCACTTCCTCTTCGTTGGATGCATCTCCACATACTGCGAGGGCACGCCGGCCCTTGGTGCGAATAGCGTCGACGATGGCCTGGACTTGTTCGAGCTTCTGAGGCAAGTCATTGAGGGCGATATCTAGTCCATCATCGGCAAGGCGCATAGCAATCGCTTTTCCAATCCCCTGCGCCGCGCCCGTCACTAGTGCAACTCTAACTTCCGCCATGGCAGATGAAGGATCGAGAATTATCTTCCTTGTACCCCCGCTACGGAGCGTATATATACCTTCCCTTGACATCGCAACGTGACATCACCTGTGCGCACCTGGAAGTGCTGATTGGCTGAAAGCGCAAAGGATGTTCGTCAGTGTGTAAGGCTCAGAATAAGCTCCTTTCATCATCGAATGGAACTCTTGCAGTGAAGGACAGAGGGTGAGAGCATCGTATTGCTCCATACCCTGTAATGCCTTTCTTGTCTCATCTTCTGTACGCGTGAAATGCTGAGAAGTATGACAGCTTCTGGGAAGGCATATTCATGCAAATTGAAGAGTAACCTTTAATTTGTATTAGCGGATTGTACAATCTATATGAGATATTAGAATCTATGTGGAGCATGAGGAGGCTAGGCTACTCACATCTCAGCCCCCCGAACGTGAAGCCGCTGGATAATCGCCACACTAATCTGCGCTGCTAGTAATTGTTCAAGAGAGTTGTGGGTATCTAACGGGAGATCAACTTTGAAGACGAGTGATTGTTGGACGGTGAGATGGAGTATACGTTGATTCCGTGCACCTATGCGAATTCGGATACGGGACACCAAACTTGCGACGCGGCTTCTATCGATTCAGCACCAGGTCAATAGGGAGTGAGGTTACGATGGCTTGATCGCCATGTCTTGCTCATGATAACTTGGGCACGAGCGGTAAAAGTACAAATGAGACGCGTGTTGACTTACGCGTCTAATTCAACACTGATAGATGGGGCGCAATAAGAGTACCAATGCCCTTCGCATTGATTGCTTTCACTAGTCCATCACTGAACCACCGTTAACGTTGACACATTGGCCTTGCAGGATCGTTATGTGATGGCCGACAGGGGCGAGAGCGCACCACTTACCTGTGATGTAATACGCTTCCGGCTTGGCGAGGTAAGAGACAAGGCTTGCAACAACTTCGGGCTGCGCCGGTTTGAGATCGGGGGGTGCGCCTCCATTCTACAGCGTCAAGTCAGTGGACATATCATGCAGAGCCTATTGTCGCTGCTTTACCAGACACACGGTCATCCCGTGTCCCCCGTTGATCTCATCGTCCGGATGCCACGCTAGGATTGTGAGTCAGAAATTCGCCCAATTGTTCTGGGCCGTAAATTTGTGCGACTCACAAAGCGGGGTTATAATAACGCCGGGGCAGTAACTGTTCACCGTGATGTTGTGAGTGCGCAATTCTATGGCTGGGAACCACCACCCATCAGACGCGATCAAACCAGATGGGTTGCAGAACCGTACGTACATGCACTTTGGACCAGCCCACGGATGGCGAACTTGGATGCAGAGTATACGGCCATATTCCGAGCACCTGTTCTCATATCTACCATAAATTGCCTGGGGGTGTCGTGGTATCATGAGACACACCTCTCTTCCCAGCCGCGGATGACGCCGCTTTCAGAGGGAATTACGCTCAGTAGCACACGTTACGGCAGGTCGAGGTGATCATCTCACCTATAATGCGACCGCCCCGACCTTGAGCAATCATATGACGGGCTGCATGCTTGATGGCCAGCAGAACGCTGCGTGCATTGACCGCCATGATTGTCTCCCAAGTTTCGACAGTAACGTCGACAATCGGTGCGACTCGGAAGGTGCCAGCGTTGGCGATCATCTGTGTCCACACGTCAATCAACCTGAAGATAATCAGAGAGTCAATGCAAGCGGCGCTAGCTTACCACATCGAGGCCCCCTAGCTGTTCTACTGTATTCTTGATCATCGCTTCCACTTCATCTTCCATCGATACGTCCGCGTACAATGCCAGGGAGCGTCTTCCCTTTGCCTCAATAACCTTCGTAACTGCTTCGAGTTGATCGTGCTTCTGGGGCAAACCGACGACAACGACGTCTAGTCCGTCATCTGCAAGTCGTACCGCAATCGCTTCACCAATACCTTGCGCAGCGCCCGTTACTAGAGCGATGCGCGCTTGAGGAACAGTTGTGTCCATCGCGTTCTCTGGCACGGTGACAGCACCCCTGATCCCAAATCGCCCTTATATCCCTCCAATCAGTTTACGCAGCTACTCGACCACATGGTCGGTGACGAGCATGCCATGATGATAAGCAAGAATGCTTCGTATTGGGTCCGCGGATGCGCACGGGCGTGAACTATCGTTAGTAGAGCGTTAGAAGTCATAAATCGCACGATGATAAAACTGAAAGTTCATACCTTCGTAAGCTCATGCGCTACAAAGGCATCGACGCCCGCACGTGAAGATGTCACGTTGGGAGAGCATATGCGCACGAATGTCATTGCCCAAACTCAAAGTCTGAGCATGGAGGAAACTCTGATGCGTGAAGTACGGGTCCGCACAGCCGGTTCTGTCCCGGCCTGGGACACACGACGGCGATACTATGGATATCGGAGAAGAGTTCGTTACGATACAACCATGACTGGCGGGCTTAGTCCATGCCAAATCCCCCGTTGATATTTATGCACTGACCTACGATTCGGCATTGTCTACGTCAGAGTTCGCGTGGGGGTGGCATTGCTCCGCTTACCGGTCACAGGTTGAGCCTCGGGCTTGACAATACGTAACCAGTTCGGCAACCTCCTCTGGCGTAACGGCCTGTACGTTGGTAGGCAAACCGGCATGCTATGACATCGGGTAAGCCTCACTTTGGCCCGTAGCCACTGGCTTTGTGGATCATATTCACCTTCATGGCTGTCGATCCAGGGCCCCCGTTGATGTCATCATCGGGATGGAGAGCTGTGTGAGACGGGCGTGTTTAGACCACAAAGCGGTCGAGCTGACGAAAACACTGACCGAGAGGAGTCAGGACGAGTCCCGGCGCGTATGCGTTGACTGTGATATTGTTTTGGAGGAATTCGAGAGCTGTGGGTCAAGTGTCGTTGAATCCATAACGCTCTCAAGAGAGTACACGGATATCACTCTCACCAGCGCTCTGAACCAGACCGCGTGCCGCGAACTTGGAGGCACTATGCGCAGATGCGTTCAAAATACCTCACGCGGAGGCTCAGTCTCGCATGTTACTGCTACTGTACCACCACTTACCCTGCTTAGCAGCCCACGACGCAGCGGCTTGCACCACATCGACATCAACTGCAGCTCTGTCGGTTCATCTGTATAAATGCCGACGTACCGAGGATACGGCCTCCACGTCCTTGCTCGACCATCTGTCGTCCGGCATGCTTCAAGGCCAGTATGACACCGCGGGTATCCACGGCCATTATAGAGTCATACTCCTCAACCTTGAGGTCCAAGATCGGCGTCGAGCGGTAGATTCCCGCATTCGCAACCATCTGCATCGGCAAATATGAGCGACATGCAAGGTGAGCTCAGTTGGTATTCACAAGCGGATGCAAGCGGGGAGTTCACGTACTACATCAAGTCCACCGAACTCCTGCACCGTCCACTCGACCAGAGAGACGACGTCGGCCTCGAGTGAGACATCGCCGAAGACACCGAGGGCGCGTCTGCCTTTGGTTTCAATGGCTCGCACGACCGCTTCGACCTCACCGCGCTTCCCGGGGAGATCGAAGATGACGACGTCGAAGCCATCATCTGCAAGCCGCAGGGCGATAGTTTCACCGATTCCTTGCGCTGCACCAGTGACAACTGCAGCGCGACTCGCTGGGTCAGGATGAGTGTTGGACATCAGTGAGAGGAGAAGGACAAGTCGACTGAGTCTCATCTCTCATTTGCCTTGAGTATATTGAACACCCGGACTGCTCCCGAACGAACGCCCCCAAGGTTAGCAGATGAGAATGCTCTGCCAGACCTCGTACTATATGTGGAACGCCTACACAAGCTGGAAGGGAAGCTTGTCAATGAACGTTAGCATTCAATACGTACCGGTTATGGGAAGGAGTGCCGTATCATGGTCGTTCCTACTGCATGGAGGGTCTGTTATAAGAATAGCATCGATGAGACAAGGTATTTTAGTGTGACCAACTTACACGAACCTCTCACAGTACGTATACCCAGTGCAGTGCGCAACGATGTAACGGCCCGTCGCTCCCTAGTCGCACCTCATCCCGCCATTGCGGCCGCTCTGAAAGGCCAGAATAGCATTCAAACAGATCATGCAGACACCACTGCAAATCAGAGCAGTATAGTAAGATAAGAAAGATGGTAGATAGTGTCCGTGCATTGCAAGTGATGTGTGTCCGAGCGAAGGGCATGATGTGCGTGAAGACGCGATGAGTCACCTCAGGATATCTCGATGCTTTGCTCTTCCCCTTGTGCACCGGAAGATTGTCCGCAGGAGGATTTCTTCCATGTGACAAAATTGTCCAACATGGTAGGCCATGCCTAGCATGAATTATGAGCACGGGCGAGAATCACGTTGAGCAAAGCTACAAGGTACGTACCCCATCGGGATCGTAGTTTGACAAGTCCGGCTGCACGGTGCGGCAGAATTCCAGCGTCTGAAAGCGAACAGCAGCGTATGCGACTAGTGAGCATATGTCCCTCTGTACCGTAGAGAGAACAAAGGCAGAAGCCCCGTGATTGCCCAGCGGTGCGGCTTGGGTTCCCATGCAAACTGCGTAGAAATACGTCGAGGACGACAGAAAACATACCATATTCCACAGATCTTTGTTCACACCTTTATAAGTCCCTTTCTCCTATGATTGTGGTCAGTCAAGACATCTTACAGAGATATGCCATACATACCGCAATGAACTTGAGGATGTCATTCATGATTGGGTATTTCGGCGCAACCAAGACGGACCAGAACGCGCTCGCGGTCTGTGAATAAGGGAAACTCATGAATGCGATTCCCATCGCAGTCACGATCTCAGAAACTCACGTCCATGTCAATATTCCTTCCGGTTCTGATAGTCGTCAAGTAGTGAGCTGCGGCACTAGCATGCAGGGTCACGGGCCATGATACTCACGGGGGCTTCGCCAAGCTGAAGCAGAAGGCGTACAGTTCTAGGAAGGCCTTCTCCTTGTTCGCGGCATACTGGTAATACTTCTGTCGGCTGTATGGCTCAGACCACCCAGCGGACTGAGCGCTTCTCTTCACGGGAGATTCCGCCGGCGGCTGTATCGGCGGCTTGTCCAGAAGTAACAGATCCTCCAGGTCCCTTGTTGCGAGAGACAGCGCCTGCAGAGTCGAGGCCCTGAGAACGTGTCCAGAGCGCATGTCAAGCTTGCTGCATGCCGGTGTACCCAAGGGCGAAAGGGAAGGCCAGTGACTTACCGTAATTCACTGGTTCCCTTCATCCATTCCTCCTCCTTGAACTTCGCCATCTCCGACCCATGAAGCTGCCAAGCAAGTATCAAAGGAAGCGCACCCTCTAGTGATATGTCCAAGTCGGTGCATAGTTTCTCGAAGCCCTCCGGCCCTATCTCTCCAGGGAGTTCTGGATCCTCGTAGGCCTTGAATAACTGTTTCGCACGAGCCTCGCTGTAGGGTTCCGGCTGAACTGAGCTAGATTTCGAGGAGTTGCCTGCAGTCCCATTGCTGTGAGAGTCATGATGGGTGTTCCGCAAGCAGCAGAGGAAGGATAATATGCTCATTAAGAGTTGTGCGAAGAGAGACACCAGGACGCGCGCACCTGCGGGACGGGCCCACCTAAGAGGCTGAGTCAGCAGCAGAGCAGCCCAATATGGTGCACGGCATACCTCATTTGGATTCGTGCTGAGAACAAGGTTAGGGTTCTCAATAAACTACGCCGAACGTCTACCAGGTGCATAGGACACACCCCATCAAGAAATCCATGACCTGTTGTTTTGTTGAGCGCGAGTCCGTGTTGGCAGCCTTAGTAGCAGTACGCCTGGGCTTCTTGGTGGAAGGCTTGCATGGACGCTCAGAAATTATGGCCGTTTATGAGTAGAAGAGGTACACACCTCTACACTGTCCCTGACACCGACTGTACTACCTCCCCCCTGCTGCATTGCAGGTGGCTCGCTTGACGTCGATTTGAGGCGTGTAGACGCGCGAGTGGCTCTCGTAACACCTTCGGAAGTTCCATCTTCTACGCGTTTTCTCTAATACACAGTGAAGGGATAGTTCGAGGCCTAACGAGAAGCTCACCTTAGGGGCCATTCTACGATACAGAAAAAGAGGCGCGCAGGAGGTATATGGCTTCCAGATAGCGAGATGCAGCGTTGAAGGCCTAAAATCAGAACGAGGAGTACTTGAGTGTGTACAACGTTGTGGCCAGTGGCACAGAGAGTACGGCAGTTGCCGATGACCCGTAACCGACGGGCGCCTGAGTCAATGATTCGTTTGGCAGCTTGGCGGTCCTGACTATTCGAACGAGTCAACGACAGTCCCGACCGCCATGTCCTCTGAGGTTTTCAACCCAAATCCGACCATATTCGCTCCTGCGAAGTCGAAGAAGACGACACACGCATACGCAAAACCCCATTCCCTATGGCTAGACGATGGAGAACATACCGAGGATGAGGAGTACGATCAGTCAGACGAACCTGAGGACATAGACCAGGAGGAGATATTCGGTGCGTATATCAACACTAGCTATGGATGATACGTGCTGACTTGATACTTGAGAATTGATTCGATCTATCTCTGACCCTGAGCACAGGAGTATGACTCTTGAACAGCTTGCAGTCGTGTCCGCACCCCAGATCACATTCGACTCAAAACATCCAGACAGGCTCACAGTCGAGTTCACGCCGACGGTACCTCACTGTGGGATGAGCACATTTATCGGTACGCTTATTCTATATTCCCTCTGACTATCCAGCCAATCATGCAGCGACGTCGTGCAGGCTTATCCATTCGCGTACGTCTCCTACGGAGCCTCCCGCAACGCTTCAAAGTAGACATACGAGTCAAGCCCGGATCACATCAAAGCGAGCATGCGTGTAAGTTACAGCTTTACTCAATACTGTTGGCTACCGACTGACGTACATATTTCCCAGTAAACAAACAGCTCAACGACAAGGAGCGTGTGGCAGCAGCTCTGGAGAACCCCGCTCTTCTTGAGGTGCTCGAACAATGCCTCTCCAGCGCAGGCGATCATCAGCATGAACATTGAGAACTCAACGGCCCTACAACTCTCTTGGATATCCGTGTGTAGCCCGTAGATCTTGGATGTATACTTACACGCTGTAATTTTAGCGATCTAGTTGTCATACAAACTCTCACAGCACACATGGGCAGCATGGAAAGGCAACGATGTCCAAGACACGTATCCCAGCCCACGAATGCGGAGAAACGCGTCCGCTGCCACTCTCTGAAATCGCCTTGGAAAAGAAGAGTCCGAGGACGTCCACCGCTCCGCGAGAGAGATCCAAGCTCGTTTCCTACCAGGGTCCACGATCAAGGTCCAAATGTAAGCGACCGGATGCGAGTAGAGCGGGATTGTTCGCCGTACTGCCCTCCGTCAAGTGTATCTACCAACCGCCTGGCAGAGACCCTGAGTACCCTGTCAGTACAGCATCCCGAGCAGCGACCTCACTTCCCAGTCTTGGATCATCCCCGCTCAGGAACGATGCTGATCTTCCCGGCGAGCCAGTAACCTGACGTCGCCGCTATGATCCCGCCGCATGCCGACACCGTCGTCCGTCCAATCGCACAGCTAGCTGAGACCGACTCAGCCCGGAAAGGCGTTCAAACGGGGAATCATCGTTAACGTGATGTCCGAGCCTGAAATTGGCAAGGACAAAATCAAATTAACCACCTCAAATGTTTTCAATGTTACCGTTGTCACGAGCCAACGAGCCATTTGCTGCTGCATATGAGGACACCTTTCAAGCAGATCGCTCTGAAGTGCAGTGAATGGCTCGTCGATACGCGTGAACAGCCGGGCACTCGCTCAGGTCCTCAGGAGGTGGCGAAGCACACCGACAGACCACGCCTCGGGGACTCGGACCCTGAGAGGCGCCGGCGCTGTGCAACACGACCTTGCGGGACAAGGGGCCTCGTTGTAAAGCGTGAGCCAACTTCCTTGCATGTGAAGTTACATGACTGGCCGCTGTCTGCAGGCACCCATGCGTAGCAGCTGCCAGTCCGTGTTTGGAGGCAGCATTGCCAGCCCAGGACGCTTCTATACCAACCGGTAACGTAGCACAAGGTCATGGGGCGCCAGGCGTTGTGGGCGCATGCCGGTTCGGAGCTCAGGGAGATGGTGAGGCCGCCATTGCCTGCTCGTTCGGGAGCTGCATTGTCGACCTGCCAGATGTGGGACCTCGCTTTTGTTCCCAGCGAGGGCGCCAGGCATTGTACATGAATGGAAGCGTCAAGGATCAAATGCCGCAGGTAGTAAGGTTGGCTGATTGTGCGGCTCCAGTCTTAGCGCACCATTGTTCTGTTGCAAACTTCTGGCGCCGAAAGGGAACGCGAACGCGCGCCTCGGGGACAGAATTCGGAGTGGCACCGACTGGGCTTGTCTCTCGGTCTCCGAGTCTGACCTTCGCAGCTTGTAGGATGTATTTGGAAGACGCGGAGGGGATTGAGAGTAACCCAGAACCACCCGCATCACCGAAACCCAACGCTGATCCGGCGTACAGATCAATCTCATCCTGAATCGGCGACAGACAGTGGAACATGTCGCGCCCGACGAAGGCGGCAAGAAGCCAGGCGGAGATGAGTTCAGACGATCAGCGGGCGGGAGTGATGTGCGGGGCTGGGCACATGGTGGACACGACGAGGAGGAAGCCGTTGTCCCGTACAGCCTTTTGTTTTCTAAACACGGTCAGCACGGGTGTTGAGTCTCACGCGCACGGTCCGCACAGGCGAGTACAACAGCTCCCTTATTTGGCACAATGCGGCACCTACATCGTCCTCGTTCTTAAATCCCCGTTCCCCCATGGCCGCCCTCCCACCAAATCGCCCCCCTACCCTTCCATCCCCGGTCAAATCATATTTTTCACGACTCTCCACATCATAGATGCCTTCATCAATTTGCTCGCACGTAAGTGAGCTACCGCAACGGTAGCAGCCTCTCGTAGACGTTGATGGACATGTGGCTGATGCATCACCGTATCTGCGTAGGGATCGATGTATCCAACAAGCACAGAAAGCTTGCTTGAGCAGCCAACAGGCTCGCATCGAGTGAAGTACCAGGGTGCTGGCGAGCGAGCGTCACACGACTTTACGCTCGAGACCGACGACCGTCCGATCGATGTCTCTCTCGTCCTTCCACACTACCGCGCCCACAATCAGCCGTACGATCACAGACTGTCCATGTTCGTCGGCTCAGAGTCAGGCAGCTCCGTCAAAGTAAAGGTGGTACGTGCGCACACTTCAATAGTCTGGCTACCAACACGGGACTAACGGCTGTGTCTGAACAGTGCCGCAAGTTCACGCCCACGCGGACGACGAACTTCAAGCTCGAGGTGCACTCCGCATCCGGTGCAGACGTCACGATCTGGCTGCCCTCCGACTTCAAGGGCCGCATTCACCGCTCGTCCGCGTGCAGGAAGGTCGTCTTCTCCGCAGGCTTCACGAACCGCATCTTGCGGAACGTCTGCCTCACCCAGTCCCGGCGCCCGTCGGTCGTCTCCATGTCCGACCACGGCGCGCACCGCTTTTCCGAGATCTACGTCTCCGACGGTCACCCACCGCACTCGTCGGAGAAGGGCGCGTTCGCACTCAGCTTCCCGCCGGTGGAGGTGCAGGAGGACGAGGTCGTCGTCGAGACGGCCGGCACGGTCACGTTCCGCATGTGGGACATCCACCGGGGGGAGCCTGAAGGGCGCTGCCGCGAGGTGTGCAAACGCGCCTTCGGGTTTGGCTGGTGCTCAAAGCGTAGCAACGAGGTTGCCATCGACTGGGACTTCCTCCTGGAGGACTAGGGCCGCTTTTGCCCGCAGTGCCCGCTCCGCCGCGTCGTTCTCTTTCCCTTCCATTTCGCAGTCGCCGCCGTCCCTGCATTCTCCATTCTCCTTCTCGCCCGCATACCACACTTCGATTTCCCGGCGTGGTTTGGTCCCCATCATATACCTTCGTATCCCCGGCATCCACAGACACACTGTATCATCACCGCATCTCTCCGCATCTCTAGACGTTCCCATGTAGCATCAGCTCTCTCCCACATCTGTATATCGCAGCCGCACGATTTTATGTTCGTTCGTTTGGACGCCGCATTTTCTACGTCTAATTCTATCTTTATAATGTACTGCCAGGTGTACTGGCGGTACTTTCCCTTGTGTATCGCCTGCGTTATGCGACGCCCACCCTTCAGTCTACGCACCCATGTTCGTAGTATGCTGCCTGATGTATATGATATGAGCCCATCTTTGCTACTCGTATGAGGCGCGCGCGTGCACAAGGAATTCAACGAAGGTCATCGGCCAACGTTAAGCGACGTCCGGATAGAACACACATCTACTATATGCCGGGAGAGTATACAGAGGGGTATTGTAGAGTACGCATATGCAACAAGAAAGCACCAAAACCGTCCGTCCACGAACACCCCGGTCCACGCGGATGACAAGACGCACGCCCTTACACGCTCGCCACAATCCTGTGCGCAAGAAGCAAATAGCAGTGAGCGGACGCGCATGGATGAGTGAGATGGCAATACGTACTCCTCGGCCTTGTTGAGCGCCTGGATCATCGAGACGACCTCCTTGCGGCGACTGACGACGTACTCGGACTCTTTCAGGAGCTCATCGAGCACGTCAGGCTTGTACAACTCCTGGAGCAGCTCGCGCTGGAGGTTCTCCTTCGAGTGGTTCACGAGCGTGAGCGTGATTGCCTTCGGCACCATGTCGATCATCTCGCGCTTGACAATGTTGAAGTACGAGTGAATGAGCAGCTCTGCAACGTAGCCAATGAGCGCCCGGTGTCGTCGAAACGCAAGCGAGCAGGCCGATACGTACTGATCACCTCGGTCTCCATCAATTCTCTGTCGTTCAGTGCGGCTTGCGGTTTGATGACCGGGGGAGGCTACATGGACGCGTTAGTAGCATGCTACGTGGTAGCAACACAGACACAGACCGCCTCCATAACCGCAGCACCCTTCTTCTTCGGCTGGTTCTTATTGAAGAATGAACCGAAGAAGCTCGGTTCCTCTTTGACATCGACCTCGAGATCGCGGTTGTTGTTCAGCTGAGCGGGGGTGACCTTGCCCTTCGTCTCATGCTGCTGTGGCTTATTTGCGTTCAATCGTTCCTGAACAATGGCCATAGCCTTGTGGCCGTTCAGGAAGTCGGGGTGGGTCGTGTTGACGTAGCAAGCCTGCATGCTGGATATACATACGTCAAAGAGCTGCGGGTAAATGCACCGACATCGATACATACGCAACAAGATCGGACACGAGCTTGGTCGTCGGGTTCATTGCGTTCTTGAAGAAGTTGACGACGACAGCGTTGAAGCGATCACGCAAAGCAGGGAAACGCCTGAACGCTTGCTGCACACGAAGTTAGACATGAATATGAACCATGGCAATGCTCAACAAGTCTTGCACTCACGATCTTCTGTAACAATTGGCTGAGGATACGGATCAGCTCGTCGTAGACAAGCTGACAGCACTTCAAGGACGGGTCCTCGAGCCGTCGTATTTGTTGCTTCACAATGATCTCGAACGCTTGGGTACCAACAAAAAGTGACGGTGTCGAACCCTACACACGGAATTCAGCAAACAACAAAGCATTACCGGGATCTGTTATTTACCGAAGAGTTGTATAGGATGGTACGGATGTCACCATCCTTGACCTGGTCGAATGGATCGATAGTCTTGATCCCCTGGTTGAACAGCTCGTGGAAGACGAAGCTGATACGTGCACCACCAGAAAGCTCGTTCAAGGACAGGTCATTTGTGTTACCATCGATGGTTGTGCGGAACTCCGAGCAAAACTCGGTGATCACTGACAGCACAACGTTGGCAGAGCTACCGTCTCCCAAAGCGCCACCCAGGGACTGCAGCTCGGCGTTGTATTTCGCCAGCTGTGTTGAGATACGCTGCTTGATATCTGGAAGAGTAGCACGGATGTGTGCCATGAGGATCTGTAGTAGACGTTTAAAGCGTGAAATCTGTGTGGACAATCGTGATACGTACGACATTGAGCTTGCGTGCAAGGAAAGGCGTTCCGCAGTACTGCGCTTTGTTGGAATACGATGGGTGTGTCTCAAAGAACTTCCGTTCGTACTCCAGTGCAGCAGCAATCGGCTTGCCTGTTTCGATGTCGCGCTGTCCACGGTTGACCACGGGAACATATCCCAAGCGTAAAGGAATGACGCGCCCAGCGAGGATGTCTACAACATCGGTACCTTGGTCCCTGTCCAGAAGTCAGTTATGCCACAGGGTGATTTTCTGCAGACGTACATGAGGTCGACCTTGGTCAGTACACCGATGGTCCTTTGTCCCTCAGGGTCTACCTCTCTAGCCAACTTCAAGCCATCGGAGTTAGCCAGATCAGTGTTGGCGGCGGTGACCGCAAGAATAATACACGAGGGCCTCGAGATGTACTTGAGCAGCATATCCCTGATTTGCTTCTCAATGTCGCGCGGCTGGTCACCCACAGGAACCTTGGTCAAACCAGGGAGGTCGACCAGGGTCAAGGTGAGGACGTTGGGGGAGTAGATTCGGAGGTTGATGGGAAGGGGAGAAATACCAGCGTTCTTGCCAGTCTTGGCCTCAGTGTCGCGGACGATCTCATCTCGGATTTTGTTGAAGTCATAGAATTTCTGGCCAGGAAGGTGCAAGAATTCGCCCCATTCGTCGGGGTTGGCTGCGGAATCGCCCCCAGACTTCAGGTCCTCGCTGCTTGCTAGCGGGGTGTCAATAAACAGGTCTGTCCGACTACTTTTCGGCTTACCACTGCCGTTCTGCTGTGGTGTGGGCTTGCGGTTGATGAGTTGCAGAACCTGAGAGACGCAGGGTCAATACGAGCAATCAACAACCGAAGACGGACGTACCAGGGGCCGACGGGTCACAATACCCGTTCCTCGAGGCAAGAAATCACGACCGACGATGTTCTTGGTATAGACCAGCTCAGAACAACTGCGAGCACAGACATCGAAGGAAACGTACCTCGAGTACACTACTCTTGCCACTACTTTGGCTGCCGAGCACACAAATCTGGGGGAGGTCTATTTGTGACGCGGAGGTGCCGACGGCAGTGAAGACATCCTGGAGTTTGTTAACGACGTTGACAATTTCTGTTCCGAGTCCTGATGTGGCCATGCTGGATGGTCGAGGGAGGGGATGATGGAGGAAGAAAGAGAGAGCAGGAGGCCAAGTCCGACGGCGTGGCTTGACGGTGACACCGCCGCGCGTCGCGTCTATGGGCGCTTACACCAAGCGCAGCTTGGCTCTTCCGCTGCTCTCCAAACTTCCATCGGCAACCACAACACCCCGATACCAACCACCTTACCCACTGTCGTCTCCAGCAATCTGCTACTTCCTGTGCTGCTATGAAACGTTTGAAACCACACGCCATACCACTTGAGACTTGAGGCCGCTGTGATGCATACAACGTGCACTAGTTGCGATACTTCGCGTACATGGCCCTCCGAGTCAATCAAGCTTCGAACAGTCCTTGAACACACCATCTCTTGTGGATGCTGAAACTCAAGTGTGGTGTCAGACAGAAATTTGTAAGCCTTACATAATATACAGCACCAAGATGATGCTGAGTACTAGTGACAGCCAAGGTACCCTGCGCTCGGATTCGAAGCAAGTTAGCCTCAGCTCCTTGATTTACAACGTGTGCGAGCCCGGGCTCTCTCCTGGCCTCGTTCAGGATATCAGTCTGGTTGAGATGCCCAAGTTCTGCATCAAGCAATCCTGTTTGAGGAAATGGCTCCTACCACCCGCACTGCAGCCACGCATGGCTTCCACGGACGGGTCTGCGGAGAATCGTACGACCCCTTGGATGGGTATGCCGTCAAGGGGCAACATGCCCGGAACCCCGATTACTATGTCTGCACAACCAGGATGAGGATGCTAGCACCGGTGTCTGCCGCAGCAACCTCCAGCACACTGCATCCGTGGGAAGCTCAGTTATACGTGGGCCAACTATAAGGCAGGACCAAGAATCAAACCTTGTGAGTACTCGCGACCCGTCTACATCCCCCACGATGTCTATTGCATCGAGCTCCTCGACTCTCAGCCCCATTGAACGCGTTTTATCGCAGTCGTTGGAATTAGCCGACTACAGGGACGTTCATCTGTATGCATTCACCAGGAGGACTGTCTTTCCGGACGGAGCGACATGGATTGATTTGCCGCAGCCAATCGCAGCGACGAGTTCGCTGCTGAAGCGAGTCGAATACTTCAGAAAGCGTACGTTCGCTCAGCGAAACTTATATAGCCAAGTACTAACCAGCTCAGTAGTGCTAACTTCTGGGTTCGTCGAGAGCAAACACGCGCTGTGCCCCGATATCCGTCAGTACGCGCATAGAGATGAATACGAGTATGACTCGGATAGCGACCTCGACGAGGCGGGTTTCGATGATCTCGAAGATGACAACGACAGCGAATCTTTCGACGATTTCTGTAGCTCCACCCCTTCATTCTCTACCGCCATCGATCCAAGGGGGAAAGGCAGAGACGACGCAATATACATCTCGACGCCCGACATTCCGGTCCATCGTATACTCCTGCCGAGCGTTGCGTATCGAACGTATGCCGTTCTAGACTGAGAAGCCTGTGATGTTCGTGTCTTGCTGACGTAGGGGCACTTTATAGGCTACGCACATGCATCTATTACGTATATACAGAAAGAATCCATTTCCTCCCTCTCCGCTCTGAGAATCCTTCGATGAGACGACAGGCCCAGCTCACAAGCGCTCGGGATGGTGTGTTGCCCGCATGTTCACCGAAATCCATGTTTCGATTAGCGGACATTGTGGGTCTTCCACCTGTGTAATTTGATGTGTTTGAAGGTGTTGAGCGGGAGAATCCGCAGTACGGCATGAAGGCCCTGCAAGACATCGCACACGAAGCCATTCTCGATTCCCTGACTCCCGAGAATATAGTCGAGGAAGCGTTTTCGCGCTTCTTTACGAGGTACGTCTGCTCACTTGCATGGCTACATACACATCTCAAAGCCCACAATCGCGTCTTGCAGGCATGACAAACTACGAGAGCACGCGATCTCGTATCTCATGCAGCACTACTTCGATCCCAGAGTTGAGGCACGTCTGCAAGAGATGATCCCCAAGGTCGTGCGAGGGGAGTTCCCGCATTGCGCCGCAGTGCTCGGCACCGTGTTCGGGATCCGGATGGCCCTGACACAGCCCGAACATCCTCCACCTCCAGCCATCTCGCCGCGGGTATCGTGGGGTGGCAGGACTGCCTGGACAGGTAGGAGCGATGGCGAAAATGCCAAGGGTTCTGAAGCCAGTTGGGAGATGTGATGAAGCGCTAGGCGTGCGCTGCTGTCTGCTTCTTAGATGTTCATGATGCCGTCGTCCTTCTTTCCCCTGTGCCTGGCGTGTTTGCTCTGTGTTGCTTTCTCACATCAACGTCTCGCATCATCTATAAACACATTCCTCGAAGTTCTCAGGGAAGATGTTGGAGGCTATATGATAGACCCTAGTCATTCTGTACTAATGAAGGTCGTTAGCTTATCTATGCCGAAGTTCATGCATCATATTCTCAGAGGTGTACGTACATTTTTCGTCTATACCAGGACTTTCGTATTGACCCACGCCATAAATGCCGTTTGTCGCTGTAGCACACATGGCGTAAAGCTATACAGATGCTACCGCAGCACACAGACCGGATATGCGAGCGAGGCTGCCTCGTTGCAAGTTGCTTCTGAAGCACCGGCATCGTGCGGTATCTAGCCATATATAATGAGAAAGGCGGCTTTGTATCCCTCACTTGCACGGGCATCATCTCCACCAGAATGTCTACACAGGACGCTCCTGCAAGTTCAACCCCGTTGACTCCGCTCGAGCGAGCTTTGAAGGCGTCTATACTCGATCAAGAATTCCGGGACGTTCACCTGTATGCATTCGCGCGACGAACAACGTACTCCGATGGCACCATACGGATAGGCCATCCTCTCTCCCTCCGCGCAGTAGGCTCTATACTGAAGGACACCGAACATTTCTCGACGCGTACGTGCAACATAAGCCGCCTATCACAACTATCATCGACGTTGAAATATGCTCGCAGTGTTATCTTCGGGCTTCGCTGAGAGCAAGTCCGCGGACGATGTAGTGATTCGTCAATACGCCTCCGAGGACGAGTACGACTACGAGTCCGACAGCGACCTCGACGATACCGAGGAGGCCGAAGACCCATTGAAATGTCCATCCGCATCAAGCTCGACTTCAAGTCAAATTGCATCCATTGTGAGCGCGAAAGGAAAGTCAAAGGACAGCGACGCTGGTTCCACGATAGCAGCCTCGGAGACATATTCCACCCGAGAGTTTGGCAAGGGCCAGTCCATCATCCAGATCCCTAGCGTGGCATACCGAACGTACGCATCAAAGTTCGCACACGCTTCTATCTGCCCACTCTGACACATGCAACGCATCGATGTGACTCATCTATGCGCTTGGTGTTCTAGTTTGAGCGCATGCATATTCTACCTGTACACCGGGAAAGTCAACTTCTTGCCATTGCGGTCTCAGGGCATGTCGGCGAGGCAATTTGCGCTCTTCACCTCCAGCGATTCAGGAGCACCGCCGTGCTCTCCGAAGTCGATGTTTCGTCTTGCAGAATCCGTGAGTAGCAATAACACGATGTATCCATACTAGTCCTAGTCAACTGACAGGTATGGTCGTAGTATGGTATGACGAGCTTGCAAGATGTCGCGTATAAGGCTATCATCGAGCGACTGACACCAGAGAACATCGTCACGGAGGCTTTCTCGCGCTACTTTTCTAGGTGAGCACTTCATCCTCAAGACAGTAACTATATATAACACGCTGACCTATTCGCACAGATACGACCAACTTCGCGAGCACGCCGTTTCATATTTGATGCAGCATTATCACAAGCAAGCGGTTCAAGTGTCGTTGTTGTGTGCCCTTGACGACGTTCTCATAGGTCAAGCGCCGTACACCGGCCCGTTGCTTCGCTCTTTGCTTGGACTTCGTGTAGCTGCAACTCTGTCGCTACTGCCGGCATCAAGCCCGGGTCAATCGCTCGCCCCTCCCGCCGTTCCTCTCGCCCCTCCCGCGACTCCAGTCGTTACTTCTGCGATTGCAACCTCCCTTACGCCTGTCCAGTCGACTATCCCGCCACCAGTAGAAGACTCAATCTCGAGCATGTCGGAGGGTGGGGAGATACTGGTACCGACTTCAAAGAAGAAAGGACGCAAAGTGAAGTGTTACTGAATGTAAGAAGCCTCAAGAACGTTGTTCGTTCCCTCGTTCCCAAGACACAAAACAGAGATCGAAGGTTGCATTGCTGTTTCGTACGAGAGAGCTCCGTGCCCTTTGACATACTGTGTCACAACGGTGGAAAGGTCGGTAGCCAACGCCCAACATCCATTGACTTGTAGAAACCGCATCGTAAGTCAGCATGTCGCCGCTGGCAGACTCTCAAGTATACCACGAAGCTGCCAAGTCCTAATGCATTTCATGCGCCTTCTTCCACACCCTCCCAGGCAGCCCAAACAGCCCTCCGCGTCGACACACCTCCTCCAGCGCATCCACGCGCAAGTCCACGCCCATCGCCCCATTGACGTCCACCGCCACGCCCCGCGGGCGGCCAGGGTCGAACGACACCCTGATCTCGACAAGCCCCGAGATCGGCGGCCGCTCGGGCGTGGTCATCGCGATCACCGGCCGGCGCTGGGACGTCGCGCCCCCGAGCGAGAACGCGTCCATGTCCGCGCCGCCGAAGAGCGCGTCGGCGTGCGGCTGCGACTGCAGGCTGACGTTCACGGGGATCTTGCGGGGCTGGACTGTGCCTGCATCGAAAGTGTGCGAGTAAGAGTCAGGAGTCAGGCTGCGGGAAGCTCGCAAGCGGAGGGTGTGTCCCACCTTTGAGGACAGCTTGCAGGTCGTCGTCGGTGACGGTCGTGTCGTCGGGCTCCTCGGTGGCGGGATCTGGGTTGAGCCCTTCGGGCACCCATTGGCAGCTGCGAAGTGTCTCGTTGAGCCAGCACTGCTCTCGGACGATCTGGGCGCGTCCAGACGTCAATGGGGCCTCTATCATTGTGTTCATGACCGCATACCTCCAAGATGCCCCAGACCTCCTTCAGCGTACGCACAGGTACAGCTTCGAGCACAAATCCTGGTTCGTTTGGCGTAGTCAGACGCAGCTGAAGCGGCGGGTGTGCGGATGTCGGTGACGTCTAAGGGGGCAGAGCTGTCATTTGAGAGAACGATTGTCTCTTTGTACATTATTGACTCACATAGATTGCCGTGTATCGCTCTGGAGACACGAATGCTTGTGGATTCAGCTATCATCGAAGACGTCAACGCAAGTTGTAAAGGGTCTGGGCACGAGACAAACCAGCAAGTCCACCCAGCTTCCTGTGCCATAGGACATCTGCCCGCTCTCGATATGGTCGAGGCCGCTGAAAGGGTTTACCACGACCTCGATGTCGTGCATGCGCGACTTGCTCATCACGACTCCCGGGTGCTTACCACCATCAGTAAAGTCGAGGATCCAAGTGAACTGCTGTCCTTGTGGACCCTGCGCTTCTCGTGCAGCAGGAAACACGTGCTCCATTTCCGCTGCGTTCGGTACGGCTGACGAGGACAGCCGTGTGTCGAGCGCCGACATAGACATAGAGTCTGCGTGATAGGCTGGAGGCGCCGTTGGCGAGAGGAAGAGCGTAGCGAGGGTCGCGCCTGGAGGTCGCGGATGGGAAGTGAGGGCAGTGCGGAGATGGTTGAACGAGATATCGAGTTTGGGTAGATGGCTCGTTGTAAATTTTGGGGGCGATCCCGTTCGGAGAAGCGTCAGGTAGGCAAGTGGGGACAGATATGTCAAGAAGGATATAGAGGGCGTCGTCAAGTAGGGGAGTGGTAGGGCATGCGATCGCATGAGGAAGATGTCGAGAGGAACAGCGCTCCCGTACTCCTGCCTGATATACGTCAGTGGACGATTCGCACCGAGAATGAGATGCCTTAGTGCACCTTCCGATGGCATCTGCTTCGCTGCAGGCTAGTTTTTCAACTTCGAGCGACATCCGGTCGATGAAGTTGAACCACCGTAGGCCGCCATCGCCTTCGCTCAGCGCCAGATGGTCCAATTTCATGAGGTACGCAAAGTGGTCAGAGAGCGAGCGGCCCAACCTCGCTGCTTCCACTGTATCTCGCTCCGCGTCGTCCTTCTGAACTTCGTTCAAGAATGCACGAATGGCATCCGCCAAGAAGCCATCCAGCGAGATGGAGTTGCCTGTCGACGATGTTGCCGTACTGTTCGGAATAGCGTACGCAGTCTTGCAAGTGGCGACATCGATGACAGGCCTCTCTGGGTGCGCGCGATTGATAGAGAAGTCGATGTCGACAACAAGGACTTTGCCGCCGAGGACGACGGTCGAATGGCCGTCGCGTTCAGGATCGTTGAAAGCTTCCATCCCTGCTGAAGTGCCCCAGTCGAGGAGTCGTTTCATGAACCACTCAGGCAGCTGTGTCCGGTCGAGAGGTATGTCCTCGCCGAACGTGATTCCTACACGTTTGCGTAGCGATTGCACAACATGGCGTACGTTCTGGTCTGCCTAATCGCGGGAGGGTGTTAGTATGGACTATCGCATTGCCCTTTAAAGTAATATCACCATCACCTGTTGCACGGCATACGAGATATTGGTCTGCTGCCGGTAGAGGGACAAGAGTTTGGGATTTGACAGAGGCAAGGATAAATGAGCGCCTAGTGAGAGAGCCGCCTGGTTCGCAGTATCGAGGAGCTTGCGCAGAGTAGCAATGTTGTCATCCGGTGTTAAGGCGAACGGATGTAGCGAGTCG
Organism: Cubamyces lactineus; assembly: GCA_022376465.1. NCBI lineage: Eukaryota > Fungi > Basidiomycota > Agaricomycetes > Polyporales > Polyporaceae > Cubamyces > Cubamyces lactineus. The sequence continues at coordinate 872,789 of JACDTU010000013.1, read as the reverse complement.
GATGTGAAAGCATCTTGTGCTGCAAATTGCTGAATTGCACTCAAGACTGTCGCAGAAGGCAAGGTAGCCTTTGCCTCTGGTGGCTGGGAAGACATCCGCCTGATTAGGTCTGTCTAGCAGGCATATCGTAAGTAGAAGCTTACTTGAATGTCAAATTGATGGTACTCACAAAGCCTAGCTACAGCACTATAGGGATCCTAGATCTATGGCCGAATGACCGGTAGGCGGCCACCCAGGTCTCACTCGGAGAGTCGCTTACTCTTTGGCGGATCTTCTGGTCTTGCCTCTCAACGACCTAAGGGTGTAGATGATAGTCGATGTGCACGTTGTGCACTGCTACTCATTCGTTGGTATAGCCCCTGCAGGTATGCAGAGAAACAGCGTAGGAGGAGCAAGTTCAGGTTGAGTTTCAGTATAACATCTTGTGGCAGAGTTGGCGCTTCGTAGGGGCTCAAGATAAGATTAGCAGATGCGCCACATTGACAGTGGCCATGCTAGCAGCGCTTATAGACATGCGCGTAGTTTGTCCTCTACTCGCGAGCTCGCTACATGACTGCGTACAGCTGCGTGCGCTGCCTTCGCCTATCCCGCCGCATACGGCTCGGCCGTGTCTACCCATCCTGCGACATCTATGGTCATGGTTGTCCGACAACTGTGTTTGACGCTGCTACATGTGGACCGCATCTCATGACTCCATCATGCGCCAACAGGGAATTCTACCGAACTGTTCTCCATGGGGCATCTCAATAACCTCCGCCAGAGTAAGAAGGGAGGACATTCGGCCGCCTTGAATCCTCCTGGGTCCGTACCCTGCATGCGGGTAACCAACATACAGTGTGAAGTTGCTGAAATGGAATCGTCGAAATGGACCGCGAAACATTCTAAGCGCTATAGCCAGTCGCCCCGCACGGTCGAATTACCCCCTATGCCCTCAGCCTCGCTACTCAAAAAGAACGACCCGACGTCGGCGGCGGACCCGTGCCGACTGTTTCACCCCGAGCTCGAGGTCGTCGTCACGAGCTGATGCTGGAGCGTGCGTCCCGGTCTGCGGGGCCCTTCCCTCGTCGTTCTACGCGCCCGACACGCATATATAAGTCATTCTGCTCGACCCTCGTTCCTCAGGCTCTGATCGTGACCCTCTGCCTCGCGTTCTCTGTCCCTTCGCCATGCTCGCCTTTGGTCTTGTCGCTTTGGCCCTTTCCGTTAGCGGTGTTTCGTCGGCCGCGACTGGTCTGGTCTCCCCTCCTGCGGAGCTCTTCTCTCCTTTGATTGGAGAGAAGGTGTTGAAGACGGCCCAGTCGTTCCCCGACCCGCCTCAGTACCCTCAGTACACCGACCGCGATGAAGGCAACTGGATCTGGTTCGTTCCTGATCAATGGACCGCTGGGTTCTTCCCTGCCACCTTGTACGCGATGCACGAGAGGACAAAGCTCTGCGGCACGCAGACAGTGAGCGGGTCCCAGTGGCTAGAACTCGGTCGCACATGGAGCACGGGCGAAATCCCCTCTGAGACTCACACGGGCGTCGGGCATGACGTTGGCTTCCTCAGCTATCCGTTCATGGATGAGCTCAAAGTGTATGCGAGCTATTTTTGCTTCTGTCGTGTGTGGGAAGATGAAATTGATGTCTGCATCAGGAATCCCAAGAACGAGACCGCGATCCAAGCAGTCAATGCATTCGCGAATCACTTAGCTGGTAGGTTCAACCCTATCGTGGGCTGCACCCGTAGCTGGGACACGGCAGATCCAACGGATTTCCAGGTGGGCCTAAACGATCTGAATATCGGGAGTGAACAGTTTCGTTGACTCAGCTCCCCAGGTTATCATTGACAACATGATGAACCTCGAGGTAATGCCGAGTGTAGTCCACCGACTTTCAGTTCTGTATTCATTCGTGCCGTCGTAGGTCTTGTTCGCGTCGGAAGCATTGACGGGAAACCACACCCTGCGCGACATTGCCATCTCTCACGCGGATAAGACCATGGTGAACCACATTCGCGCAGATGGTTCGTCATCCTCAACAGTATCTCTGGGCGCATTTACTCAGAGCAAGCGTTTTCCATTACAGGCGGTTCGTTCCATGTCGTCGACTACAACTCGACCACTGGAGCCGTAATCCGTCAACGGACGTCGCAAGGATACGCTGATAACAGGCACGTATGCATTAGGTCGCGATCTGGGAACTCGAGCTGACAGGTCAACTCATCATCGTCCAGTACTTGGAGCCGCGGCGAGGCTTGGGGCATTTACGGCTTCGCAAACAGTGAGGATATCTTTCACGTGCTGTTGCGGACTTTAGCCTGATCGCTTGCTAGTGTACAAGCATACGCGCAAGTTGGACTACCTCCAGACCGCTCGTAAGATGGCGAAGTACTGGATCACGAACACTCCCTCGGACGGCATTATCCCATGGTAGGTCACCTCCACATTGTGGCAGCGCAGGCACTGAGGTGTTGTGCTGTTGTAGGGACTTCAACGCTCCTTTGGTGCCACCCCGTCCCGCGGATTCTTCCGCCGCCATGATCGCCGCGAACGGTCTGCTCTTGCTTGCCGACCAAGAACTCTCCATCCTGAACGCCACGGGTGCGGCTTACTATACCGCTGAGGTCGTCAAGGTGCGCGTTATACCTTACACTCCTGAACGCCGTGCTGACGAGTCCTCCCCGACGGCCGACTCATAGATGCTGGACGCGAACACGAAGCTTGCATGGCGACCGGCCTGGCAGAGTCTCCTTGCGAATGGCACTGTCAACAACCCAGAACACAACAACTTGACGGGCATCGTCTACGGTTCGTAGTCCCCTTTGTCTTCCTTTCGGTGTTGACGAGTAACGTACTCATGAATTCCTTGTGTACCCAGGCGATTACTTCTTTATCAAGGCCGGAAACGAGCTTGTTTCTCGGGGGGTCGCAAGGTGTTAGCGCCTTTTTATAATCTCGCTCGTACTCGTAATAAGATCCTTGATAGACGACTGCTGGTGTATTCACGAGTGCTCGTCTTGCTTGATTCTATCACATCTAATTACATTCCGATCCCATACTGAGCCTTGTAGAGTGCGCGGGGTATGTTCGGCGCCTATCTAAAAAGTCGACTGTGGCAGCAAAGATCTGAGATAAGAACAAGTCTGATCATGCACACTCACTCTGCCTCCGAGGATTCTGCTCTCGCCCGAGTCAACGTCCTCCACATCTCTCCCCTGTACCGCCATGTCGTCTGAGCCGTCCTCAAGCGTACCTCCCCACCCCGAACAGCAGCAGCAAGAAAAGAAAGAAGATGCCCCCGCCGTCAAGCCCGCGGAGACCGACGCACACGGGCAGATCGTGACGCCCTGGGACGTCCAGGGCTCCGTCTCGGAGGACGGAAAGCAGCTCGCGATCGACTACGACAAGCTCATCGACCAGTTCGGCACCAGGCGCATCGACCCTGCGCTCCTCGAGCGGTTCGAGCGACTGACGGGCCACCGCCCGCACGTCTTTCTACGCCGCGGCATGTTCTTCTCCCATCGCGACCTTGACAAGATCCTCGATCGCTATGAGCAAGGAAAGCCGTTCTTCTTGTACACTGGGCGAGGGCCGAGCAGCGATAGCATGCACCTGGGGCACATGGTACCGTTTGTGTTCACGAAGTGAGTCATATCACAAACCCAGAAGGCCCGTGCTCGTTTCATGCGACTAATTTCCGAGTGCTCGCGGAGGTGGCTGCAGGACGTCTTCGACGTACCATTGGTGGTACAATTGACAGACGATGAGAAGTTCTTGTTCAAGCACGAGCTAAAGCCGGAGCAGACGTACGAGTTCGCAAAGCGGAATGCGCGGGACATCATCGCCGTCGGCTTCAAGCTCGAGAAGACGTTCATCTTCTCCGATTACGACTTCGTCGGCGGCCCTTTCTACCGCAATGTCTCCAAAATCTCCCGCCAGATCACCATCAACCAGGCTAAGGCGACGTTTGGGTTCAACGACTCGTGAGTTTCCTCTTCCCTCCGTTCTTCTGCGCCTACGTTCCCTGACTCTTGACTTCCCCCGCACTCCCGCTCAACAGAGACAACATCGGAAAGATCCACTTCGCCTCCATCCAAGCCGCACCCTCCTTCTCCAACTCCTTCCCGCAGATCTTCGGCACCGTCTCCAACATCCCCTGCCTCATCCCGTGCGCGATCGACCAGGACCCGTACTTCCGGCTGACGCGGGACGTCGCGGTGAAGCTCAAGTACCCCAAGCCCGCGCTGCTGCACGCCAAGTTCTTCCCCGCGCTGCAGGGCCCGCAGACGAAGATGAGCGCGTCGGACGTGAACTCGAGCATCTACATGACCGACACGCCCGCGCAGATCAAGAACAAGATCAACAAGCACGGCTTCTCGGGCGGCCAGGAGACCGTCGAGGAGCACCGTCGGCTCGGCGGGAACCCGGACGTCGACGTCGCGTACCAGTACCTCGGCTTCTTCCTCGACGACGACGAGGAGTGGAAGAAGATGGGCGAGGTGAGTCTTTCATACCTGTCTTTGCGCACAGAGAAACTAATAGTGAGCAGGACTACCGCGCGGGGCGGCTGCTCACGGGCGAGCTCAAGGCGAAGTGCATTAAGGTCCTCCAGGACTTTGTCAAGGACTTCCAGGACGTACGTAGACGAGCCCTCTCATTTTCCTCTGTCTTTCTAACACTACATTCTCTAGCGACGAGCCAAGATCACTGAGGACGAGGTCAAGGCGTTCATGGATGGCAGCCGCAAGATCGAGCCCACATTCGGCAAGAGCAAAGTGGCTCAAGCTCCCGCTACCACCGAGAGCGGCGACGCAGCGAAGCCAGCTGCCTAAACTTCACCGTACTTACCCTGGGGCGGCGCTTTGCAAGAAGATCAATTCCATGTTGTAGACATAGAAATCTATATAGCTTGCCATGATATCGCCAAGCGTGCTTCAGTTACAGCTGCAGCTACACAGGAGATACGGTGAAAATGGATGTACTATCTCAATACACCACAAGACGGCCGTCTTCGAATCCCTGACACAAGGTAACCGACGACCGAAGAGAAAATGCATTGATGTATGTGTACACATTGCTACAGTGATGCTAATATTGGGGTTTGGTATGTACGTGAGTAATCGAGCTGTATCGTAAAGACATGTAAGCGAGCGTGAGAGGGTCATACACATAGTGGCTGCCTGTTCAGGTGTCCTTAATTTTCTATGATCGCGGCTGTATCGCCCACCGTCACCCACCCAAGCCGTTGCACCCTTGGGCAACATGCATAACCGAACGACATACACCGACGGTGGGCGGAAACCGGGCATCGCGAAGGGATCGACGAGCATGTCGACGCGGCAGGAGAGGGGAATTACGGCTTGCGGAATTCGCACAACACCGTGTAGATCGTGTTGAACGCAGTGTAGATCTCCTCTCGGACCTGACGGTCGATGAGGGTAATAGTTAGTACTATGTACCTGCCATGCGCGTCTCCGTGCCGTGGTATGCATTACCTTAGCACCCGTCAACACGATCTTCCCAGAAACGAAGATGAGCAATACGACCTTCGGCTTGATCATACGGTAGATCAAGCCTGGGAAGAGCTACGAAGAGAGTAAGTAAGAGACAATGATGACGCGATGTGAAGGACATACCTCAGGCTCATAGGAGCTGAACTGTCCGTGGCTGTACGCGAGACCCTCCAAACGAATGGGGAACTTCACGTCGCACGAGCCCACGATGTTCTGGATCTTGAACTCGGAAAACTTGGCGTCGAAGCCAAGCTTCTGCACGATACGGGCATATTTCCGCGACGCCAGCCGTGAATCATCTTCCGACTTCGCGCCCGTGACGACCATCTTGCCCGAAGCGAAGATGAGAGCCGTTGTCTTCGGGTCGCGAATACGCATGATGACGGCGGCGAATCGCTAGAAGCGCAACGGAGGGAAGCCCAACCGCTACACATTAGAAAATGCAGTTACAAACCTTAGGGTTATACTCCGCATTACGTGCGTGCAACGCAATGGTCTTCAGATCCAACCGGCAGTCCAAGTTCACGGTCGCGACGATGTTCTGGAGGGTGGGGACGATGCCCTCCACAGCAGTGATATGCTGCTGCTCGAGAGTGAGGGGAGCAGGGGTCGCGGGGATGGTAGCGGGCGGAGTGGAGGGGCCGGCAGTGGGCTGGCTTCCGCCCACGACAGTTTGCGACTGGGACTGTGACGGTTGCTGAGACTGCTGTTGCTGCTGCTGTTGTTGCTGCGATTGTGCAGGCTGAGGTTGAGAGGAGTAGGAGGGAGCAGACGGTCCCGGCAGAGCCAAGCTGGAGGGGCCCGCGAGGTACGGGTTGGAAGGGTAGGGGAGCGCGAGGCCGTTGGCCTGCTGGGGCTGCGACTGCCCATACGGCTGGGGTTGGCTCTGCTGATACTGCTGGGACTGAGCAGGGACGGCAGAGCGACCAAAAGTGACCTGGCGAGAGGGAAGTGCAAAAGACATGGCGGAGGTACTCGAGGACCAGGAAATTTCAGACCGTGGGAAAGTGCAGATGCGGGGAAAAGAGGGATGAACGCGACGTGACCCTTGCTCTTATATACGACCCCATTCAAGCTCCGCCCCAAAAACTTGATTGCTTTATAATCGTGTTGCGCCTCGCGATCACTCCTTATCTTGACTCATTCCAGCAAGTTCCTGGCAGTCCTCTCGTCGTTCTCCACGTATCCTCCGCTGTCGCCTTCGTCTCCTAGCGCATCCTTTACGATGAGCAGACCGTTGCGCTGCCTCCTCTCTGGTGTTTCTGCACGTTGGTGAGCCCGCACAAGTGTAAACTACGGGCTTGCGACACGCGCGGGCCATCGGGCGCTTTATGTGGTTGACAACGGGCGCCGAGGGCAACAATGAACTTCTTCGTTGACTTCTGTATCAACGCCATCTTCTTCCCCTAGGACGCCTGCTGCGGCTCTCATGGCACCCTTCCGTCCATTCTGCCCTTCCCTTTGTGTGTGCCATTCTACTCGCGCCACCTCCATCCTCTTCGATCCCGGGTCATTATCCTTCGGTCACCTGTAATTAGGCAGCCAAGCATACAATAACTACGTTTACAGCAGAATACACCATTAGATAGAGCTATAAAGTTACCAAAATCCATCCAATCTCATCACCGCTGGTGAACGAACCGCCGCGCGCAGTCGTGAGCAATGGGAGCATCGAAGGAACAGCCCTTCAATCTGCTCAATCAAACTCAAACATCCCCTCCCTCGCCTCCTCTGGCACAGCACCATGTCGCAGCAGCGGATCGAGTGATGCCAACTCGTCCTTGATGCCTGCCCGCGCACAATCGTCCAGCTCCTTCAGGAGCGTGGCGATCAGTTTCTACGAGTGGCGGATCGCGCATCAGACAGTTGTGCCACCGGAGCACTGACCAGCTCATGATGCACGCACCTTCAGCTTGTTGTCAATTTGACGTACTGTATCGCCCAGGGTAGACGTCCAGCTCGGAGGTGGGCTTCCCGGACCTCCGCCGTATATCGAGTTGGGGCCATTTGTGCCGCCCGGACCCATCATCGTCGCGTTTGCAATGCCCCAAAGGCTGTTGTCTCCTTCGTTCGTCTGCGCGGTATCCATGCCAGAGAAAAGGTATGACACGCCGGGGTGGGGAGAGAGCAGACCGAGAGGGCCCATCATGTTATGCCCTGCCCCGGTGAATGGGGAGGGACCAAGAATTTTAGACATCTTGTTGTAGACTTCGGACAGGACATCGAGGAGGGAGAGGAGAGTCTGGTGATAGTCAAGAGGGAACGGCTGGACACGGTGTGAGCGTTGCTATGGTGTGGCGGTCTGTAGGGAGTCAACGTACAACGTGTGGGAGGGTCATGTATGCCTCGGACGGATCGGTATACGAGAGGGCGTAGTCGGCCCCTGCTGGTCGCTTGGAGCCCTTCGTCCGGAATAATCGCTGCAAGGGTGTCTTAACGCGTGCATTTTGCGGTAATCACGCATCACGCACCATCTTTGGCCTATCGCTATCTTCCTTCAGCAACTCGTACTCTACCAACACGTTCGAGAGGCCTCTGAGGTAGTCTTGCGGCTCCTTCACTTCAAATTGGTTCGCGAGAGCCATTCCTAATACGGCAAACCGGTACGTCCTGGACCAGGTGTCCAGTGTGCAGCCATGAGCATATGAGGATTCACTTACCGCTGCTTCATGGCTGCATTGGTGAACGTACGGTCCAACTCCGCACGAGTGATCATAATGGTATGAAACCAGTGACTCTTTCTGTATGTAAGAGGCTTGCGAGTCAACAGGAGCTGTCATTTGGATACGACGTGAATCACGCACCCTTCATGAACATTCCGCAGATATGTCAACGTAATGATCCTCTTCTTGACCAACTCCCTGAGCATCTCCAGCGACGTTCCCTGCGCGAGTGGGTTCCCGTTTGACGTGATGGAGGATGTCCCCGCGGAGGAGCCCATCCCTTCGCTCTGGAGAGACTGCACATCCCATTCGCGGTTGATGGTTGCAGTCGTCGGCGTCGTCACCGAGCCATAGGGAAGGCCCGCCGTGCTAGGCATCGCAGCGGTCGGAAAGGACGAAGGGGGCGCGCCGCTGCCTCCGCCGCCGCCGCCCGCGTTGGAGGACTTGAAGGTGGAGAGCAGGTTCTGGGCCGACGATTTACGCCGCATCGCGGGTCGCTGGGCCTCGATGGGCGCCATGGACATGACGGTATTGAACGCGGCCATGACTGTGGGACTTTGACTGCGTGGGCACCGGCAGCGGAGGGCGAATTGGCAAGCGAGGTGGCCCGTGTGCGCAGGCTCGACTGCAGTAGCGGGGAGGTCGGGTCCACGACGGTGGTTGGCTCTGGATAAGATGTGGGTTGCTTTAGGTTGCTTTACCCGTCTTGATTCTGTTGATTGCCCGATTGCCTGGTTGTTTACCCGGGTTTCTTACTCGCTTAGATCGAGAGTAAAGCACTGGTGGATATCTAATCAGCTATTGTTGTTGCACGATCTAATCAACGATCGCGTCTTGCGGTGGGCAAGGGTTTGCAGTTTCCACCAAAGTCTTTGCTTCCATCCATCTTCTCCTCGTCCTTGTTCTCGCCCGAGCCCTCGCGCCCCTCCTCCTCTCTTCTCTCGCTGTACGATACTAGATCGCGCCATGGCCGACATCAACGCCGTCGCTAAGCAGTTCACCGACTTCTACTACACCACCTTCGACACGAACCGCGCAGGTCTCCAGAGCCTCTACGTGCGTCCTAGAGCCCCTCGCGTACGACCGCCCTCTCGATCTAACATGCACATTTCATGGGTCGGTAGCGCGATAACTCCATGCTTACCTGGGAGGGCACGCCCATCCTCGGCGCTGCGAACATCGCGGAGAAGCTCACGGTGAGCCGCATAGTTTCGCATCGGCGCGCATGCGAGTGCTAACCGTTTGCAATTTCCTAGTCCTTGCCGTTCGAGAAGGTGCAGCACAAGATCACCACTCTCGATGCGCAGCCCTCGTCCCCCTCGATCGCGAGCATGATCGTCAGCGTCACGGGCCTCTTGGTTGTGAGTATCGCAACACTTCTCTGTGTACAAGGGTTCAGAAAGTAGTCGTGAATTGACAATCCATCCCCTAGGTTGACGACAGCACCAACCCTTTGCAGTTCAGCCAGGTCTTCCAGCTAATACCCGATGGCGGCAGCTACTATGTGTATGTGTCCTGCTCCTGTCTCCCCGCCGAGTTTATTGACGCGTGATTTCAGCTACAACGACATCTTCCGCCTCAACTACGGCGCGTAGTGACGATACGTAGTGGACAATCTAAACGTATCTCGGTGTGCGGATACGGAAGAAGTCTTGTTTCGGATGTAGGACGATTCGTGGGCCGTTCAGGAAAGAAGTTGTACCTCATACCTGTTGTCGCTCTTAATGCCACTGTCACTGTGATCATCGCAATATGGTCCCTTGCGCCGACGAAGCTCACTGAGGTGATCCCGCTGCTCTACCAGCGTCGTCATTCCGGCCTTCGCGGCAAATTATCGTGAGCTGCGAGCGCCTGGCCCTACACCGGCCTCCTCTGTTGAAGCGATCTGCGCAGTCCGCAACACGTATTTGTGCTTCTCCCGTCCTCTCAACCACAATGTCTCTGCTCGCCAATTCCAAAGGAATACGTACTTCCCCGTATTCGCCTGGTCTGCTGCCCCAGACAGTGAACACGTACACCAACGTGGACGCGAGCAAGATCCGGATACGGCGCGCCCGCCAATGACTCACGGCAGCCTGAGGACGCTGAGCTCGTGGTTCCAGCAAGGCTCCACCACTCGCAAGCGTACAAAAGCCCGCGCAACGCAACGCACTGGCACAACTTCTCCCAACGCAGCCATAGACATCTCAGCGCCCTTTAACGTCGCCATGACTTTCCAAAAGACCGAACCCGAGACCCGCGCCGTCGCCGTATTCTGCGGCTCCTCCGCCGGGAACAGCCCCGCGTTCAAAAAGGCAGCTGAATGTGAGTACAGTGCTCGAACGCAACTGCTCAGTCGATACATAGCTGTGCTCACGGCGGGTGCGTAGCACTGGGCAAAGCCATCGTGGAGGCGAATAGGTCACTTGTCTATGGTGGCGGATCCGCGGGGATTATGGGCGCCGTCTCGAATGCAGTCATCGAGGCCGGCGGGAGCGTCACCGGGGTCGCTCCTTTTGCGATGGTCGCGGCAGGAGGCGAGGTCGACCAGAGCAAAGGCGTTCATAAGCCTCACATTCAGCTGAAAGCCAACGGGTCGGACAAGGTACGTCACTCGCAGCGGCTACAGGAGTGCCTCTGAACGACCCTTCCAACGTGTGATACAGGTAGAAACGGTATGTGAGGTCGTTTCATGCTGCAGGTAATCATAGTTCAACCGAACACCATCCAGATTGTTGTGAATTCCATGCACGAACGAAAGGCAGAGATGGCGAAGCGGTCATGTGCATTCATCGCGCTGCCAGGAGGTTATGGGACATTTGAAGAGGTGCATCAAGGTCACATTCATTTCAATTTGCAAGTTCCTCATTATTCGACATATTAGGTTCTTGAGGTCATCTGCTGGTCCCAAGTCGGTATCCACAGCAAGCGTGAGTAGTTCCGTTTCCTACCATCCCTTTCATAGGCCTGACCTGGTCCTGCCAACACAGCCGTAATTGTGCTGAACATCCGCAACTTCTACAACCCCTTGCGTGAGTTGATCCGGAACGGCATCCGCGAGGGGTACATCCTCGAAAAGAACGAGCGGCTCGTCCACTTCGTCGAGGGACCTACCGACCTCGCCGAGCACGAGACGTTCGACTGGGGCAAGGCTGCGATGGAGGCCCTCGATAGGTGGGAAGGCGTCGCTGCGAGCCACTTCTACAACTGGCACCTACGCAAGGACGGCGAGACGGAGGAAGACACGTTAGGCGCTGCGTAAAGGGTCGTGAGTGCGGTGTTTGTACAGCTGTTGTAAGATGGACAGATTATATGCATGTTTACTAGGCTGAGCTCCGACTTCGGACGTCAGTTTCAATAGCCTGCAGAAAGCAGAAAGTTACCCAGGCTACATGCTGCCCTGAGTCTCCATGATGAACTCGATTCTGCAGTTGTCTACTTGTCATGGGGCGACAGCTCGTTCGGTACGAGATGGTCAGCACACATTGTTCCTGATTGATGTTGTCCTAGTCAATGTGCGGGATATATCCCATATGTATGACCCACTCTTTGCAGCGGCTTCCTCGCAAATTAGCACGGATTCATGCTCCCTCCCCCCATGATCATAGAGAGCCGTAGGATAGTCACTGCTGCTAGGGTCGACTTCGACTTCCAAATTAAGCACTACGGTAATAAATCGTTTGAACACCGGCGCTAGTCTCTGCGTTTTGCTTCCGCACCACAACTCTCAACTTCTCAAAAGCTTGCAACTCATAACATCGTTCGGTGAGTCGCCCTTCCCGCGCGCATATGTGCTTCGAAATTTATACGGCGATGAGGACTAGATTGTGGGATTGCAGAGCGTAAGCGCGCGGCATAAGTCCTCGCCAAGTTCAACTTGTCATCATTCGTGAGTCTCCTGGCAGTCATGGTGAATCCCGTCAGGATAGCAGTATGATCTGACAGCCTACATCGCCTGTTGCTCGTTTATATTGGAAGCATGCCACTTCGTTCGAACCCTTCTTGCGGGATGGAAATCGACCCGCTTTCCCCCTCGTCACAAGACATTCCAACGAACTGGACGCTTCACGAGGCTGCATCGACCTACGGAGCCCTCGTAGCGAAACGTAGACGTCTCGAGGATCAAATAACCGCTGTTGCTGCCTTCATCAACTCTCATGCTCCCATCCACCGACTACCGGATGAGCTCCTGGCGGAGATCTTCCTCGAAATACGACAAGACGATGTGAGCTATATGTGGGACACTTCATCTCTCGATAGGGCATCTTGGTTCGGCTTAACTGCCGTATGTCGATCTTGGCGCCTGATCGCATGCGGCACACCATTTCTGTGGCAAAACTTCTCCGTTGGGCGAACGATACACATCGGGCTATTCAAGATCTTCCTACGCAGGTCAGGAAACGTCTCATTGATGCTCAGATTCAACGGAACACGTCGCATGGCACCCCTACTGTCCGAACTCCGAGGTCACTTCCACCGAATTGCCCACCTTGACCTGAACAGAATGCCTGTCTTGCAAGCAAAAGCGGTGGCTCGATTCTTGCGGGAAGATATGCCGTCACTGAAGGTCCTCCTGGTATCATTCGGTGTCCTTGGATCGGACAGGCCTCTCAGCGACAACGAAGATGTCGATATTGACGGCGGAGATGAAGATCACCATCGCGATCTACTACTTGAGGGTCGACCGCTAATTGCCCTCATTCCGCGTGACACACAGTTCCCTTCCCTCAAAGAACTCATGTTGAGGAACGTAGCTCTCACACCGCCCTCCTCATTAGCACATTCTCTGACATCCCTGATCTTGGAGAACTGCAACGCCCACTCTTGGCCTTTGACCGCCTTCGCGAGCTTCGTTAAAGAATGTTCATGCTTGGAATATCTCAATCTCCGTAGATATCACTTCTATGACCCCGACATCTGGCACTGGCGACTGGACGGGACACCTTCTCTCTCGCGGGTTACACTCGACTTCGACTCAAGCTTGGAATCGGTAGTGTTAGACGACGAGGCGATCTATACTGCTCGTTTTCTTAGCGCATTCTCATTGTCTCCTCACACTACTCTGGTGATTGACCCATGCTCTTCTACTGGCGGAAAGGGTGTTCTAGACGGCCTTCCGGATAGTTGTCTTCCCGCGGACAAGACGGGCTTACCGTTGATTACGACGATCCGCCACCTCGAAGCTGCTGTCCATCCTGATGTTCTCAACCTCATGGGACACGGTTACGGTGTAGCCGGAAGCCTCATCGTTTGCTACAAGCCTTCGCTGAACACACCTCTGAACGTCTCCCATCAGGTGCTCGACGTGTACGGTGAATCTCCCTTGATGGGACTCACCGTTCGCACAAACGGCGTCTACATGAATCGGTCCACCTGGATCGATCTGCTGTCTCACTTCGCTCGGCTCAAGCGGCTCGTTGTTTGCGTCTCCTCTCACAAGCATACGATCAATGCCCTTCTGGACGTCCTCGCCTACTCTGGGTCTAACGGTCCAACTCACATCCCCAACATGATGGATTTGACCCTGGCGGTGGCCGTTGAAGACACTGATGCTGAAGTTGAGATGCTGAACTACATCACCAAGTGGTTAGCAGCTCGGACGGAGGCGGGCAAGCGTTTTGCACGGTTGCGTGTGGGATTCATGGGGCATCCCTATCAAGACTGTGTGCGACGTCGAGCAGAATTGGTACAGGATCTCAGTCACCTCGCGACAACGATTGAATGCTTCTGTGACGAGGATTGGTCGGAGCTGCATCACAGACAATGGATCAACTATTCTACGGTACGCTTATTTCGGTTGTTGTTCTCGTTGGCTCATGTTGTTCTGGCAGGACCTTGTCGAGGATGAAGATGAGGAGGATACGCGCGGCGACGGTGGGCAGTAATCTGACTCGGCACTCCACCAGCACCGCCGACTTCTGTCTTGGATCGATGCTCCGGCCTGATTCCGTTCATTGAGTTCTACTATAGTGACTATCCATAATAATTGGCATCTTGTTATGCACGTTGATTGTACGCTCCAGTATTCCTCACAATATTTTGGCTATAGCCTCAGCTGGTCAACATTGTAGTGCTGCCCGCTCACCGAGCTGACCATAGCCGCTTTATCGAATTACGTTAATCTTGAGGAGTGGGCCCGGATCCTGCAGCACTTCTCTCTGCTGAAGATTCTCACTATCGAGAACTACCACGCTTGGGAATCGTCTTACGCTACTGCTGCCCTCCTCGTCGCCTTGTCTACCCCCCAAGCAGATGGAGCTCTGCATTGTCCAGACCTGCAAGAGTTCTCGCTGGGTTTTTACTGAGGTGCACAGCGGCAAGGGGACAATTGTGCAAGCACTGATCGTTTGCTTAACACGGAGAAGCGCTATGGGCAAACGTGTTAAGCAAGTTGCGCTTGAGTGGGATGGATCGCAAGTTGGTTGACGAGCTCCGCCCTCATGCCGACTCCGTCGAGACTTATATCGCGCCGAAGCGCTACGCTAACGACTACAGTGTCCCGTATTAAGTACGTTCTCCGATTCAGTCCTGCATATGTTCCCAGAGAAGCAGCGCCGCTCATGCCCCAACGTAGCATGCCCTTAACCAGGACGATGCGGAAAACGACGTTGCAGAAGACGTGATGTAGGATTCTGACCCCACATAGGTGGCCAATGTATCTAGGTACCCCACATGCTCGAATGGTGTCAGAACGACTGGTCTGTAGTACAAACAACATGATCACGGCCTAAGATCACCAGCCCTCCTCTCCTTGTCGACGCCCTCTATAGTTACACTCTACCAGTAGCGGCACTACCGCACCGTAGTCTGGCTCAGCATAATAGTCCATAAATGCCCACCCACGTATTCTAACATCGTCCACCTGTCTCCATGCCTCGTCGCGCTCTTCATCGTTCTGGCCATCCTTGGACGCCGCACCGACGCCGCCCAGCTGATTGAGTAACCACAGCCCGACTCGTCCATTCACCCCTTCGATGCCGAATCCCCACCTCGGCCACCCGATCCCCTTCGCGACAAGGGGCGGGAATGCGAGCGGGAACGACGCTGCGGAGAAGAAGGTGATATTAAGCACTGGGTATGGAGGGCTATCTGACGGCGGCAGCAGAATGCGTGTCGCGAGCTCCGTCTTCTCCGGTATAGAGAGGAAAGAGGGAATATTGTACCTGCACTCAGTATGTTATACTGTGGCCTACAAGGTTCTCTGACGGAAACACTGACCAATCTTGCGTACGGACGAGCGTACCCTTGAGCGTCCACGTGAACCACTCCCTAGAGCTGTCGGGCCAGGCGGTAGGATGGATACCCAGCCCCTCCAGACCGTCCTCCCACTCGTCTCCGTTGCCGCCAAAGCGGCTCAGCATGACGACGCGTCCGCGCACCTCGCCCAGCTTCGGGATTCGGTTCTCGAGGAACCACATCTCTCGCCCACCCGGCCCGCGCATGATCTCGTCGTGCACAAGCTTGGAGAAGAACGGCAATGGCGTCTTAGCAAAGTCCTCCTGCTTGATGGACATGACCAGGGTCTCGCGACACGACGGGGGCGCGGTGAGGAACTCGTGCACGGCCGCGAGGATCGTCTGGAAGGGCGTGTTCTGTGGGTAGATGCCGTGGTAGGCGAACAGCAGCCCGTCCACGACGGCGAGCCGCACGTCTAGGACTCGGATGCCGCCCTGCAATTGCGCCCACAGAGGAGTGCTGGGTGATTGGCATTGGGACACGGGCCAGCCATGGAACGCCATGCTACCTCCGAGTCGAAGATTCAGTCAGGTATATGAAGGCTGCCTCGAGAGGGAACGCGACTTACGTATCGTGAGTTCCTAGGGATAGCTGTGAGAAGGTGCGAGACTAAGAGATCGTCATATGAGAGCATACATACCTGGAAGAAGGAGCGAAGAGAGGGGCAACGAGTCGGGCATCTCTGAGAGGAAGGAAGCCAGATTCCTGCGAGGCATCACCGTGAACTTATGGTGTTTCCGAGTGACCTACGCAACGACTGTGATCAGGATGCAAACAGAAATACGACGAGTTTATTGCTTACTCTGCTTCGGTAGATACGCCAGAGACAGCTGTCGGGGACGCGGATTGGCTTCCATTTGGCCCCGAACGTGAGCGGAACGGCAGCCGATAGCTGATTGCTCAGGTCGACGTCTTGTACCTTCTCATCCCTATCCAGAGAACCAGGGGATAGGTGAAGTGAACGAGAGCCTGCGGAGACTGTGATTGTAATGGAGGAAAGTGGTGGCAGGGTGTACTCTTTCGACTTCGAGGCGGTACTCGCCCCTGATACGGCAGGTTGTAAGATGGAAGTTATAGCTCCTTCCGTCAGGTTTACTACGCTGATTCGCATTCTCTGGATTTTTTAGGTGTGACTTTGTAAGTGTTTGTCCGAGGCAGCAGGTCCGAGCCCAATCTCGCGCGAGGACGAGCGTCGAGTAGTACGTCGACACAGTAGCCCAGTGGATTGTATGATTACTGCTACAGATTCATCAGCGTATGATTTGCCCAAGTGTGCTGGCCACTTGTAATTACGTCTCTGTTCGACAGCTCGACGCCGCCTGGGAGGTTGTGGTCGTAGGAAGCCAAGAACGAAGCCTGGGACTCGGACTCTCAGGCAGGCTGCGGTGACAGCCGCTCGGCAATTGCTATAAGTATTCCGAATCCTTCAAGATGGGTGGCGCTGAACGGTACCCTCCTATAGCCTCTCACCATGTATACGAGTCTAAGCCTAGTATCAAAGCAGTCTGGAGTTGAGAGCGAGGTCCAACCTTCAGGCCTGTGCCACAACCTGCTGGCAAACGTGGCGAAGCAGCGAGTCAGCGGTGCTCGGAGTTCGACTCGATGCATACTACTTAGGACCACCTGGAGCTGCCCTGGCATGTGTGCCTGATGCTGAAACTCAACAGAACCATCCTCCGGGTGACCCTATATTCGATCATGCATCCCATCTTCGTCCAAGACTGGGACGCGATGGACCACGCGCTCGACGCGCTGCCCGCGAGCTCCTTTTGGATAGCTCCCCCAGTCCAGCCCAAATGACTATGTTTTAGTACTCAACGGGCATGCTCTATCATACCTTGCCATAATCTTTCCCGAGAGTAGCGTTGCGCGTAGTCATCTTGGGTGAGGTGACGACTTAACCCGCGGTATTCAGCACGGATTGTGCTATGTACTAGCGGCGCGCAAAGTGAACGAGCATAGCAACTGTCCATTGGTTCTAGTATGAGCACAAGAGAACACCGAGAAACACAAGTAGAGGAACCCAGATGAAACCAGACACGCATAACCCCGAAGACCAAACTGAACGCAGACACATCCCTGGTAGAAAAACACCGTCCCACGAAGCGTGGTCGGCTCAGCACACAATGGCTATAGCGCACCGCCCCCGCCGCCAGCCTCGCACCCGCCGCCCTCGGCGAGGTCTTCATCGTGGTCACCCGATTTCATAGTTTCCACCGGCGCGACGCGATCGCGTCGCCGCTTCTCCATGATGATGAATGTGAGGACGATCATGTCGATATCGAGCGTCGTCGGCTGGATCTGGAGGCACCACTTGCGCTCCCCGCGGAAGAAGCCCTCCGTCACGAGCTCCTGGCTGAACCGCGCGACCTCGTCCCCAGTATCGAGGCGCGTGAGCTTCACGAGGGGAGTGTGTGTGGGCATCACACGTTCAAACGGGACGGAGCTACGGAGCACTCACGACATGCCCGATGTCCTTGTACGGCTTCCAGCGGTACTCCTGGTCGTCATCCCCGAGGAAATATCGCGTCCTATGACCGCAGTGAGTTGCCGAGGTCAACACGGAAGAACGACGGTGGACTTACGGCGTGAAGTGGTGACCCAGCTTGTACAGGAAGTCGCGCACCTCCATTTCCTGCATCGTCCCGTCGAAGACATGGCTCTTCACCACGGGGTGCTTCCCGAACCGCTTCCATTCCACCTGGGCAACGAGGCTGTCGCCCTCGCTCTCCGCCGACCGCCGGATGGACAACACGGGCGCGGACAGCCGATGCGCCTTCGCCGTGCTCACTTGGTAGTGCGCGACCCCGTTCGCGGAGACGAGCGTCGTCCGCTCCGGGTCGTTCGGGACGAGGTATAGCCGCATGCACATCCCTGTCTTGGGCTTCTCTGCGGAAGGCGATAGCGGCGGTTGCTTTTCGGCAAGGGGGGACGGCAGCGAAGGTGCGCGGTAGAGGGAGACATAGCGCAGCTCTGGGAGGTCGCCCGTCCCGGGTCGGGCGTAGCGGCTTGCTTTCTCTTGCGCTAGGGGGCCATGCGAGCGCGGCCCAGACCCTGTAAAGCGGCTGCGTTGCGATCGAGCCTGATTCAACCGTACATGATCTGGCAGCCCACCAACCTTTCGTCACGCGTAGACTTCAAAGACAATGACAAGGGTAACACCATCTCAGCAGAAGAGAGCACAGGAGCAAGCGGGTCGGGGATTGCGACATAGCAGCAGGCCTCAGATATCTATATGTCTTGAGCGTATACATATAACGGGTTTCGTCCCGACAGAAGGTTTCCTAGTACGCTTCAATAGCGCAGGCCAAGGCTAGACCCGGAGTATCTCAGTCAGTTATGTATAGCGTCCAATGCCAGAAACAGCCCGGAGAATGTAGCATGGATAACCAGTATGATAGAACATGAAGCCCTCGAGAAGCTCGCGGAGACGGGGCGAAGCATGCAGACTGGCGTATCGTAGATCATTGCAGTTGGTCGTCGAAGAGAAAGGCAGCATGTGCACAATAGGCGCCTATTGACCCTCACTGATACAACGACATCACTCAGTCTCCTAGCGGCGGAAGCTGCGTGGAGCACTCGGGGCCAGAGGGGGTATGCACGAGAACATGGAAGTGCTACATAAGGATACTACTAGCTACTACTACTGATACCGACGACACACGACACACAATCGAATCTCCAGATAGGAAGTGTCACGGAGAGCCAGGCAATGCAATCCGTTACCATGTCATAATGTCCACTCCTCACCAAGGAGCCTCAAACCCTCTCCTTCAATCCAAAGTGGTGCGACTACGCTCGTAGGAGTCCGCGCCCCTGGTGATTATCTTACAACGCCCCACCACAGCGGCCCCATGGAACCCAAGAAGCCTCGAAGCCGATCCGACGACTGCCCGCAGCCTTCCAATTCCAGGGTTGGGCAAAAGTGAGGCTGGCAGTCAAAGAACGTGCCCGAGGATACGCCTGTAGTCGGCAACGACGCTCTGGAACGTCTCCTCGAGCTTCTGCTGCCGTTCCTGCTTGTCGAGCTGCATCAAGATCTCCTGTCGTCGCTCGTTAGCAACCGTGCACATGTTACGTCTCGAAGCTAAGAAGCGCAGACGCACGTAGTTAAAGCGATACAGCCGTTCCTTGACCTGCAGACGGTACGACCGCTGCGCGCGTTCGTCCGTGGGGTCCATGTGTTTGAGGATGAGCATCTCGACGAGCCGATTAAACTGCCGCTGTAAGCACGCGTACAACCCACGACCGAAGAGATAAAACACCACATCCATGGAGAAGGGCACCAAAGATGTTCGTCAGCGGCGCATGCACCAAACGAACGATATGGACGTACCCCAGCGATCTTAAGCTCCGTTCGCCACTTCTCGAGCCATGCACGCTCGGCAGGAGGGCCCATCTTGCCAGCACCTGCACGCATCGTTCGGCTCTTCCCCCGTTTCGTGCGTGCGACCTTGCCGCCATTGCTCGATACCGCTTCGGGGCCGAATCCTTCTCGCATGAATTTCTCATTCGCGATCAGCATCTTCAGGTCATTCCGGTCTCGTAGATCCTCGAATGCCTCCGCGGGATCTTCGACAGTAAGCTCCGCGATGCTTGGGTTGTTGAGCACGTGCTGGTAGATCGCGGTGTACAGCGCGGAACCGTGCCCGTCCTGCTGGTACGGTGGGAGGATGAGAAATTGTGAAATGCGTAGCCGGACGCGCTCCGGGAAGCAGTAGAAGGGGTAGAGCGTCGAGTAGCCGACGAAGTGGTATGTCGTCACATCAGGCGACGACCGCCGTCTCCGCTTCTCGTAGAGCACTACGAACTCCCAGGTATCTTCCGCTTCGCTAATGTACGAGCCACCTTCAATGTAAAGCAGGACGAATAGCTGCATTCGTCTGTGGAACTCCCGGAAACCGGGTGTGTGCCATGTGCTCTGCACCAATTGGTCAGTAAGTGTCTGAGCGCCGTATGCACTAGTCCATCCAATAAGGTGCCTAGGCCCAGATGGGCCACGGCCCGGATCGCGCTCTCGGACTCTAGAGGCTGTCGGAGGAGTCGTGATCGCGGGGGCAGCGCGAGACAGCTCGCCCAATCGATCCAGAGCTTCTCACGCTTGGACGCCCTCACTGCGAGTTAACCCTGCGGAGAACACGCAAAGGCCACGGCCACTGACAGTATCCCCGGTGGCCCATGTATGCATCCGTCTGAAGTAACACGCCCTCCGGCTAGTGATGGAGAAACCATTCACGTAGCAGATGGAACATGTAGGTAGAGTTCGTAACCGCTGGAGAGACACTCACATGGTAGACTTCGAAGTCAACCGTTTCTTGGTCCTCTGGGCTGAGGACTTGTGAGATGGCCACATTCTTGCCCTTAGTGAGTGTTGTTGCGGCGCGAGTGTATGAATAAATCTTCTGTCCAAATGGCTTGAAGTTAAGGGCGTCGTGTTCCACGCGCTCCAGGAATTTCTGCTCGTCTGTGTAGTAGCCTGGAGGTATGAATTTGGAGATTGTACCCTCTACGTCGTCCACTGTTGATGTTGAGGGAAGCTTCTCTGCGTATCGCACGTTGAGATATTGTACGAGGGATCCAGAAGCGAACTTGAGCTGCAAGGTAATGAGCGATCCCTACGAGCTGGGTGGCAATTGGCGCGTACATCTATTGTTAATCCCTTGTACCCATAGATCTTCTCCTCCTCGCCGAATATCTACATCCTGAACTTCAGTAGCCGTTAGTATGAGGCGGAGAAGGACTCACTGGGTACGTAAATGTTGGGTGAAATCCCTCATATACCTCTCTGGCCCAGAGCGACGCTTTGTCGTCTGGGGCGCGTACTGAGTGGCGGGAGGTAAACATGGCTGAACAGTTCGAACGCGGTCGATACCCACCGAGGGATAGAGAGAGGGCTTCGTTCGCGTCCGTTGTCCATTGCTGGGCTGCTGTTGGTGTGGGTGTGGCCATTGTGGAGGTGGTGGTGGAAGGAGGGAGAGATGGGAAGCGCGAAGACGAGGCGAGTGCAGTCGCGTCCCTGGCCGCGACGGTCTAGATCTTGACCTCATCTTGCACGTCACGTCACAGTGCACACACAGTCACACGTCGCGTCCATCGCGTGACACCGCCCGCGCGCGTCCACGCGTCTGTCCGTGCCTCGCACTCTCTGCTGGGCCGCCACAGCCGCCGTCGTTCTCACACTCGCCTTCGTCTCTGCCCCAATTGCCTCCGGGGGTCTTGATATTCTGGCGCATACAGCCCTCGCGATAGCAACAAGCCTCGTATCTCGCCCCCTCGTCCACATTCTCTGTGCAGAAAGCGCGGAACACCCGATTTCCACCAGGGCTCAGCGGAAGCTGAGCGACACAGGCTGAGGAGGGGAAGCCCTGCACCCCAGAACCTACCATGCCAGAGGACCAGCCCAGAGTAGGCCCCCCTCATTTCGGCACACGCGGCCTTGCGAGCACCAGACGATCTCTGACCAATCGTCCGCTCCAGGTACTCACCGCTTCCGTTCACGACTTCAGGTACTTCGCCGCACTTCTCAGAGGCGTCAACTTCGCCAACGTAAGCCCTCCCACTCCTCGCCTTATCATTCAGGGTGCTGATCTTCTTCGACGTTCTCGCCCCCCGCAGCGCGCAAGCGTCTCTATAACCGCCGACGGCTTCACCGTCACTGTCGAAGAGGCTAGATGTCTCACTGGTGAGCATCCTTGTCGTCACCACAGATAGATCATACCAGATGTCCGCTTTTGGCATCTCTGCTCTGCACTGCCAGAAACGGACTTCTCGGCTCTAGTGACCGCGCAGAAATACCCGGCTCTCTGTGGCTCGAGTTCTAGCCGCTATCGGGCCCACGAGCCTCGAAGAAGTCGGCCACACCCGCACGTGTATCCGAGAAGATAGATGTGCTTCGAGGTGTGGCCTCGCTTGTATCACGATCGGCATCCTTGGGCTTGATAACACCTGACAGTGGCAGGGAACTAGACATCATCTGTTATGAACACCCCCGCAGCCTCGCGCGATGGAACAGCCTCTATCAATGCCCTCTTCGCGGTGGGCTGTAATGGACTGCTATTATGGCGCCGGCCTCATTTGAGACGACCTCCATCCGCATTAACAAGGCACATTCCGTATCTCGTGAGTCGTTGAGGAAGAGGCCGGTCTGGAAGATGCGTCGTCATGTATTCCGACGCTTTCAGGGCCCATCTCTTCTAGGGATGCCTGTCGTGAGATGGATATAGATTCGCGATACGTCAATATTAAGTAATCTTGGCGGGCCCATTGAATACCTCGAACGGCCATTAACAGCATGCTCCACGGGCTCTTGAGAGCATGGCGAGCAACGTGCTCCTGCTCGCAAGATCCGTTACAGACGCGTCTTGTATAGGATCGCCTTCGCGATGAGCATCTAAGGACGGAACGGCGATTACACTGGATCCTGCGTTCATAGGTCCCCTGTAAGATACATGGCGCTTATGATAGTACGCGCTTGTGTCTCCTTCTCATGATATCCCGTGTTCTCGCGCGAAGCGTACGAATCAGCCCCTTGAAGGTCTTGTGGCCCAGTGCCTCTTGTTCGCGAGGTCTCGCCCTGTGGCACAACCATGTTTGGCACTCGAGCCTACCAGTAGGACTTTGTGCGGTGGACCTGGATGCTGGCGTCATACAGAAGGCTTCGGAGCTGTCCGACGACGTGCTTGGGAGAATACGTCTTCCTACGCGAGAAGCACGGGAGAACGACCCGCTATGCTTCGCACGTTGCATGGGAGAACGGTTCACAATAACATGTTCGTCCGCGGGACGCGCTCTCGCACGAGTATTACGCCGCTAATGGAGTCTGAGGGCGGCTCCTGCAGTCTTCTTCGCGGCGCTGTAGTGGAGGAGCGTTACGGCGAACAGAAATTCGGTTCATGATTGTCCCTTTCCTTCTCACATCTATAGTATGGACGATGGATGGAATATTAACCCGATACGTCCACAGCAACCGCTTTCGTGTTCAGCCACGTATTCGATGAGTTCATCTACAACCCTGACGCTGCCCGACCCTCTCAACGATCACAGCTCTCACAAAACGACGAAGATGACGAACTGACGGCAACAGCGTTCGAAATCCCGCTCAACACGCTCATGGACTGCCTGAACATCTTTGGCACGGCCAGCCTGGCCCCAGGAACGTCACAGAAGAAAAAGGCGCACGAAGACGGTGACGACTCCGACGGCGGCCGCGCAAGGGGCGAGAGGCCAAACGGGAAAGGTAAAGGCCGTGCGGATACAGACGATGCTGGAGGAAACGCGCGGCTGGACCAGTGGTTTGCACCCGGGAAGGGGACGGGCATGCGCATGTCCTACGCAGGGCCCGGGCATCCACTCACTTTGCTTGTGTGAGTAGTCTGGTCCGGGTCGGGATACTCGAAGAAGGCTGATCGTCGGTCGACATAGGGCAGAGGAATCGGGTGGACCGACTGCGACCTGCGAGATCACAACGTGGGACCCTGAGCCGCGACTGGAGCTCGCGTTCGATTCTGACGCAGCGTAAGTTCGTATGCATGTGCATAAAGTGCGTCTTCCTGATGAACTTTTCTCAAGTGTGCTCAAGATCATTCTCAAGGTGCTTCTGCTTGAACCTAACCATTCCCGGGCACCTTGCTAACGCCGGCGTATAGTCATCGTGGCTGCGGGACGCGCTCTCTGAGATAGATCCCTCTACTGAGAAGCTCACAATCATAGGCAATCCGCCACCACCACCTGGGCGTGCTGCACGCTCGTCGGCGCCGCCATGTTTTCGCCTGCGTGCTGTCGGACAATTCGGGAGTACTGAAATGGACTACCCGAACGATCGTGAAGTCCTTGAAACGTGCGAGTGCGCACACCCGGTATCCTTTACGTGAGTCGAGATCTCCTGGCGAGTATGCCTCAAATAGTTCTTGCGTCTCGCACAGGACCGCAGGAGCGTATTGAACGATTCTGACGTTTAGTAACAATGCACAGGTATCGATTCTCGCACGTTGCGCGAGCACTGCGTGCGCTGCAAAGCTCGCTCAAGACATCTCTGCGCATAGACGACGAAGGTTTGCTCAGTCTTCAGTTCATGATGCCCGCGCCACGTCGTCCCGGGCGTCGTTCAGAAGCGTTCATCGAGTTTTGGGTGAGTGATTCAGACTCGTGTAGCCCCAGACCTAGCTGATCTTGCCACCAGTGTCTCCCTCTCGAGAATGATTAGGATTCTGCTTGTTCCCCTGGGTTCAGTTCGGTTGGAGGGTTTTGGTCGCCTATCCTGGTAAGGCTCGTGTATCCTTAGTTCTCGCGCATGTATTTCTTGCACCCTCTTCCGATGGTATAGAGTTTCTTCTATATTATGGCATAGCAGAGGCTATTAGCAAGAAGCAAGAACTACACTAAATCAGGCCGTCTATGAAGTCAGACCCGCTCTGGGGCTTCGAGGAGGAAGCAGCTGGGGCAGAAGCGGCTGGCGCCGACTTCTTGCGAGGCAAGTAGTCGGCGATGATGGAGTCGAAGTCGACCTCGACCTTCGGAACTATATCAATGGGTCAGCACACCGCAGTTCGCCCGATGTCGAAGAGCGAAAGCAAACGTACTCGCAGCCGCACGTTCCTTCGCCGACGTCTCAAGCATGTTGCTGACGATCAGTCTCCGAATGGCTGCACCGTCAAGAGGCGCGGCCGCCTCCTTCTTCTCGCCCTGCGCCCCGGTCTTCTTGTCCGTCTTTGCGTCCGGTGCAGGGGTCTCACGGTATGTACCCGTTGGGGCTGACGCGAGTCCGAGATGCGCGAGGACGTCGCCCTTGGTGAGCATACCGCGCACACCCGTCCCGCGAATCTTCTCGATCTCACCCTGCGGGAGGTGGTGCTCCTGGATGAGCCGGAGAACGGAGGGGAAGAGCGGGCGCGACGTTTGAGGTACGTGCGACTCGGAGGGCGGGGAGGGTGGGGACTGCTTCGCTACGGCAGCAGAGGGCTGAGAAGATGAGGCGGAAGTGGCGCTGGACGCTGAGCGTGAAGGGGAGCTTTCTTGGGATTTGGAAGGCGCGGGCTCCTCCGCGGGGACTTCGAGGTTGGAGATGTCATCGCCCTCCTCAGCGAGGAGCGCAATAGTCTTGCCTACAGGCACGTTCTTGGTTCCGTCAGGAGCCTGTTTCGCGCTACCAGTCAGTTACGTGGTTTTCACAGTAACACGGTAACACATACAATGATCTTTCCGAGCACACCATCATCCTGGGCCTCAACGTCAATAGTAGCCTTGTCGGTTTCCTGCATGGAGTCGTGCACGTCAGTCACCGTCCACGGATACTACTACTGCGACGCACGATCTCGAGCAAGACATCTCCAGCCATAAAGGACTCGCCCTCTTTCTTCTTCCATGATGCAATACCTCCCTCCGTCATGGTAGGCGACATGGCCGGCATGGCGAACTTGGAGATCGCGTTCCGCGCCGCGGTCGTCTGCATCCCTACGTCGGCACTGTCAGCCGTTATTTTTCATGTCCTAACCACTGGAAGTACTCACATCGCCTACTCGACGAGGCTCTCAGGGCAGCCTTTGAGACGTGGTGGAGGGAGTACATTTTGGAGTTCGGGGACGTGACGCTGCCTGCCACGGTCGTGCCAGTAATTATTGGGCGTCTATGCAATGCGGAGGATGCCGGCACGAAGCCCGCGCGCGTCTGATCGACGCGTCAAGAGGCTCATACAGTAGCAGCTGTAGTTCGCGTTACTCAAAATACCGCTCGATGAGGAAGACATAGAGGTGTTTGCGAGCCTTGCGCTAATGCATACGGTTAGTCGGAAACCAGCAGGAAGCCACCTGCTTTGAGGCCAAGGTTGCCGGCGGTATCCTTCGGTTGAGCACGTGACAGTTCCTGGCGTCTAAGTGCACGCTCCGACGTCCGCTGGACGCGGGTGGACGCTTTCAGTCCTTTACGCCCATCATCCCGCTACGGCGCAACACTTCTCGGCCTTGACATGAACTTTGCTTGTTTTCGCGTATTGTCTGACTTTGTTCTTCTTGTCTGAGTGAGGTACCATTATTGTGAGTGTCTAATTGACGACCCTCGTTAGTCCGTAGGGATCGGTGTCCATAAGTCTTGTTCTTTCCGTTTCCGTACTAATTCTCCTTTCCCTAGGTTCATGACCCTTGGAGCTCTATAGCTCGTGGAAGTGTACGGACCACATAAATTTGAAGATCACGGAGGGCGCGTTCGTTGTCGGACGATACGATGGAGTCCATGCTGCAGCGCGTGCGGCTCACCGGCACTAAGTTCTTCTATCGCTTCGGCATGTGCGTATGCCACATCTGCTGTGCATGTTCTCGTCTCATCTTTCTCTACTCTAGTCACTGTGCCACCCACCAGATTCGCCTCATCCTTGTCTCTTCTGTCGTGATCACGTCCCTCCTCTTCCCGGCCATCGCTATCTACTATTCCTCGCGCACTCAATACTTCGCCGGCTTCACGCTCCGTGTCCTTGACTCCTTCTTCACTCCGGACGACATCTCCAGCTACTTTGCTCAACATGACTTGCGGCATCTGTGGGACGGGGAACCTGCTCTACGAGTCACCGCGGACTCTGTCGCTCGGGCACGGTGTGGCATGGCAAGCATTCTGCGCGAAGAGCGCGTCTTGATTGGCAGTGTTTCCCCCGAAGATGGTCTCGGAGCGCTCGACAAGAATACATTGCTATCTACGCTGAAGCTCGAACGCCGCATCGCCGATGCCTTGGCAGCTCGTGGCGTTCATTGCTTACAAACTCGCCAGGGCACTTGCTTTTCCCTCAGTCCGACAGTATTCTGGGATCACGATGAGAAGACGCTTATGGCTGACGATAACATCTTGGACACCCTCAACTTGTCGCAAAACGTAACTGTATCTGGGGTACCGATCACACCGGACATGGTCCTTTCTGGGCGCGAATTGCGGGATCCTACCTCGGACCATTTCGACGCAGCCATGTTTCTGGTGCTAACCTATTACTTTCCGGAGAAGGAGTGTTTCGGTAAGGAAGGCCACTTCCAGTGGTTGCATGCGCTTGAAGATGCAGGCGGCGACGCTGGCGAGTTGGTTGTACTTGCCCAGGAACCGCACCTTATTGCATTGGAGGTGAGTACAGTCCTGACCCGATGCTCTGCGAAGGGTCTAGGCTAACCAATGGGATTGCAGTATCAGAAGAACGCAACACTCCGCAGCCGATTCTCTGTTCTGTCGCTCTTCTCATACGCCGCTTACATCGCATTTGCTGTGTACTGCTTCCGCCTCTTCCGGCGCATGGACATGGTGCACTCGCGCATCGGTCTTGCGTTCACTGGTATCGTCGAAATTGTCGTCAGCACGATTACGAGTGTAAGCGTGTGTGCCTTGGTGGGCTTCCGGGCAACGATGGTGCCATGGGAATTATTCCCCATCATCGTCTTATTTATTGGCGTCGAGAACATGGGCAGCATCGTGAGTGAGTCAACCTCCGTAGTGAAGCTCACAATCTGACAACTTCGCTAGGTCGATGCGGTAGTGAGGACATCCATATCTTTACCTGTGAAGGAGCGTATCGCCCAGGGACTCAGTCGTGCCGGCACTTCAAATACGCTCAAAGTGGTGTCATACAACAGCGTCCTCGGCGTCATCGCCGCCCTGTCCACCGGTGCCATTCGGCAGTTCTGCGCGTTCTCGATCGTGGTCCTTGTGGCACACTGGTTCCTGGTGCACACGTTCTTCGTGACCGTCGTGTCCATAGATATCCAGCGTCTAGAAGTGGGTCTGAATTATGTGCACCTCATCGTATGATGCTGACTTTGTGTATAGCTGGACGAACTTCTACGCCAAAATGCCAGCCTAACGCCAACGGTCATCACTGATCCCCGCAAGACAGTGCCGCAGCCTTCTAAGACCAAGGTCGGTTCATTGTGGGGCTCACTGCAGGGCCTTGTGCGCGGTCGACCCGCGAAGAACATTAGTCTATTTCTGGTAATTCACTGCGCTGTTCGTCCTGTACTCTTATTAACGTTTCTGTAGCTCCTTGCGATCACTGCAACCCTCTACTATGCGACCTCTCCGCCAGCGGTCGCCAGCAGGCAGACACTGAAACCGCACGCTTCGCGCAACCCCCTCTCACAGCTGTCCAAGAGCCACCTGGTGTCCGCGAACAATACTTCTCCTGCTCAGCGTGTGTGGCAGACTCTGAACCCCACCAGTGATCCTCTCATTCATATCCGGATTGAGTCGCCGACAATCCTAGTTCTAGGCGGCGGAGAGCATACGGAGATACTGGACGAACTGACAGCCAACCCAGACAAGCAAACACGCGGCCGCCTCTCCCGCGCATCCCGTTTATGGTCTCGGACGACGCGACCGCTCATCTGGCTGGTAAAGTTCTTCGTTATGCCTATCACCGTCACAACGGCTCTGCTCTACTGTTTGCTACTCTATCTGCTGAAGGACGCGGAGCTGCTCGAGGCCCAACGACATGCCGCGGAGCCCGAATCGCCTACTGCTGAAGAGCAATCGTCGGTGGAAGATGCAATCTCGTTCAGCACCCTTCCTCGGGCGTTCGCGACTGATGTCGATCTCATAGCTATGAGCAAGGACGGGAAGGTCATAGCGACAGTGGGTTTGCAGAACGAGTTCGTTATCTGGCGTACAGATACCCAATCCCATGTGGCTGTCGATACCCTCAATACCCTCCTAGGCAACGCGAGTACGCCTTCGGCGTCGACGACGCTGACTGCAATCGCTGTCAACGATACCGGAGAGGTGTGCGCTGCGGGAACGGGCTCCGGGACAATCGCCGTATTTCTCATTGGCGCGGATCAAATCAAGCCTCTTCCAATTTTCCAGCTTGAACATCTCACCTCTGGCGTCTCGGCGCTCCACTTCACCGGCTCTCTCAAGTTCCCTCCCGCTTCAGGGTCCTCTCGACGGGGTTCGGACACGTCTACCGCGGAGCTGTCGTGCCACCTGTATGCAGCATACGAGAATGGCGCCGTGGTCGAGTGGAACATCCTTTCTATCGCCAATCCACGCTACGTAACCCCCTCCCGTGCAGCATCGGTCGTCAGGTCCATGCTCCTCCCCATCCAAGCTGATGGCCGTCTACTTGTCGGGTTCTCCTTGGACGATGGCATGCTCGAGCTGCGTGACGTCGAACGCCTCAACCCTGTAATCAGCGGTGACTGCCTCATTGCTGCCGGCAACCCCGCCGATCTGGTGACGAAGGTTCACGTCTGCAGTGTTCAGCTTGATGGTGCGACGCGGATTATCGTGGGCGCAGCAACTCAGGCGGGCGCGATCTCTCTGTGGGACCTGGACACGCGCGAGTGTCTGTTTATCCTCGAGGGGCCGTTCGGCGATATCAACTGCCTGAAGATCTCCCCCGTGAATACCACGACATGCACGACGTGTGGCGAGCTCCCTGTCGAGAACTTCTCCATCACCTTCTCCGTCGGGCACATCGTGCAGTTCTATCGGGCTTACTTGACACTGCCGACGCGGCGGTGTTCTTGTCCGCGCAATCTTCCCCAGCAGGCGCCACGCTCGAGTCTGCTCACGCTTCGCTCCAGGAGTGGGAGTAACGCGTCTATCGGGTCGGGATCGAACACACCACGCCGATCAAGGTCGCGTTCACGAATGCCTTCCGTATCATCGCCCACACCGCCGACGTCGTTCCCTGTTTCTGGCCATGGCGTCCATTCGCGACGAGCATCGGAGAAGGATAGTCTTCGCCGAAATTCGGAGACGTTCTTCCTCAACAATGCGGACTACTTTGAGTACGAGACGCCTATAGGTCCCCAAGACGTCACGCCTGCATCCAGTTTCCTGTCATCGCATCCCCAGGCGTCGATATGGCAAAGCCTCGTTGTTGTGCGCGTCGCTGATGCGACGGTCGAGCGAGGCAGCTGGGACGTTGGCTACGACAAGATCGTGGGCATACGACGGCGACCGCGTCCACCACTACCCAAGCGTCCACCCACCGCGGCTGCTCACGACCCGGGAGCGCAACTCTTCAACGATAACGCGTTCGGTCTGAGTGCCGCCTCTCTAGAACGATGGGAATTGTGGACTTTCGACCCTGCGGAAGGCCGCCTCCAGGCATCGCCACTGATCGCGCTTAGCCGTACACCCCCATCACTACACTGTAGGACTCTCGGAGGCGGGAACGGATCCACTCGAAGTACACCGGCGTATGCAAGACGCAAGAGCGTCGTGCCGCGCTTGCACTTCACCCGGGTGTCCCCCTTTCTCAGCACACCAGGGTTCTGCGCGGCAGGGTTCGGGAACACCGTCGGGCTATTCAGGTTTCACTGCGAAGGGGGGTCGAGCGGGACGGGTTCGCCGACAAGGCGGTCAAAGGAGAGTAGAAACGGAAGCGCCAAGGTCGAGTGAACATAGGCATATCCGGCGTTCGATGTATGTATCTTACGGGTTCTTGTATAATTGGTGATGGCCTACAGCTATGTTAGAGGTCTCGAGGCTGTCCGTATGCTATGTATGTACCTTGCTATCTGCGCGCTTTGATAAACTATGTATACCGGGCGTGGTTGTGTGGGCCTGCTTAGGATATCGACTATTGCATCGTGGATCGATCCATTGCTGCTTCGAGTGAACCTCCACATTCAACGGGGATGGATTCAAGGTAGGTACACCAGGCACCGGTGGCTCCATCATTAACTGACCGCGTTGCACCTAGAGCAGTACATCGTACATGTCTTGTCACGGCTTCTGATAGAGCACCCATAGCTCCCAGTCGCCCCAAGGAGACGGGAACGTGCGAGAACCACGGAGGTCAAACCCAAGTGCCTTGTATATCGCAACCTGCAAACGCCGAGAATAGCCACTATTCACAACGAGAAAGCAAAGAAATTCAAGAGCGACTAAACGTACATTTCGGTGCGCCGTTGTCGAGCACGCGATGTGCTCGCCGCGTTCCGCTGCCTGTAGTTCGACACCGAGTCAGATTGACTATACGAGACATAGTGAATGTGGTGGTATGCATCACTCGCCTTACGGCGCATCGGCTCTAATAGCTTGCGGGCAATGCCTTGTCCTTGTTTGTCCGGACGAACCATTGCGATGCGTAGCCACCAACCATCATGCTTGCCCTTCATCATACCCACAATACCGTTCGTCAACAGTCGAAACGTCCACTCAACACCAAGTACGCACCGTTGGACCAAGACACTGCGCGACAAAGCCAGGGAACTCCCCGGAAAACTGCTCTCCAAGTCAGATCCCCCGGCAGCACCAACAACTCGTCGCCCAGGGCGGCCGAATCACCGTGCGTACCAATTCAGTCATGTACTTCCTGCGCTCCTCAGAGAGCGCCTGCATGAACGGCCCGACCACTTTGGCGCGTTCGTCCTTCCTGATGCATCACGCCGCATTAGCCCGGGCCCGTACTGCAAACTAGGCGCGAGATCCGGCGACCGAGCGTGTCACGTACGGGATGGCGGGCTCAGAGTGGGGAGGCGTCCAAGTCAAGAAACCGACCAGCTCGTCGTCCTCGGTAGCCGTCCAGAACTCGCCCCAGTACACACCCTCGAGGATCATCATCCGCGCGAGAGCCCCTCGGGTGGATGGATCGTCGCCGCATGCTACTTGTATGTAGGTATCTGTGACAGGGTGCGTTCAACATCATGAAGCGGAAGGGGCGGGCTTGTCCCATGACGAAGAAGAAGAAATATCGAACGTACCGTCCTTTGTGGCACTTAGCAACAGGGATATGGCACTTTCTATTAGCTCGTCTGATGCTCAGCGGTCAGCACGGAGATATTATCATGGCGCACAGCGTATGGACTCTACCTGACGGCTTCAGGACTTGCTGCACTTGGACGGCAGACATACTTCTTAGGATGCCTGGGGGAGATAGCTTGGGCCGCGGGCGACCTACAGGAGCCTTTTTAAACGACTCGTCCAACGCCGGCGGCCACTTATCCTAGAGAGCGCGTAGCATCATCTGCTATGTAAGACTCAGCCTACATAGTCACGGTACCTAATACGTCTGATGTAAAGCGAGTCCCTCGAGAGCAAACCGCCGCATGCTCGAGTGATCGCAGAGGAACCCGATCTTACAAGTTTAGGCTCTCCATGGTTCGGAGTCTCAGGTATCTGACGGCAACCCGAGTCACTCCGGAGCGACCAGGCCTGGGCGGCAGGCGCGAAGAACAACATCTGGAGTTCTATTTGCATATGTTGTAAGCCTTGGGTTGGACGCTCCGGCGCGCAGACGGCGTATGGGAGCTATCGAGGACATCGGATCAGGCAGCGAATATGGCGACCAGCGGAACGAAGGGCCGACTTCGACGGCAGCTCAGAGGACAGTTGGGAGTCAGTGGTTGCGCTTGCAAGAGCTTGGCAATATTATCATGAATTTCACTGCGCGTGGTCGCTCTAAATCAATGACATGCACAAAGGATGTCAGGTTTCGTTGGTGGGCCTACTTCTATGTGCTGCAGCTGTCGGCATTAATATTGAAGCTGGGCATGTAAAAGAGTCTGCGATGAGAAATGACCGTAGGTTTTGCAAAGCGTACCCCATGTTTGCAAGCACGGGATCCATGAAAATGCTAGTACTTGTCACAGAATCTCAGCCCGTGCAGATGAGCACGCATTCATTATCACTCACCTTTGAGTGATATGGCTACCTTGAAACCCGAGTACATAGACCAGATACACGAGATCGTCCAAGACGAAGACTTTTCTATCTTGCGAAGACCGTGACGCGCTAGCGAGCAACCTGGGTTCATCGATATGCATGTCCCCAGTGGTTTGAAGATACTGCCAGTGTATGTCATTAATGATTCGGACTACAGAGGCAAAGAAAAAGAAACATTTATGTGTCCCGGGCAGGAGTCGAGCCTGCGTCTTCACGGTTTTGTATATCCACAACGTGATGATCTAACCACTAATCGACAGGGACCGGTGGTTTGGGACCCCGGGTCGCTTTGCATCTGGGTGCCGTAACGCAGAGTAAGGCCCGTGGTGCTCAAGGAACCTCCGAATAGAATTCCTCAACAGCAACACTTGGCACAGTGACGATAGTACTACCGCCATCGTTCATGATAGTGTCAAGCTTCCGAAGAACAATCTCGCCAGCTGAAGCTTTGTGTTCACCATTCCACCGGATGCCCGCGACTTCGTCTCCGAGGCCTATCATGTCACAGTCCCACATACGCACAGCATTTCGGAGGCGTACATGCGTGCACACATAATGCTGGGTGGGAAAATATGACGCACATTGGGGTCAAGAGGGCTGGCAGCTGCAGGTGACATGGGTTATCACAGGAGATACAGCTTGACGGACTTCTGGTCCGGCGGAACACCCTGATTTCACTGCGCTGCGTTGCTCGATAGTCGTACAACAAGACCACTGACTGGTGCTAGTAAGTAGGCCTACTTCCACAATGCTTCGAACGTCGTCGATTTGTAACTGGACGTGAAGAGAAGTCAGTGGGAGAGACAAGTGCACCTTCTGCAATGCTTACGCGATGTTTGCACGCCCGGGATCGATGAAAGTGCTGGTATCGCAGAGACTTAGCAGACGGTACAAACGGGCACGCGTTGGAGCATAGTTACTCACATGTAGCCACGATCGTCAGACACGCCCAGTTTCTCCTTGAAGAATGCGAAGAACTTCTTGGAGTACTCCTCGTTTGCTTGCGGGTTGATATTATCCAGGCTGTGCTGTGACCAAGGCGATCAGGCCAGATGTTTTCGAGACGCTATATCGCAAGACTAACGATAGTGAGGATGATAGCGGGTTCGAAAGAGCCGTTGAACGTCAATAGCTCGCTGTAGTTGTAGTTCACGGAGATGTATGCCTCCGGCTTCTTGAGGGTCTCCGCGGCATACTGTGGCATTCATGCGTGAATAGCCGCCATATGGTGAGAAACACTAGCAGCACGATTACCTTTGAGAATTCGAGAGAGAACGCCTTTGGGTCGGCGACGCGAACGTTGGTCTTCAGGTCGAGAGCGGGCATGTCGATTGTTTGAGAAGACGAGAGAACTCAAGAGATTGCGCGCATATATAGCTAGGCAGCTTGAGCGATTTATCTGATTCCGGAGGCACGACTAAGCATAGTCATGAGCCCATCGCGGCCGGGCTAGGAAGCCAAGTGCCCTGGGTCCGTGCCGGTGTTCTGCCCGGTGCTACAACACTCGCTGTGGCGTTCTCATGCGCCATACAACACGAAACTTTGAGCGGTCTTCGTTGTGCGAGACATTCCCACTGCTGTGAGCGATCATGACGACATGGTTCTGGGGAAAGGCGCGAGGCGCCCATTACCCATCACCCACGGCCACGGCCACGGGCCCCCGCGCCGTCCCCGCATCGACGCGTTCGATATACAGCGGACTACAACGTCCTCTCGGATTGACTCCTCTGTTTGGCCCTCGCATTCTGGAGACGCGAGTCGGTGATAGGTCCAAGGATACACAGAGTTGGTGAGCATAGTCGTCCACGCGCAACATCGACCGCTGCCACTGACGTGCCCCGCTAGGACGCGTCGCGACTCACGGCAGCGATGGCGTCTCTCGTAGCTGAGAAGAGCACAGTGCTCGTCGAGCGTACGCCAAACGTCTTTCGTCGGTACTCGCTCGGCGGCTCTCGCATCGTACGCACGGGCTTGTTACTATCTTCTGCTCTCCTTTTCTCGACCCTCCTGCCGCTGCCTTGGAATCCCATAGGCAGCCTGAGCCTCGTACAAGACAGCGCCGCCTCATCACAAGCTGCGCTCGCCGATCCTAGCGAAGGCTGGAGGGACGACGTCTGGCCTATTCGTGAGCAAACGCCATGGGATATCTCCACCGACTTCCCATACCCCCGTTCGCTTGAGTATGACGTGACCGAAGGCACTTGGCTGCGTCTGGACGTTCACCCGAAGAGCGGGGAGATCGTGTTCGACATGCTTGGCGACATATACTGCCTACCTGCGAGCGCATACACTCCTTCTCGACTCGATTCTGAGGCTTTCTCGCGCGCTATTCCTGTCTTGCTAGGCGTGCCGCACGACTCAGACCCCCACTTCTCTCCTGAAGGCGACAGAATCGTCTTCCGCAGTGATGCTGAATTGGGAGTTGAGAATATCTGGGTCAAAGAGTGGAAGGGGTGCTCGAACATGGATGTGAGGCCAACGCATACGGCAAACCAAGAGTTGGTCAGTGCTCTCCGACTCAGGCACGAGGAGGAAGAGCTCTTGGCAAGTGGCACAAAGGAAACGGTCGAACGCAAGCAACGCCGCTTGCTCCGCGAGGGCCGTCTTGATGGTATGTGCCCCCAGTCGCTTGTGAGAAGGGTAAGCCTGACGTGTGTTAGCTAAACGCGTCACCAACGAGACGTACAGATGGGTATCGGACGCACGCTTCCACCCCTCTGGAGAGAAGGTCGTGGCGACCAAATGGTACACCTCTTCACGCAGTCTTGGTGCTGGAGAGGCCTGGGAGTACCCAGTTCCTGAGCTCAGTAGCAGCCGCTCCTCGATCAAGGCGGGGAGCGGAAAGCGCCTAGTGGGCCGGACACTGCCCGCTGGCTGGGGTCCAGAGAACTATGGCGACCAGCAAGTCGGCCCTGAACAGTTCATCTGGAGAGGCAATGACTCTCTCATATACTCGAGGAATGTAATCGACATCGATGGCGGCTGGACGTATAGCAAAGGCATGCATTATGATAGTCTTTCGGTAATATGCTCTGACAGACTGCGAATTAGATGTGCACAAGGGCATATACTCCATATTCTCCGTCAACTTGACATCGAAGCGGACGACCACTCTCGTGGATGCTTTCCCCGGAGGTGCGACCCGCCCTGAGCTCTCACGCGACGGCCGAACGCTTGCATTCGTACGCCGTGTGCGCGACAAGGAGGCTTTGGTGCTCAAGTATGATCCGCGTTTGGTTATGTGCGCATTGGACTGATAGTCTCTCAGGGATCTCGAGACTGGTACAATTCGGAACATTTGGCATGGCCTCACGTACGACCTATCGGTCGTCTCGGCACCCATGGGGACCTACCCGTCCTTCGCGTTCACACCTGAAGACGACGCGATCATCATCTGGGCTGCAGGCCACATCTACCACGTTCCCTTGTCGACTAACGCACTCGGCGAGCGTATCCTCGGCGGCGATCCCAAGGCCATACCGTTTACTGCGCATATCGAGAAGCGGCTCGCGGAGACGCGTTCTGCGAAAACGGACATTAAGTCGGTTGAAACCGCGGATACCCAACGTGTATACGCGTTCCACGAGCTTCGCGCGGATGAATCTGGCAAGAAAGTCGTCTTCCAAGCTGCAGGGGCTACATACGTCCAGGCTGTCGGGGAGGAGGCAGGCGCAGAGCGCGTACCTGCCTTGTATCCTGACGCGCCTTACTACTCGCCCTCTTTCGTACCCGGCGCTGAGGACCTTGTGGTCCATGCTCGGTGGTCGGACGTCAACTTCACCACACTTGAGTTGGCCAACCTAACCTCGGGCGCGGCGTGCGAACTCTCTGGTCTCCCGCTGGGTCGCTACTACTCGCCCGTACTGTGCGCTTGCACCGGACGAGGCCGCCAGATCGCCTTCGTGCGCACCGGCGGCGACTACCTAACTGGCGACGTTGTCGCAACGGCAGGCGCGGGGCTCTACATTGGCGAGCTCACCCTGCCCTCTGCGTCCGATGATGCCCAAACAAGCATCGCAGTGAAGAACATCCGCTTTGTCCCGTCAGAAATAAACACGGGCGACCTGCTGCACACCCAGCTACGCTTCCTCGAAAAGAACAAGAAGCTGCTCGTTCAGGAGCCCCGGCGCGCCTTCGTCATCGACCTCGCCGCTGGCCCGAATGAGTTCGGTGACTATCCGCACGAGACGTTGGCGAGCGGACGCATGTCCGACGAGCTCGTCATCCCGGCACCTACTTCGTCATCTTTCAAGGGCACTACGCCGGCAGCTATCGTGGACTTCTTCCATGTATACTATGTGCCTGCGGTGAAGCCTGATGATGCGATCTGGAGCAAGCCTGCGAATGCGACGAAGGGATTGACGAGGTTGAGCCTCGACGGTGGTCATTCTGTCACCTGGAGCGGTGATGGGACCAAGCTGTTCTGGTTCCTCGGTAATTAACAGACATCCATTAGAATTCTCGGGTGCTGACCACACTGGTACGCTAGGACCATGGCTCCACTACGTCGACGTTTCGAAGCTCGACGCATGCTCCAAGGCTGCCAAGCAAGACACCACGACCTTCGGCATCGCGTGCACCAAGTCACTCGCCAAGTTCCAAGAAGTCGTCGTCGAGTACCCCAGCGACGTCGCGCGCTTGAAGAAGGACGCCGCGACCTTTTTCACGGCGAAGTACGGCGAGGACGTAAACCCGCACGCCAACTTCTTCGTCATCGCGAACGCGACGTTGGTGACGATGGAGACGGGCAACCTCGAGTCGGACGTTCTCCGGGACGCGGTGCTCGTGGTTCGGGATGGCCAGATTGAGGCGATCGTAGGCGTGCACGACGCCGTGATCCCGTACGGTGCCAGCGTGCTCGACGTGCAAGGAGGTTCGTTCGGTGACGTGCATGTGAGGCTTTGATATGTGCTATATGCTAACCTCGCTGCTGCAGGCTTCATTGTGCCCGGCTTCATCGATGTCCACGCACACTGGAACGGGTTCGATACCATGCACCCCGCACGGTCATGGGAGATGGAAACCTTCCTCGCATACGGCGTGACCACCCTCCACAAGTGAGCATTTCTACCTATCTTGTCCATTGCCCGCGTGGACTCGACTAAACGCATTGTATAGCCCGAGCGCAGACACCGTACTCGCCTTCGCGGAACGCTTCCGCATGGAACGCGGCCAACTCGTCGGGCCGCGCATCTACCAGACCGGCACAATCATCTATGGCGCGGGAGCGTCGAGCTACCACCAGGATATCGTCGATATGGACGAGGCGAGGTCGGCGTTGTTGAGGATCAAGGTCGAGGGAGGGCCGTCTAGCTTCTCGTACAAGAATTATAACTTGCCGTCCAGGTCTGTTGATCCATATAACTTCCTGCGATGGCTGGGCTGACCATCTTCCAGGGCGTCTCGCCAGAGACTGCTTCTCGCCGCTCGCAACTTGTCGATGCTATGCGTGCCAGAGGGCGTAAGTCGTCTGCAACGTCCTGCGAGTGCGTTTCTCATAGCGAAATACAGGGCATGAACTACGATTGGGACCAAACGTACATCGTAGATGGTGAGCTTGTGTCCTCCACACGACGTGAACACGCTGATTGAGGTCTGCATAAGGGATGACGACTATTGAACACGCCCTGCCCATTCCCGTATTGTACGACGACATCCTTACGCTATATGCGTTGAGTGGTACTGGCTCCACGCCTACCCATGTCGTCAACTATGGTGGTGTCATGGGCGAACAGTATATCTGGGCTTCGGAAGACATTCCTGATAACTCGAAGTGCGTCGGCGTGCTTGTGGGCTGGAGCCTCTTACTGATAGCATATTTACGTAGACTTCGGCGTTTCGGTCGGCATGATATCCTCGAGGGCCTGAGCGAGTCGACCGCTCGGCCATTGAACTGTGAGCATCGCCTTCTTGCGACTGCGTAGACCCAGCTAACGCGTCCACATAGCATACCAAGTCTTCAACACCTCCATCTCCACGGCGAAGCTTGTCAAGAAAGGCCTGAAAGCCCATATCGGCGCGCACGGAGAGCCTCCTCTCGGCGTCAACTACCACGCAGAGATGTTCTTCTCTAAGGCCGGTGGTCTGACGAACTACGAGGTCCTCAGGGCGGCAACGTCCGACGCAGCCATCACGCTTGGTATCTACGACTCGGTCGGCTCGCTCACCCCAGGCAAGCTTGCGGACTTCGTCGTATACCCGCCTGGGGTGGACCTCCTCGAGGGTGATATCAGCGGCACGAGGGACATCCGGTTCGTCGCTAGAGGTGGTCGGGTGTACGACGCGTCTACGATGACTGAGGTGTGGCCTGTGACCGGCCGTAGGGAGCCTCTGCCCCCTTTGAATGCGGAGTGATCTGTTATGTTCTATGATATCGTCTCGAGCTGACCTTGCTGCATTCCTATTCGGCGCTTGATTGCTGTATGGATGGATGGACGGACGGGCTTGAATATACCTGACATGTTTCTTGACTCGGCGTGAGAAAGGCTATCCGCTTGGACCTGTATCCTCGACCCACTCTAGCGAGGCTCTAATTGTGATGTTGCAAGGGCCAGTTGACAAAGGAGATTTGTTCCGGGCCAACGCCCGCAGGCTGCAGCCCACCACAATTACCAAGTTGGATGGAAGTGGCGATGCGCCACGTGGCTATTGTATCGTAGTTTACTCAAAAGTTCGCAGAGGGGCCGAGACGGGCGCAGTCGCGAACGAACATCAAGTCCTCCAACCCTCGACTACACGCAAGAACCGGATCTCCAGTCAGCGGACCATGAACATCCATCCTGGCTTGCAGATGCCTATGGCACTCCGGCGATGCTGCTGGTGTGGCGAGGCCGAAAAGCCGCATCAGAAGCACAAGAAATGCGCCTCTTGCGAGTATGTCATATACTGCAGCAAGGAGTGCCAGAAAGCCGCATGGCCGGACCACAAGTGAGCGTTGACAATGCATTGCGTACACTTTGCTGCTTACAGAGGGCCTCCGGCAGACAGGCATGCCGCTACATGACCGAATCAACTAGGCGGTTCGACGGCGTCTATGAATCGGAGGTCTTACCTTTCGGCTTCTCTAGCTCGCTCGCCTACTCGCGGGCCCTCGGAGACTGGACGGAGGCCCACTCCTGGGCCCTCCAGACATGTGCACAAGCTTTCGTCTTACAGCTCGGCGGGACGAGCTTCATCAAGATCCCCTCGGAGTACATCATGTGCTACAAACTCAACTGCCGCACCAAGCCGGGGCAGTCGGCGGCGAGCCGCAACCCGGCCATGATGTTCTCCGCGCAGACGCAGGGCGTGGTGAAAATCGAGGACTGGATGCAGATGCACCCGAACAACGTGCTGCATTGGCAGGGCACCGCCTCGGAGCGCGACCTGATCGCCCGCTCCATGGCGGAACGGTGCGGGAGCGCCTTCGCATGCCTGTTGACCGTCGTCTTCAAGTCGGACGGGATCACGTCCAGCAACACCCTGCACTTCCCTGTCCTGCACACGCGCCAGCGGCTCCCCCTCGACGAGGCGGCCATGGACCTCCTCGGGGACGTTATTATGCTCTGCTACCGGAGCATCGACCAGGGCTTCCCGCTCAGGTGTCTGGAGGGCAGCGACTCTACGATGCCTCTCCCGGGCCACTTCGTGCGCAAATCAGGAAAGTGGGTCTGGGAGCCGTTCTTCGACGACTGGGACGACTTCTCTCCGACGAGCACCGAGTACCCGGCCTTGTGCCGTGCGGTTGCGGCGTTCAAGACCAAGCTCACCCCGAAGCAGCTGCTCACGGCCCTCCTCTCTTTCTGATCAAACCACC
Source organism: Cubamyces lactineus (assembly GCA_022376465.1). Classification (NCBI taxonomy): domain Eukaryota; kingdom Fungi; phylum Basidiomycota; class Agaricomycetes; order Polyporales; family Polyporaceae; genus Cubamyces; species Cubamyces lactineus. The sequence goes on along the minus strand of JACDTU010000013.1, from coordinate 831,988 downwards.
CCATTGTGAAGCCACTTTTCCGCGAACCCCTGCCGTTGTAAGTCGTCTTCGTCCGAGAGCTCATCCGAGACTCTCACGCATCTACAGAACTATTATGTTGGAAGTACTGCGAGCGATACCCACGTCCGTGTCTTAGTAACCGCTGTACTTTATGTGGGTGTAGGCTCGCTTTGCTTTCATTGTTCGGTTTCGGTATGCTGATTCGTCGACAGATCTGTCTGTGTCCACTGTCGGCATTATATGTTCTTAAAACCTGTATCCCGAGTTCTCATTATATGGAGCAGATAAGCGAAGCGAGTGTCGCATCCTGGTCTTTACCTTTCGACTCGCCCGCCGAAGCCCCAGCAGAGTATGTGATATGGGTGTGCAAGTTGAATGTCGTGCAACGTGCGATCGATGCGCGACAGGAGATGCCATTAGTTCAGCGCTGACATGAACTCGACGAGCCATACATAGTGTATATCAAGCTTTAGAAGACCCTATTCGTACAAGTAATTACAAAGGAAACCGTATCACAAAGTTACTCGCCTACATAGTCCCGCTCTGTCAAAATCTCGGCAAGCATTTCGAGTAACGCACAACCTCAGGCTGGCCCTCACAACCTACCCTCTAGTACCGTCTCGTCGGAAGGTGCGTCGTATCTCGCCATGTCCAGCACGATGAACATCTACCAATACTCATGCGTCTCGAAAGAGTCCGTTATGGATAGCCGCGATCCACTAGTAGCATCCGGCGTCTCCCCCAAGTGAGTAGTGAACGCCCACAGCACTTCAAGCCTCGCCTAACGTCTTGCACTTCGTCTGCGCCCGCGCCCCGTCCGCGTCGCTACACGCCTACGGCCGGCGCGCGTACACAGCAGCGAGGCTTGGGAAAGTCGATAGACCCGTTGTCCACAGAGACTCGGACTGACCGAGGAGGGTGGCGCCATCGCCGCGGCCAAGTGTAGCATTCGGATAGCAACGACAGATGGAAGATCATGGAACAACTATTGCCCAGTTTTGTCATGGTTCTTGCGGTTGGCGACAACAACCAGCGAACAGCTGCTTTGTAGCTAATTATTTGGGGAGCCATAATGTTACATATGGGACAAACGAGTAGTTTGCCTACGGGGCCGTACTATACTCGTCATATAGTCGCTACAAAGGCTTCACAAAATGCGGGCACATATTCAGACCATAGGACTATATCCCAAAGTTGTTATCGGAATATATGTGCCACTACCCGCTGTGCTGTGTCCGTGGACCCCAGCTGCAGGACTCGAGAGTCACTAAGAGCACAAAAACATTGAGTCGGCCCAGGTTCGAACTGAGGACCTTCTGTGTACAGCATATGTTAGACAGATGCGATAACCAACTACGCCACCGACCCGATATGAAGCGTTCGCTTCTGTCAATGCCAGGCCGGATTCGCTGCTGAAGATGATACAGTTACCGGTGCGTTGAATATGCGTTGAGTGAGTGGGTCATAAGTTACAGCATACTGTTGGAAGTTGGTTGGAAGGCCCCATATAAAAGAATCCAAGACCTCATATACATTTCACGTCGTGACGAAGCTCTGAAGACCTGCGGAGGCAAAACGATGAGTCGGCCCAGGTTCGAACTGAGGACCTTCTGTGTGTTAGACAGATGCGATAACCAACTACGCCACCGACCCGATGAACGCCTCCCGGGTGTGGCATACAGGATCGGCGCCCACAGTGTGTAGATGCAATCGTCAAACGAGTGCGATCGCCCATGAATACAGTGATTGGAGTGGTCAAATATTCATGCATACTCGAGGAATACGATGTGAATGACGCACCCTTGGGGTGAATTAGCCTGGTCGATATACATGTCTTGCTTGGCATGGTGTCGGTTGAATGCGGAGTACTGCCGAGAAAACCTCTAGAGACTGAGAAGATGCAACTGGTCTCCGGCGGTGTCAGTGAGAACATCGATGGTCGGTATCTTGCATGCCTGCCAAAATGACAAGGCCTGCATCCCGATGGCATGTGCGCGGCATACTGTTGTACCAAGCATTGTACCGCGCGTTCGTGTTGTAACGCAGAGTGAGTTGAGCTGGTGCCGTCGTTGTGAAGAAGCAGCATACATGAAGTGCGATGAGCTCGTGCACGGTCGCCCGGTACGATCAGACAACAAACAGAGGGTTCGCGGGTACAATGGGACTTCCTGCCATTCCGTCTCAGAGAAGCCGCGTAGGGGCGGGCGTAGAGGATAGCCAATCCCAGCACGAGAAGTCCGTCCGCAGTGCTATCGATTGGGCATAGCGAATCCGCCGAGCAACAGAGTCTATCGTGGTCGCAGTCCGGCGTACTTCGGCGTCGCGGACCCCCTGGAGAGTTTTCCAGTGGCGCAAGCTAGCACGGAAGAAGCAACAATCATGGTACCAGCGGCCACCAATAGGGAATGGCGCTCGGAGACAGAGAGACGTACAGGAGACGTCTGTTCATGTTGGAGAGCAGATTCTGACGGTAGTTGAGCCGAGGGGAGGTGCGAGGATCAGTCTCTGGAAATATCAAGAGTCAAGTGGTCTTCTAGAGCGACATGCGAGGGCAAGCACCCGGCGTTTGTGGGACTCTGGGCTACGAGTGTAAGAGGTTATCTTAGCCTGTGGAGGCCGAGCATAGACGAAGACAGAGCTAGACGTATCTATTAGCCCGTCAGTGTCAGATTATTCAGACTCGGGCTCACTAGCGTAGCTGTAGATGCGCGTTCGATGAGCAGCGTTGAAACGCGGGGTCGACGGAGAGGGAGTGAACAGGAGAAGACAGCCAGAGAGACCAATCAGAGTGGGATTACGGAGAGTGTATGCACGTGACCGCGACGAGGCGCGGTAAGTAAGCGCCTGAGAGGTTGCGCCATCTGCGCGGAGGGAGAGGCTGAGAGGATTGCTCAGCTAACGGGAGGGTAGCTGTCGACTGTGCAGCTCTATACATCTCTTTCACTTGCCTTATTTCACACCTCGCGCCCTATAATACCCCCAGCCGTGGCTTCCCTATCGATCATCCTCCGCTCCTCCTCCCTCTCCCATCCAGCCATTGCATCTCGTCGCCTCCTCCAGGTATGCGCTCCCCGTGTATGCTCATCAGTTCTCCCCGCCCCGTCCTCACACGCTCGGCAGATCACCCGCGCCCTATCTTCCGCGACCTCTGTAGCCAGGATGCCTCCCGTCACAAAGCCCGCGCACGAAAAGTACGACATTGTCTTCATTGGAGGTGGTAGTGGTGGTGTTGCAGGCGCGGTAAGTCCCCTGTCTAGATCCTTATCCCCTTCCCTCCCGCGTATATCCCCCCGTACGTTAGCTCTGAAGACTGTCGCAACGGTTTGTCGCGCGACCGTAGGGCGGGGCGTTCGCCAATTGCCTGGGGTTTGTTGAATGCAGTACTTATGTGAGGGGACTGCTACACCGTCACCCGAGAAGCCGTGCAATGACGTCAAGCGTCGCATCCCCATGTCGCGCGCACCCGAACAAGACTTACACTGACGACATACACAGCGGAGGGCAGCGTCGTATGGCGCAACGGTCGCCGTCATCGAAGAGAGCGAGAAGCTCGGTGGTACCTGCGTCAATGTCGGTGCGTGCTGACCAATCTCTTCATCTCCGGCGCGTTGCTGACATATCCTCTTGAACAGGCTGCGTTCCCAAAAAGGTACGCATCTTGCGCGCGAGCAGTAATAGCGTGTTCGTAACATGTCTATGGTGCAGATTATGTGGCATGCCGCCGACATCGCGGACAAGATCCGCCACGCCGAGGGCTACCAGTTCAAGGGTCCCGGTATCGGCGCTCCCCAGTTCTCCTGGGCGACTTTCAAGCCTCAGCGGGACGCGTACATCAGGCGTCTGAACGGCATCTACGACAACAACTTGGGCAAGGAGGGCGTCGAGCTGCACCACGGTCGCGCGCGCCTTCTCTCGCCCACTGCTGTCGAGATCACGCGTTCGGACGGCTCGACGTACACGCTCAACACCGACCGTATCTGCGTTGCGACTGGTGGACGGCCCACGATCCCAAGCGACGATGAGATCCCAGGCGCGAGCCTTGGTATCAACTCGGACGGCTTTTTCGATCTCGAGGACCAGCCGCGTCGCGTCGCCGTCGTCGGCGCGGGCTACATCGCGGTCGAGCTCGCGGGTGTGCTGCACACGCTCGGTAGCGAGGTTACGATGCTCATCCGCGGCGAGACCGTGCTCCGCACATTCGACCCGATGCTCGGCGAGACGCTCACGAACTGGATGAAGCACACCGGTATCAACTTCAGACATGGTGCGCACGTCAAGAAGGTCGAGGGCGCGAAGGGCCAGGAGCTCACGCTCACGCTCGAGAGCGGCGAGACGCTCAAGGTCGACACGCTCATCTGGGCGATCGGCCGCCACGCGAACACGGAGGGCTTGGGCCTCGAGGAGTTCGGCGTGAAGCTCGACAAGAAGGGGAACGTCGTCGTGGACGAGTTCCAGGAGACGGGTGTGCCCGGCATCACTGCCCTCGGCGACGTCGCGGGCAAGGCGCTCCTCACACCCGTCGCGATTGCGGCTGCGCGTAGGCTGTCGAACCGCCTGTTCGGCCCTGAGAAGTTCAAGGGCGACAAGCTCGACTACAACAACATCCCCACTGTCGTCTTCTCGTGCGTGCATTTTCTGTGTAGGTGTTTGTAGGTGGTGCTAAAATATACTTGGCAGCCACCCCACGATTGGCACCGTCGGCCTCACCGAGCCTGAGGCGCGCAAGAAATACGGCGACGAGAACATCAAGATCTGTGCGTATCACCCGCTTGCTCAACTACCGATGCGGAGTACTAACGAACCCTTACAACAGACAAGTCGTCCTTCCGCGCGCTCTACTTCTCGATGATCCCCGAGGAGCACAAGGAGCCGTCGGTGTACAAGCTCATCTGCGCCGGGCCCGAGGAGCGCGTCGTGGGCATCCACATCATCGGCCTCGGCTCGGACGAGATCATGCAGGGCTTCGGCGTCGCCGTCAAGATGGGCGCGACCAAGGCCGATCTGGACAACACCGTCGCGATCCACCCGACGTCTGCCGAGGGTGAGTGCCTTTCGTCCGGTGCTGGTGTGGTGAGGTCAGCGAACGGGGGCTGATGACTGTGTGATCTTGTAGAGCTCGTCACTCTGCGGTAGATTGCGTCAAGAGCGAGCAAAGGGAGGAAGGAAGAAGGCATCGAGAGGTCGAGGGGGAGGAGCCCGGTGGCACCTGCTACGGTCGCTTATGAGTATATAAGTATATACTTCGTCCTGACTCCTCGCCCTCGGTGTATCACTGCAGACTCAGCACGGGATGTGTCGCAGCTGTACCAATATCATCAGACATTCTCATTCTCGTTCTCACTTTAGAACTGAAGCTCTAGACTTCGACGCTTGATCGTGCCCTCTGGTTAATCGTTATATGTAGCACGGCGTTACACCGAATCTGCCTCGCTCATCGCACTTCATATGCCACGCGAAAACCGTGCTATACGCTGGAAGACCAACGTAACCAACACAAGCCAAAGGGAGCGGATACAGTACAGTGCACACGGCTCTCCCACATATAACCCACCGTACGCTCAATCATGTACATGCGTTGTGGACGACGAAGCGTGTACGTCTCTTCGTCAAACGGCAGAAACCTGAGTAAAGCTGAGGATAGGGAGACACAGCTTAGATACGGCCGAGAAATGTTTGTTCGGCGACACGGGGCTGCATAGAGGCGGCGAAGACGGCGGTATATCATACGCTCAGATCATACCTTCCTACAGCCGCAGGCTACCAGCGGGTGTAGTTCGTAGAGAGCCTTCAGCAGGAGTTAATGGATTGCGCAACTATATGATTGTCATGATCACAGTGCGGATGCGATGCGCGATACTAGATGCGAGATGCAATGCCAAAGTACCGGAAGAGGTCCAACGTGTATGAGACGATGGCGGAATTGGTGAGTTGGTGAATTGGTGTGAGAGTGGTAGATGGGGGTGAATGGGAGTGGAGAAGGGGATGGGATGGGTGAGGGTGAGGATGAGATGGTGCGAAAGTTGAGGAGAAATAAGGAGGGGACGACATCTGTGTACGACAAACCTAAGAAAGGAAACGCGAAACGCGAACACGAGCCAGGGGGTGTTGAAGTGGAGATGGTGATGATGACGACAATCCAATATCCACAGGAAGAAGCAGAGACGCGAGGAACTATATACTGTACAAGACGAGCAAGACGAACACAACGAACAACGAACAACGGATGGACTCAGTGCGGTATACGACGGGACGAATGATTGACGGGCGTCGATGATGCAGAGAGGAGGGGTAAAAGACCACGTGCGAATGCGAATAAACACCGGATGGAGGGGAAGGCAGTTCTGAATGGCCGCAAGGACCATCCAGGATGGGTGTAGGTGAGAGGAGGGGGATGTAATGTGAAGCAAACGAAACCAAACACGGAGTGCAGCCGGACGACCACACCACAGATTCGTACGCGGACCACCCCCACCGAAGGCGGGGAGAGATCGGAAGAATGGAATGGATGGGACGGATGAAGAGGAGAGACGATGCACGAGCATTATACTAGTACGACGAATAGTACGCCGCGGCGGTTCGGACGACAACGCTCGAGCGACATCTGTGGACGAGGAAGATCCCCCCCGCGCGCGACGACTAGGGCCTGGCGACAGGCGATAGGCGATAGGATACGATGATCACGAGGGGGCGAGTACGATATGGGGGAGAGACACTTCTCAGGCCTGCGCGAGGTCGGAGAGGAAAAGCATTGGTGGGAGGTACGCGGCGGCACGAGCTTGTGCGTTTTTGGGAGCAGCGGTGAGGGGCCGACGACGGCCCGTGCCACGGCGACGGTTGCGGTGCAATGGAGCACTTGATTATTGCATAGCGCATGGGAGTAGACATATGAATGGGCGAGCGAGCGAGCATAGGCGAAAGGAGAAGGAACGACGGGGACAGGGGGAGCAGCAGCAGCGAGCACGACGGCGACGAATATGCACAGCGAGAAATACGAAGGGTATTACAGCGGGCTGGACCGACAGCGCTCAGAGTCCGACGGAGGGTCAGCAGCCTGCATCTGCATAGTAGGTGTGATAGGGGTGATGGAGGGTAGGAGGGTAGGAGTAGTAGTAGGCGGGACACACAGACACACACACAGGGGCGCGCGTCCAGCGGCGATACAGCGGGGTGGGAGAGATACACAGTATGAGGGAGGGAAGGGTAGTGGGATGCAGTGGAGTGGAGGAGAGCGGAGATGGGTGGACGGAGCAGGAGACGGGGAGCCGAGGACACCAATATTTCACAGCGAAGATGAGATGAGAGGCGGAAGAGACGGATGCGAACACAGCACGAAGAGAACCCAAAAGGAGACGGCAAGGCGGATATAAGGAGGCGAGATGGTTTGGGGAGGCGCAGATCTGATGATACAGACGAGGCCCTAGGAGATGTCCAGGTATGTGCACTGACGATGACGGCGTCAACAGCGTCCGCGGTCGGCGACTAACTGGTCTCCATAATGCCTCGACGACGACTGGCCGGCTACTCAACACCCCACGCGGCGCGCGCCCACAGGGACCTACACCGGCCACTCAGGGCTCGGGTATATCGTCACAAGGGGTCGCAAATCGCCACGACGTGGTTGTGTGGGGATGTCGTGATTTTCAGCACTAGGTCGGGGGCCATGCGATGGTGGCCTCGCCCTCGCGCAGCGCGCCCGAGACCGTCCGACGAACGGCACGCGTTCCGCGCGTGCCTGTGACGGTGGGTCCATGTGCAAGGGGTATATCATCAGAGTGGTAATGCGGAGGGTATGTGTGGTGATGATGGGTGAGCGGTAGAGATTGGGGGGAAGAGGTGAAGGCGCATATAGGCAGGGGTGTTATCGAGCTTAACTCGAGGTCTCCTCCGATGCCTCCGCTGCGCCGTTGGTGATCGCCTGCTGGTCGACATGCTCGTGCTCCTTATGCCGTGCAATCTTCTCCACGCCCGCTCCGACAGCAGTAAGTCGGCTCCGCTCCTGCAAGCAAGTCAGATGTCAGCGCAACGCTCTTCACAGACCTGACACCATCACCTCGACCTCACCGCACACGCAGCGCGAGGCGGCTCGGCTAGATGCAGATACAAAGGAACGGCCAGGGAACCGAGAGGGAGGAGGGGGTCGAACGGAATAAAACCCACCTGAAGCAGCTCCTCCTCTTCCTCGTCCTCGTCTTCATCCCCGAATCCGCCTTCGGTGTCCTTCGGACTATCCTCGCTATCGTCCAAATCGTCGCTTGCCGTACTCGCCGTACTTGTCGCGCTGCTGCTCAGGCTCTCGCCGCCTTCGCCCTCCGTCACACTCTCCTTCCGCAACCGCGCGCCACTGGGGATAGGCGTTCCCAGACCGTCCTCCGTCTTCTCTGCGACGCCGGTCGGGGTGGCGCCCGCCGTGGGCGTGGGTGCGAAGGGTACGCCGCGAGCGGTGTCTGCGCTCTCCCGCCGTTCTGGGTGTGGGAGCGAGAGGGACAGCGAGTGCCCGTGCCCGTGTGCGTGGTGGTGCCCATGCGAATGGGAGTGAGAATGTGAGTGATGGCGGTGGTGAGCAGGAGCGGGGATGCTGACGGTCTGTGTAATGTGCTCCTCGCGCGACGGGGAGTGATGCGTCTCCGGCGGGAGCGGTGTGGAAGATGCGGGCGTTGGCGTCACAGTGGTGTTCGCGCTCGTCGGAGGCGCAGTCGGCGCGTCTTCCGTTTCCTTAACATCGGCCGTGGTCGGCGAGGTCTCCACTGGAGCACTCTCTTCAGCTTTCTCTGCGACCTGCTCGCCTTCTGCTACAGTCTTCTCTGCTTCTGCTTTCTCCCGCTCTTCGCGCTCTCGCTTCTCACGTTCGCGCTGCTCTCTTCGACGTTTAAGCCATGCCATGCCGCTACCGTCGTCTTCCTCGGGCGCACTCGACCTGGAGCCCCAAGCCGGTTGCTCATTGCCACCGATGGCGACATTGCCCTTCTGAACGCGAGACCAGATCTCAGACTGGCCGGCGGAGGACTTGACAGAGCCCATGCCGCCGTAGCCCCATTCGACGAACTCAGGCTCCTCGGACCTAGACAACGACGAACAGTGAGTAGCCATTCATGTGAATAAGACATAGGGGTAGGGATTGAGCTGGGTGAACTGGGGTCTGAATGTATGCGCCTAGACTGGATGGACGAGGGAGAGATAGGAAGCTAGGGGGAGATAGGGGACGGAAGGTGGCAGCCAAGCTGAGAGATACGCACCTGACGTTTGCGAAGGGATTCGCATTGCGCTTTGCACCGTAGACGCGGCCGTTGAGCATCCTCTGCTGCTTGCGGCCGCCGTTGGTGACGATGACAGGCTTGGCCGCCTTGCGATCGTCCTTGCTCGACAGTGACGTCAAGCTCTGTGTACGTCCAAGTGGGACCCCGCCGCCGCTGCTTCCCCCGCCTCCCCCGAACAGCGACAGCTTCTTCTTCTTGTTTACCGGGAGCACCGGCTGGCCCTCGGACGTCCACCGGTGCAGAGGCAGTCCAAAGTCGGCCTCCTTCCGCTCCCTGCCTTGATCCCGCTCCCGACTCACACTCGCGTCGCGGCTGCGGCTGCTACTACGGCTCCCTGCCAACCCGAGGCGGGGGCCGCGTCCGCGCTGTGCTTCGCCGTTCATCGCTGCGATCTCTTCTGCGGACATCGTCCGCGTGAGCGACGACTTGGTGCCCGACGAGCGCCCGAGCAAGGGCTTCAGCATCTTCGACCATTTGCCCGACTTCCGAGGCGACTCAGGGGTCGACAGAGAGAGTGACAGGGCGGGGAGGGCGGGTGATGATGGGCGAAGGACGTCCCACTCCTGACCGAGATCGGAGGGCGCGGTGGTGGGTTGCGCGTCGGCATCATTAGCATCTGATGCAGATGAAGGTAGAGCAGAGGAGGGGTCAAGGAGGAGTGAATCACCGGGCAGTGCCTTCTTGGCGGCGCAGGGACTCGAGGTCACGCTGGGAGGCAAGCTCCGCGTCCGTCTGCAGAGTTCGGAGTCTGCTGGGGCGGCAAGGGAAATAGTGGCGGCCGCTAGCGCTGACGAGAGGGAAAGAGGCTGTTGGTCGTGGGGATGTGATGCCTCTGCCTCGTCGTCGAAGAATACGGAAGGGAGGGGGACGTCAGCAGGCTCGAGGTCACGTCTTGGCTCTGGGAGTGGCGCAAAGCGGATACGGCGGACGGTAGAGGGATTTGAGCCTTGACGAGACTTGGAATGTGGGTGCAGGTGGACGCTATTCCGAGGAACTGGAGAGCCTGACGAGGGACCTGGTGAGGGGGATGAAGACTTTGAGGAGAAGTAGTCGTCGCCAGGAGATGATGATGAGGCGGAGGAGGATAGGGAGGAGTTGGAGGGCACAAGAGCTGGGAGAGAGGCCGGGTGGTAAGCAGGAGAGGCAGCGGGAGAAGGGTTTAGGAGGATGCCTCTTCCTGGGCCTGGAGAGTAGGAGTGATGGACGAGAACGGCAGCCATTGTATTGGAGGTGGTAGTGGCAGCGGAGGAAAAGGCTGGCTGGCTGAGGGAGAGGGCGTTGGCGGGCGAGGGAGGCGTCAGAGGAGTAGGAGTAGGATATGTAGGCGAAGAAGGGAACCGAACGCGATAAAAAGAAGACCGGGTGCCACTCTCCTCCCTCGATGCGTTCACTGCCAAGGCCGCTCTCCCCCTGTCCGGGGTCCTCCTCGTCCACTTAATCCTAAACACGTGCGTCCATTACGTTCCCACTCCTCGATCCGTCCTTGGCCTCCTTTCCTCCCTCCTCCCTCCCCTCCCTCTCATAGCCATCCCTCCAGCATCCGCCCCTGTTCCCCCCTCCCGCCAGCAGTGCGAGGACACCTTACATGTCTTGTGCCACCGATGTTGCTTGTCCGCCGCGTGCCAAGACATCCGCAGTGGCACGGCCTGAGTCCCTGACAACGTAGTCGGACTCGCAACTTTCCGTTTCACCTCCATCGCGCCCGCCAGCGCTAGCTCTCCACGCATCTCAGATTCCCAGCATCATATCTCCATACCGCAATACAAATCTTGTTTTCCCTCCTACGCGTCTCTGCGGCTTCTCCCCCCTCCCCGACCTTCTTCCGTGTCCCACCGCTCACCACCGCTGTCCAACACCCTCGCTCTCTTGAGCTTTCTTGCTCTCTTCTGCATACACCCCTCGACGTTCGCTGCACTGCGCGCAGCAACGATGGATCGGGCGGTGCGCGGAAGCAAACAGCCGGCCGTCTACCCCGCATACGTAGTCCTGGCGATCGACCGGACAACCCGCCACAGGCGCCCGTAGTGCGGCCGGAGCTGTTCCTCTTCGAGTCACAGACCGCCTCCGACGCCGATTCCGGGCCTAGGCCTGACCGCCTGGGTGACTTGCGCCCTCAATTCTCCTCAATTGCGCCTCCGTGTCCCATTAAACATCTCCGCCTCCGAGCGAGCGAACGGGTGACTTGAGTCGATCGGTCGTCCATCGCCTCCCATCGATCACTTGACTCTCTTCTTTGACTCCGCGCGTCTTGTCTCCCTTCAATTCGTCATCCTTCTTGCGCATTTCCCGAGACATGTATTCTCTCTCTCGCCGGAGTCCATATGTTCTCTCGCTCCGTTCGCGTGACCCTCTTTTCCCTTCCTTCGCCGGTCCCTGCAGTTCAGGGAACGCTTTCTCCATATGCATTTCGTGTGTTCATCCACAAGCACACAGGCCCGGGCTCTGAATATTAATTGCGTGCGCGTGCATCTATATCCGTGCTGTTCAACCGCAATCCAAGAAACTATCTACCATCTCATCTTTCAGGATATCGGCTCCCATCCGAACCAGAGGCCCTCCGCCTTCCATCTACGTTCACCCTGACGATACACTGGCGATACGCTCGCACGTCCACTACCAGTGTATGAGCACGAAGCGCGTGGGCACAGCCCATCCGGCCCCGTCCCGATCGATCCTCGTGTCCGAGCACGGAAACCACCTCCGTGCACGGTGCGCCCGCAAACTCAGCCAATCTCATCGCAGATATCTCTCGCCATCGCCCTGTCCTCGTCTTGGACAGACGGCTCGTTCGACTGCCTCGTATGTCCCTGCTGACCCGTTAGTACGCGCCATGTGCGCCTGCAGGTCCTCGTTCACCCACCCGTGCGCGCGACCCCCGGAACCCGCGCGTGGGCGTGCACCCGGTGCACCTTGACCTGGCATCGATATATCAGTCCTAGCACTGCTAGGTCATTGTGCGCGACCTTGCGTGTGCCTCTGAGGGCGGTCCTTGGCTGATTGTTGGCTGTTTCCGGTTCTTTGACTCGGATCGGGCACCTAGTATTCCTCCTTGGCTCGCGGAAGCAAAATGGTGCCCATCCTCGTCCACCCCAATCGTACGCGCGCGCGCCGGACTGCCTCAAACGCGATTGCATCGATCTCGAGCTCTCCTCTCCTTCTCCTTCTCCTTCTCTGCCCTAGCTCGGATCGCTCCTCCGCACCCTGACAGCTCCTGCTGGTCCTTTGTGGGAGGACCATCACCCCCGAGAGCGGCGGCGGCGGCGAAGTACAAAGGAAAGTAACCCCCCGCCGTCGATGGGTTTGCTCCGAAGAACTCTGTTGAGCGATTGCTGGATATTGAACGCTTCCTCGAGCTCCCTGACAGTGTCTGGCTTTAGAACGCGGTCTAAAAATATCTCGACGTCGAGGGCACGCCCCACTCATGCCAGGTATTTTTGGCCACCGTCGCCGTTCGCGTCTTTCCCGCGCAGCAGCAGCATAGCAAGCATGCTGTCGTGGTATACGCGTCGGAGCTCGGTCCTTTGCATGGAGGAATACAATGTACATGGCCGGCGTACGTATACAGCAGCGCATTCATGAATATAGTTTATGCATGACGTTGACACTGAAGTACTGACAGGCGGCCTGTCCAGGTCTCAGAAGTCCCTTGCGCCCATTCTCAGGCTCCACGTGTGCAGGCCAGTACGGGTCCAGGACGTTCGCGTCGGGGCTCGCGTGTGCTCGTGGGTGCGCAAGTGCGTTCGACGGGGCTGTGCCGGTGCGCGACACAGGAGGTCGAGCCGATGAGCGAGTTGTGCCAGTCGCCCGCGTCTGTACAGACTTCAGTGGCCCGGGCTGCTGGCATCTGCCCAGTCACCAGTCAATGGGCGGGCTTCGCCATGCTCCATCTGAGGGCTGCGAACTCTCAGATCCCAGGCTGTAGCGGGGGGAGGAGGGGGGGGGCTTGCGTGCTAGGAATTTGGGAATTTGGCAGCCTCGGGTTGGGGTGTGTACCGGATGTGCGGGTGCGTGGCCCTCAGCCTGGGTGCCAACGTTTCTGAGCTCAGAATCAGCCTGGAGGCCACGCTTGCCCCGCTGCTCTCGAGGCATCGAGGCGATGCGAGTTCTCCAGTACGGACCCCAAAGACTCACTCGCTGTTCCAGTGTCCCTCAATACCAGCACATAATCGATATCCAAGTCTGTGTGCTTCATCGAACGTCCGTGCACTATCTATTCCCAACCTCCAGAATTCGAAGACCTCCAGACGGCGCACGAGCGACCCGCAGGACAGCAGCCTGAGCCTAGCTTGCACCGCCCATGACATGCCCCCCACCGCGTCTAGCCCAGAAGCCCCCTGGAGCGGACGAATCGTCTCGCGCGGATTACCGAGCGGACATGGGTGACGGGACCTGCAGCCTATCTGAGCGGCGCCGCGGCGCATGTGCGTCACTGACAAGTGCCTCAGTCCCGCGTGCGCGGAACGTTTCAGGTGAGTTTGCGCAGATCGCTCCGGGGCTCGACTCGGAAGGACCGCGGGGGCTGTGGACCTACATGCGCCCACAAGGGGCTCGTGTGCGTCGGCCCTTGGTCGATTGGCGGGCGGACGGCGGTCGGTGGGTGGACGGTGTTTTTGCGGTGTGTATGGCGAGAGTGTGTGAGTCCTGGCGGGGAAGGTGAACTTGGCGCCCTCTTTAGGAGAGATGAAACTCTCGGGGCACGTTGGATGGTTGTGAGTCGTTCGAATCCGGCGGTGTTTGTTGAGATTGTGCTGATTGTGCTGGCGATTAGCGGACGACCTGTGGGTCATTGAGGCTGGACGTGCGCATCATAGTATCTACCGCCTGCAGTCCCTCATCTCCCGTCGGAAGCGCAGGACGAACGTGCCCAACACGACCAACACGACGCAGTTGCTCGTTGTTTTTAGGCCACTACGTAGGACATGAAGTCATCGTATGCGTCGTCCCCGTCCCAGCCCTCTCCCGACCGCCCATCGTCCCCCCGCAAGCCAATCCTGTCCGATACGCAAATCTACGACGCGCGCGCGATTCTTCTCGGGCCTCACGGACTTCGAGCGAGCGCCCATATCCCATCTCCCATGTCCCTCCTCGTTCACGGAGCCTACCGGGCTCCCACCGCACCCAGCGACGTCCTTGGGGCCTCACGCTGGTACTTGCTGACGTCGCTCTGGGCGGCCGGTGCAGCACGCCAATCGCGGTGCTCGCGGTCAGCGTGCGTACCTCGCCACTCATCTCAGCTTCATGACGCGCTCGCGACTTCTCGCAACTTCTCGGTGAGAATCCGTCCACGGCCGCGTTCGAGTTTATTTGGGGGTGCATAGGCACTTCGAATTGACTTCTCTTACCAGCGACCAGCAGGGTGGTACATAGGTGGTAGGACGGTGACGCCCAATTGCAAGTGATACTGGGATACTGGGGGGGCGTCACCCGGCGGACCGAGATCCTTAGGCCATCCACACTGGACGCCTGCGTCTCATATGGCACCGGTCTATCAAACCACCCCGCACACACATCAGCCTTGCCCGGGGTTCACGAGATCGCACGGATGTCAGGGCTGGATGATGTCCTTGGCAGTGGACAGCAGCCGCGGAATCCGGCGCGGGCGCATCTTGTCGCTCAGCGCTCTAGTAGCAAGTAGCAGTACGGCGGGCACAGCGCACTGGCCGCCGAGCGCGCTGCAGATCGCCCCCAACCCCCTAGGCCTATACCCCGTAGAGCGATTGAAGGACGTTCAAGTTTGGCGCGCGGGGTTTCAAGCTCTCCCCCACTTCCGCAGTTCTGCAGTTCTGCGCATATGGACCGCGAGCTCTGGCGCCGGCCGGTTCTCCCGCCTACTGCAAGAGGAATACAGATGGCCCTCCGTCCGTGGTCGCTCGCACGATCGCACGGTCGCATGGTCGCAAGGTTACATGGTCGTGCCGTTCGTTCACAGCGGTAGCGCGAGTACCGCCTTGCGTGCGGCTTTCTCAAGCTTCGCCGCTGAATCTCCCGCAGGCACTCTGAGCGTGCTCGTCCCATGCTGCGGGTCTTGAAGCTTGAGGCCTGAGGCTCGAGGGCTCTGACTCAATGGAGGACCCGGAGCGCCTGGCTGGAGGTGGAAGAAGACTGGGGTGCTTCCCTCGGCGTGTATGGGCGAGCCTTCTCCGGATATCTTGACCTCCCGAGGGCGCTCATGCATCATGATCAGGCAGGCCCTCTTAGACCGCAGATTATCGCGCGCCCGCAGCTCGTGCTTGGTGCTTGGTGCTAACTTGGATAGCGGCGCAGTCAGCACAACCTAAGAGAACACGTTCATGGTACAGCCGGCTTCGTTCGCGCTCGGTTGTTCCTTGCGCTTGTTCAACTTCAATGCAGGCTCTGCGCCGCAGCACTGGGCAATGCGGTGCACCGTCATATCTTGCTCTCCGCTTTTCCTCGACGTTCTTTCCACCCTCTGCCGCAGGGGCAAATGAAAGGCGTTACCTGCCGTTCTAAGGTAAGTGGACATGACGATGACGCGGTCCCCGGCGCCGGCTACCGTTCTTACTTGCTAATCTAGCTCCCGCACCCCTCGGAGCGCGCCGGCGGGCGGCCCTTTCTGCTAACCTCGCGCTCACCGTTCTCGACCGACACGTCTCGCACTCTCGCGTCGGCCACTCAAACCCCTTCAAAACCCCATGAAGTCGTCGCGTAACGCGCGCGACTCCTGACACCGCCGCTCAAGCACCCACGAGGCCTCGACCCGACCATCGCGTATCCTCACGCGACACGCGAGCCCGATATACCGTCGCGTACGACGCGTCGGGAGGAGGCAATCTGAGGGCCGCTCCACAGCCTGCGTCGGGCTCGGCGCGGCGTGCGGGCTGGCGGGGCTTGGCAGGCCCGCGCGAGCGGCTGTGACGGCGCGCGTGCGTCGCTTCGCGGTTTGTGCGCCTCGTGAGGGTGCGCGTGGCTCGATGTGCCTCGGTGCCTCTCGGAGTCTTCGTCGCGCCCTGTCGATGGTCGCGACGACTTCGAGGCGGAGGGCTCGTTCGGCCTCGCGAGTCCTGTCAATGTGCACCCGTGTCCCACCACCTGTGCAGTTGTGTGTCCGTCGGGCGCATCCGAACGCGCTGAAACAACACGCGTCTTGCAGCGTGCGCTCTCCTGCTTTGCTGGCAGCTCCTTCGCTCAGGGTTGCGCTCGATGCACGGCGGCGTGGCGTCGATCGTGCTTGATAGGTAGTAGGGAGCGTACGTATACACCTCCGCTCATCCCGCCAGCAAGCCCCGCTAACCGCCGGACTGAATATGCCACCTCATGCTTGGACGGCGCGGCCTGCGTGCGTGCTGTCGAACAAAGCCCGGGCGTGTTCGGGACCCTTGCGCCTGGAGGCCTGGCAACGCAATTAGTGGTGGTCGTGCAAGACCACGCACACACGCAGAAATCCCGACGGAGGTACGCGCAGTGTGGATCAGGAAGACGTCTTACCAAACGGCTCATCTCCGGTCGGTGGTCCGGCATCGGATGACGGAAGGCGACCGCAGGCTCGGAGCAGTTCTCGGACTAGCAGATAGCTGGAGAGCGTACGTGTGCGCGACCAAGACTCGGCGAGCTTCTTTCTCGTTCTACGTCGCTGCTGGGGAGCGGTCAATGCTTATTACGACCCTGCGTCTGCATCAGTCATGGAACAGAACAAGCCACACGAGACCGGTGATGACCGACGCGTTGTTGCTGCAGACAGCAGACTTGCGCGGGACCGGCCTCCTCCCAGACAGATCTCCCTTGGGCGATTCAGTGGCTTGTCGTAAGCGTCCCGCCACGTCGTCGTCGCCGTTTGGACGTGGGTAAGCTGCAGCCTGCAGGGCGGGCACACAGAGGGAGGGCCCCCGCGCACCGCTGTGTGCTCCCACGACGATCCGACATTCTCGCACCTCCGCGCGTCTTCGCTGCCTCCGGGCGAGCAAACCCAGCGGACGCGCAGGGTCTTGAGAGCGCCAAATCTAGTCGGGGACGATCGTTACCATCACGGACCCGCTCCCGCTCAAGTTCAGTGCCTCGAGGCTCACACTCGCGTCCTTAGCCACAGTCGCGCTTCACTTGCTGCTGAACAGGCTCACAGCTCGGACATGTCCTGCAGAGTGTTCCCACCCTGTTTGCGTCGAGTTCTAGGGTGGGAGGATTGCCTTCCATTGCCGCGTGCGGGAGCAGAGTCCGGTCTCGGCGAAACTGGGTTTACTTCCCTGGAAGGCTTGATGGCCAACGACGGTGGCCAATATCTCCCATCGCAAGGCTAACGGCTATAGACGGCATTTCCCACCCCGACGAGACGGAGGCTTTGCTTATCGCATGACGACTTCGCCCGTCCGCGCACTGTGCGACGCCGCGGGCTAGGGCGTGCTATAGCGAGCCTAGGACGCAGTACGAAAGCGGTTACGGCAGCGGCCGTCTCAGAACGTACGTAGGTTTTAGCCCGGAACGTGGTTGCAAGACTTGCTCACACATCGTATTCAGCTCCTCCCATGAGTCACTTCTTAGACAATCTTACTGGACGTCATATCGTCATACACAGTCGATTGCGAGAACCACTTGAAACGCGCGTTCCTGACTTTGTAATGTCCGCCCCATCAGGTTAGAGCCCGACGACTACGAGCTGAGGTGCTAACAGCTGATAAACCATCACAAAGGGTCAGAGATTGTTGCAACCGAGAGATGGCCTGGAGCTGTGCACGGCGCACGCAGGCCCACCGCCTGAAATTTTCTGCTCCGGCGCATCTTCGGTGTTTGCCCTCTTCCCTGAGGATTGTCTTCGCGCGCCGGATAGAAGCTCCAAGATGCGAACGCTGCGGTGTCCCCTGCCACAGGCCCGAGTCCGCCGTTCTTTGAACTCATCGGTTTGCGCGTATCGGGACATGGAACGACGATCGTCCTGGCGAGGATCGATTCCGGGGAAACAGCGATACTGGGACAAGTAGCGAGCAGACGATTTGGCATCCTGACGCGTCTTCGCGCAATGGATGTGCGGAGATGAAGGGGCAGACCTGCAGGGCAGGTTCAAGCTTCGCGGCACGCATCGCGTGTCACGCCTTTACCTCCACCTTTCCTCTAATATTCGAGCGCAATGGCCCGTGAGCATTGTCAGTGGCGGAAAACGTGTTCAATTCGCTACATGCTTCGTCATGTCCCCTACGAAACAGGGATACTTCAAGGTACCCAGTTGCATCTCTGACAGAGCCTGAATTGTCCGCGGAAATGAGAAGCCCATCGCACGAAAGAACGTTCGTGTGCCCGGAGTACGTACCGACTGCGTTCAATTCCCCTCTGCCCCGTCTTCCTGAAGTTGACGCACCCAAACTCTTAGCTCGTTATATGCCAGACGTCGATATATAACGCAGAGCGCCACTAGCGACGACATATGCCACGGAGGATTGTACGACACAAGTATGTCTGATGCCTGCGCCCTTAGAGCGACGGGGCCTAGCCAGTATGCCACTGCCGCCCAGGTCGGTTCCAATCCTTGTACAACACTTGTGAGTACGGCTGTACCCAGCGCTGGGTACAGAATCATATAGGGACGGTGCACAAACTCTCACAATGTGGCGAATTGCGTACCCTTCTCTCAACAATGGCGAGTGCGAATGTTCTGAAGAGTTTGAACTTGTAGAATGTGGCATATGCAAGCGCTGGTACTACTCTCGTAGCTGCGGCGCCTCTCTAGCTGCGTATTCCGCACTCCAACACTTCACATCCTGGACCCTTGCTTCTCATGTCCTGAGCCTCCGTACGACCGAACGGTGCACTTCCTCCCACCCCGCCCAATCCCCGGAGAAATGGATCGTCGCCCAGAACTGGGCCGTGTCGCCTCGAGCTCGCCCTGCACGGTTACCCGCAGACTCGTCGATCACCGTGAGTCTGCTCCCGCTGCAAATACTCGAAGCGGTATGCGTGGCTGCTTTCTTGTGGTTCTGTCGGGCGCCGCTGACTTTGGCTATAGGTAGACTCGCCCGTGGTAGCCCTCGCCCAAGTCAGGAAAGAGCGACCCACCGTTGCGAGTGCTTGTACACGACGAGCAGGCCTGGCCGCGGAGCATAGCGTTGAGCTAGGTGCGTCCAGGTGTCGCCTGTACCACTTCTACTCTGGTCCCTCACAACGGCGCAACAAGCATTGCCCAAGCCCGTTGGCCGCACGAGGCTCGACACGCATATTCATAGAGCGCTCGTTCTCGAACCTCGGCGCTCACATGAACGTCAGAGGACCTCTGGGAGCATCCGAAAGACCGCTCCGTGGGTGCTTGCCAGTGCCTCTGACGCCAACTACGTAAGTCTCAAGACCGTACTTCATATCCGTATGCTCGGTGCAACAGCATTTGACCCAGCCACCCTTTCGCATACTACGCCAGAGAAACGTAAATCAAGACCGCCGACAACCACACTAGCGTTGGATTTAATGCGACCGCCTGTCAGAGGCGTGGATTATTTGAACTCATGTCATCGTCGCATGCTGCGCCGATGTCCTTGGCACGACGGCTTCTGTCTCCAACGACGTTCCTGCAATCCGCCAAGAGCGCTGGGCAGAAGGCACGAACTGCCACCAGAGAAGACGGCTTAATTTCTCTTTACGTGAGCTGACTCAACCGTGCCCCGCTGACATCACTCCACAGGAAGGCAAGGTAAGACCGGCAAAGGGAGAGTAAGTTGCCACGGGCTATCTGAACCGTCCTGTGCAGAAGACGATCAGGTGAGCGAGGCAGGGTAGGCGGTATCTCATACATTGACCGCTGCGCGATCTGAGGATAATTGGCCATAGGTGCGCCGCTGAATTTGACCGGACCGCTGTCAGCTTGCATTTGTTCTAGGTCACACTCCATGGGACGAGACAAACAGTGCATTACCGCTACCTCATGGCTCGCCGACACACAAGCCGCAGTGGAGCTCGGGAGAGCTTTACCACGTTCATGTCCGCGAGCTGAGCTCGCCATCGTCGACTCGTCGCCTGGATGTGAACTTGGACTTCTTGAGATCAATTCGCCACTTGCTCTCGCCGGACACCGTTTACGTCTTCAGTACGTACGCGAGGCTCCGTGCGCTCTTTCTCTCGCATTGACCACACCCCATCTCGACAGTTCGAGCGTGGGGAGGCTGGGACATGCGATCTCCTAGCAGCGCTTCCGCACTTCTGCTATGATCGTGTGATGCCCCAAAGGCCCTGCTCGTGAGAGTCGGCCACCCCTCCGATGGAAATCATTTGTATTTCGGAGCTTGGTGCTGGCGGACGGTCAGTGCGATGCTAATGTCTGTTATACCGTTTTCCTGTTAGACCTGACGTTACTTATACGCATATCTACTTTGACGGTACAGATCATCCGGGCGGCTCGCAATAATTCTTGGACTCGTCCCACCGACGAGTCGCATATGATCATCTGACGACTCCCCAACCACATCCCGGACGCAGGAACTCGGGCATCTTGTGTCGGATCCTTCTTTCGGACGCGCACGCTCGTGCTTCTCTGCTTCTATTCCCGTAGGCGGTCGCCCTTGCTCCCGGTGGGCTCGTCCACAATCTGTCCGATAATCGATCGACCCGAACGCGCAGTCGGTCGACATCGCGAAATGAAAGCAGCGTGCGTCCCTTGCGACCCCGGACATCCCTGTCGTCGCCGCCTGGCGTGCACCCCCTTACATTTTCTTCTCGCCAAGGCCTCAGGCTGCAGCATTGTCTACGTATGCGTGGCCTCGGGCACGATGTTTCCTAACACGATGGTCCCGCACGCGGCTGCGAGAAGAACAGAAGCTGTCGAGGTCCTGGGTCGCTGATGCTGGCCATGACATGCTGGTCGCACCCCGCTTCCCACCCCGAGCACAACTCGAACTTCATAGAATGCCGGCTTCAAGCTCAGCGATGGGTGCGTGAGTATGGCTGCCTCTACGAAGAACGACCCTGGTATATTCACGCTCGGGCGCAGCAACAAGTGTCTCCTGCCCAACCCTCGGGTACGCCGTTGAATTTGCACAGTGATCCTCGATGTAGGGTCGGAGGCGCAGTAAGACTTCTCATCGCCGTTGAGATGCGAGGCTACCGCGGAATTCGGGGGTATAGATCATCGTGCATCAAGCTACGGCTTACTTGACTTCGCACTGCGACATCGGCGTCTTACATTCGAAACCATTAATCAAATAAGATCACAGTGAGTCGATGGCACCCTCGATGCGGTTTCTGCGTGGCTCGCATCGATTACAGGTATTATCTTGTGTACGTGTCAAGGCCAGGGGAGGCGCTCCAGAGGCGTGCTTGAAAAAGTCGAGATGGACGCATTGCGGGGATTCCACCCATTGAGAACTCGCCTTCGAGACGTGCATTTGGTTTTGACGATGCTGTACGTCGAATACCCAGGTTCTAATGACGAGGTTTGCATCATGCTGAATGAATGTCCTTGATCTAGGGTCGCGAGCGTTGCTCGATGCTCAGTCTCAACATCAACATCCGCCCAATGTATGTGTTCACCAGAGTTCGGATAAACGTACCGGTAGGTGTCTCCCTAGGGTCACCTAGCGAAACTCTGCACCGACCAGTGGCTGGGTGGCGGAAGGCTCGGGAAGACCAGTGTTCGCTGACATCGAGTCCGGCAGCAAGTCCGTTCCGCAAGGCGTCGGCAAGGTGGAGGAGGGCAAGGCCGCGTTACTTGACTGGCACCATTCGCGTGAACATGGTAGCCGTATGAAGACGTACTACCATGCATCTCTGCGGTACAGTATATCCCCGTTGTGTTCGCTCAAGCGAGGCGGTGGTTGACCAGGAGCTCCATTTGAACGAGCTCTACAGTCTATTAGTCCATTGTACGTACCGGTTGTAGTTGAGACGAGCGTCTTCAACGGGTCGGTGGCGTAGTTGGTTATCGCATCTGTCTAACACACAGAAGGTCCTCAGTTCGAACCTGGGCCGACTCAACGTTTTGCCTCGCAATCGCTTGCCTAGCTCAAGCCTTTGGATCGTCATCTGGCCCTTCTCCGTTTTGCCGGAGGGAGAGGTTCATTTTCATTGCGTAGCTTCACTATGACAGACGCACCTGAGATAGCACACAGGAGAGTGGTCCCAGTGTCGTCGGGTCGGTGGCGTAGTTGGTTATCGCATCTGTCTAACATATCATGTACACAGAAGGTCCTCAGTTCGAACCTGGGCCGACTCATCGTTTTGTCTTCCTATCCTCGTCGAAGAGGCGGAGCAAACAGTTTTGCCCGGGAGAATGTTTGTGGCCGGCGTTCTAGGAGACCTTCCAAACTGGGGATGCCGACTGCAGCCGAGCACAGCATCGGCGCACCTGCGTGTCCTCACGGCGACGGACGATCGTCGCTCCGACTCCAGACTTGCTTACTTCGCATCCTCGCCATGGCTCCGTCTTCCACTCTTCGACTGCTACCGCCACCACTGCATCCTCGACTTCGCACCCATCGTCGACGTTGATCTCAGCGTTGAGCGATGCCACTCGCATCGTCCGGGTTCCGTGCCCTCAAGGGGGCACAGGCCCACTTCTTCCCCTCTGGTGGAGGCGGCACCGCACAAGCGGCTACACGAGCCATCCACATCCCTGCATACACACCTCGTCCAGCAGCAACCCAAGCAACCTCGGCCGCACAGTCGATTGTTAGAAACACTCGTACCCTTCTTTCGCGATTCGTCGCACACCTCACTACTCCGGGAACGCTCCGAGTGCCAGGAGATGCCGTCGCAGGAGCCTCGCGCGGAAGGGCATTCCACACCCCAGCGACGCGCATGCCGACGATTCACGACCGGATGTCGTACCCTGCAAGATGCTTCCTCTCTCGCCCTGCTCAAGTGCCCTTCTTGCCCCGCGCCCCGGTTGTCCCGCGGAGCATTACGCAGGTCGGACTGGGCACTGCGCGTAACTTCTCCTCGGGCCGCCCGGTATTCCAACACCTTGCAGAGAACGTGCCCATATATGCACGGGCATTCAGTGAGGCGGACTGGAAGGTACGCATGCAGGAGGAGAAGGAGCGATTGAAGCTGGAGAAGGCGAAGGCGAAGGCACAGGCAAAGGCGGCTAAGAAGGCTAAGGCGCCTTTGCGCCCCCTCAAGCCTGTCGTCCGGGCGAGCGTGACTTCAGCCACCAAGGAAGCCACCAAGGACGAAACTCAGAAGGAGGAGCTCGAGCACTACTTCCCGACTCCCGCAGCCCCTGAGGTCACCACGCATCTCCTTATCCCTCTTGCGCCTACCCCGACGTCGCGGCTGCCCCTGGCGCTAAACCCACCGTCCTCGTCGTCTCGACCGTTGCTACCGCTTGAGCTCATAGCATCGATGCATGCTTCCCATGGAACACATGCACTACGGGTCTCCACTCTGTTCGCACGCCTCGATGCTTCACGCGTCTTCGATGACCCAGGCGTTCATTGCGAAGCGCGCGGAGACCCAACTGGACTTTGCACGGTGCTCGAGGTCCGCTTCGAGGGTTGGACTGCGAACAGAGTCCGCAGCGTACTAGGGGAGGCTGGGACCGGGTGGTGTGCGCTCGAGGAAGTTTGGCGGGATCAAGAACGTGAGGAGGCCGAAGAGTTGGACGCCGCACTCGAAGCTCTGAGTGGAGCGAGCGAGGCTGACAGCGATATGCATTCCGCGTCACTCTCTAGCCTCTCGGACATCAACGGAAGCTGGGACGCATCTTCTGCCGCTATCGACCCGGCACGCTCGTTCGTCTTGCCAACTCTCGATTTCTCCGCGTCGTTCGCCGCCCCCGCCTGGACCCCGTCCGCATCGGTGCAACCGCAACCGCGTGGGATCTCCACGCCTCTGTCCGATCTGCAGTTCCACAACGAGTGGTCGGAGGTCGAAGACGGGCTGAGCTCCCGGGGTAGCTTTGATTACGACTTTGGAGGCTCAGAGGGTGAGTCGGTCGGTTCGGGATGGCACTCCAATTCGTCGGGTCGGGGCGTGGGCCGTCGTGGAGACGATAGCTGGTTCGGCTTCAGTTCCCAGTTCTCGGAGCGGATGGGTGAGGTGGATGGGCCGCGAGAGTATCTTTTCTGATGTTGTCGGTCTGCAAGACTGGTTTTGTATGCATACCTCTTGACGTGTGTCTGACCGCTACGTTCGACATTGCGTGGGATGCAACCCACATATCACCTTCGTTATTTTGTTTCAGGTCTCTTTCCGCTCTCTTGTACTCGTACGCCGTTATGTCGCTTTTCTATTACAATGGTTTTCAACCCACCGCATCTCACTAGCTTCACCCGAGTGTGTGTCAATGACTCACCCCTGAACAGGCCCATCGCGCCTTACTGTGCAATCAACATCGCCCGTCCCACGGCAGGCCCGCAGTGAAGAGTGCCAGGGCTATATGCATACTGGTACGCGTTCCACAGGACTCTACAAATATACATATTATATCTTACCGCTGCCTATGGGCTACCACTCACACCGCGCGTCTTGTCTATAGCGCGCCGCCGAGGCCGCTGCCCCACATCCCCCGGCTCTTCAGGACAAGTGGCGATGGCTTCAGTGCATGCTAAAGAACGAGACGCAGTTCCAGATCACCGTGCTCGACACCTACTTCAACTCGGGCCACAACTGGGACTCGCTCACCACCGTCAACCCATTCACCCAGATGGACTTCTTCCTCTGCAACAGCGACGGGAGTATCCTCACAGGGGTGTCTGGCGGCACGGCCTTCCGCACCACCATGAATGAGCCCGTTCACTTCGACTTTGCCGTGGTGAGTGTGAGTGGAACGACGGGGGTTGACTCACCATCGTGATTGGACATCTGTTACGTAGGGATGGAGCAATCCCGGTGCTGGCTTAATGAAGGCTAGTGTCGTGAAGGCTAGTCGTGGCGTTTACGGCTACGAAAGCCTTAGTCCTAACGGTGGATCCTTCATGGACGACACCGTATACCAGGGGGTGGACGACAGCGGGAATCCCGCCACTCTCAAGTTGTTTTTTTCCGCCGCCGGCGGACAGGAGCCGATGTACGTTGTGAAGGGAGTTATCATCGTGTCTTGAATGAATGAATAAGGGCACAGTCGGAGCAGGCAAAAACGATACCGCTAGCCACTTGAACTATACATATCCAGCCCCCTGTAGGTGAATTGTATCATATGCGGAGCAGCGGTATATCACTGTAGTGGCAAGAGTCCCGGCCCTTGACCTACGCGTCGTGGTTTGCTCCTTAGGGGAATATATTGGCATGATGCTGAGACGTCCCGCTCCGTCACCTTGCCGTAAGACGTGAAGGCGCGTGGCAGCGATGTTGTACCCAGACTCTTGACCCACCCAGGATGTGGTGAGAGGGTTGGCTGAATGAATTGGCCGTTCTCTATCACGTTGAGTCTGCACATCGCCGTGCGACCAGCACGCATATGAGTAATTGTCCTGCAGAATGCTCCGTTGCAGATTTTCGACAAAAGCAAATGTCGCAATGTGGACGTACCTTCGCCGTCGAAGGGCACGTGAATCCACGGGTAGATGCGGTCTACCTCTCATCCATATCGTCCTCCCGGTATATGAGCTGCTCGGTGACGGGTGCGGCCCCCTTCGCTCTGCCGGCGTTGTGGACGCTCCCAGTAGCCGCCCGGCCCACGTTGTTCTTCCGTCGGGGAACCTTCGCTACTCCAGCAGCGGGCTCATCAACGCCGTCTCCAATCTTGATGACGACGCTGACAGTTGATTTGCCTCGTGTCCGGTATGAGATATCCTCGTCATCGTCCTCAGGTATCAGTTCGTCTTGCACTTCAACCGTGCCCGTCTTGACTTCGGTGTGAACTTCGTCTGGGGAGTATGGGAGGATGGGGGGAAGTGAGAGAGCAAGTTGCATGAGATGCGGGATTGCGGCGCCCATCGCGCTCAGATGCAATGTCTTATATCTGGGGATGCCTTCAGCTACGCTTTCGAGGAGGCTGCACATGTACGGGTACGCACCCGTCTTTGAGAAAGACATCCTTGCAACGGCGTAGGTACGCGCCGAGTTCTGTCCGACGCGTGATGCAAATGTAATTTTTGCCCTCCGTGTGTGCAGAGCGCGGCCCTGTGGCTGAGACTGAGGTAGGTACAGTCGGGAACGGTCGGGGAGGCACTAGTTTGCGGACTTTGTGTACAGCACGTGGGGGTTCCTCAGGCTGCTGCGCGTTCCCATCCCGCGCACGCTTCTTAGGCCGGGAAACTGACTGTTCCACTGTCGGCGACGCGTCGGAGGCGTGGTCGTTCATTCCCTCTGGAGGACGCGTGCTTGAGACGGTGTTGTTCTGCCCACTCTCGCCATTCGGCGGGGCAGTCCCTGCTTCCTCAGGCTCTAATCTCGGCCGCTTGTTCGAGTCGACAACATCGGGCTGTGTACTTGAGTCATGTTTCCGTTTCACCATTGACGGCGGCACCGGTGGCCTGAGATGAGCGCAGGAAAAGAACAAATTCACGTCGATAACTCGCACACGGCAGACTGATTACTGCTGATATAACCTAAATATGGAAATAAAAGCTGTGCTGGCAGCCCGGACTTGGAATTCTCTATACGTAAGTCCCAAAGTGGGGTGCTCTGACAAATGGACAAAAATTTGAAGGAAGCCAGATTCTGCAAGTGGGCAGACCTCCACCCCGAATCTCTTCCTCTTCCTCCCTTTCCCTTCTCTCGTCCTCACGACGACCAGTTCCTCTTCTTCTTTGTATAAAGGCCTCGATTCGAGTGCGATCTCGCAGCCAAAATGAGTCAGGATCCCGCAGAGCAGAACATTCAGATGTGGAAGGTCAAGAAGCTCATCAAGAGCCTCGATGCCGCTAGAGGGTGCGTCCATCGCATCTGCTCCGTACTTACGCCTCCTCATCGCGTGCTATAGAGCGGGCACTTCCATGATCTCTCTCATTATCCCACCCAAGGTGCGCTCAATTTGCCTCGATCGCCAAGCGATCGACTGAAGTCTTGTGTCTAGGATCAAATCTCTCGGGTCTCTGCCATGTTAACGCAAGAATACGGTACCGCGTCGAACATCAAGTCTCGTGTCAACCGTCTCTCCGTCCTGGCAGCTATCACGTCTACACAACAGCGTCTGAAGCTGTACAACCGTGTCCCCCCGAATGGTCTCGTGCTCTTCGTCGGCACTATCTTGACGGACGAAGGCAAGGAGAAGAAGGTCTCCTTTGACTTCGAACCTCACAAGCCCATCAACACGTATGTTCCACTGCGGAAAAATAGTATGACGCCGTGCTAACGCCCTGCCGTCCAGCTCTCTTTACCTCTGCGACAACAAGTTCCACACGGAAGCTCTCCAAGAACTGCTAGAATCTGACTCAAAATTCGGCTTCATCGTCATGGACGGTAACGGCACACTCTTCGGTACCGTCGCGGGCAACACCCGTGAGGTTATCCACAAATTCACCGTCGATCTTCCCAAGAAGCACGGGCGTGGTGGTCAGTCCGCCCTGCGTTTCGCACGTCTGCGTGACGAAAAGCGGCACAACTATGTCCGCAAGGTCGCCGAGTTGGCGGTCCAGCACTTCATCACCAACGACAAGGTCAACGTGACCGGCCTCGTGCTCGCGGGTAGTGCGGACTTCAAGACTGAACTTAGCCAGTCTGATATGTTTGACCCCCGATTGGCCGCAAAGGTCATCAAGGTCGTCGATGTCAGCTACGGTGGTGAGAACGGTTTCAACCAGGTATGTATACTCCGGAACTCTATGTGTGAAATCGGCGGCCGACGTATTCTGCTCTAGGCTATCGAGCTTGCGGCGGAGGCGCTTTCGAACGTCAAGTTCGTGCAGGAGAAGAAACTCATCCAACGCTACTTCGACGAGATCAGCCAGGACACTGGCAAATACTGCTTCGGTGTCGACGATACCCTCAAGGCGCTCGAGCTTGGTGCCGTTGAGACGCTCATTGTCTGGGAGAACCTCGATATCACCC
This sequence comes from Cubamyces lactineus, assembly GCA_022376465.1. Classification (NCBI taxonomy): domain Eukaryota; kingdom Fungi; phylum Basidiomycota; class Agaricomycetes; order Polyporales; family Polyporaceae; genus Cubamyces; species Cubamyces lactineus. The sequence goes on along the minus strand of JACDTU010000013.1, from coordinate 803,876 downwards.
GCTACGTGCTCCGGAATGCTGCTGGCGGTAGGTGTCATCACGTACGTGGAAAGCGCTAGACTTCAACTTAATGAACTGTGCAGAGGAGATTGTCATCCACGTCAACAAGGAGCAGGAGAAGGAACGCGAGCGGTTCATCGACAAGGCCACTGGGCTTGAGATGGAGAAGGTTACCGAGCCCCAGCCTCTACTCGAGTGGTTCGCGGAGAAGTACAAGGAATTCGGTGCCAACCTCGAGTTCGTCACGAACCGTTCCCAGGAGGGCGCGCAGTTCGTGAAGGGCTTCGGTGGCATTGGTGGTCTACTCCGGTACAAGGTCGACTTCGCCAACCTCCAGAGCGTCGATGACGAGGAGGACGAGTTCATGTCCGACGACGAAGACATCTGACTTATGTGGCGGCTCCGTACTGGAGCCCTGCCTGGCTTGGGCACGCCGGGTGGGGCGGGGGGAAGGGGTAGGCTGGAAGAACGCGCTGGGCCTGTCTGCGACGATGCGGTGTCGGTGCCGAAGCTGGCTACAGTCACGGTCCAGCCGGCAGCGATGCCGTGCGTCCTCAATGCCGGCCTGGCGCGTGGTCCGTGGAGAGTAGATGCGCGATGCAACAACATGAAATCAAAGAGGGTGCCCACGATGCGAGAGGAGATGAAGATGAAGAGCACGCACGGAGAGCGGCTGGCTGGGAGGTGCCCTTTCATACGCCAGGCACAGCGTCAGTATCACGAGACGTACACCCTACGTCAAGGTGAGCATTCATATTCACCGCTTGTCGGCCGGAGGAGGACACGACGCTAAGCATGATTTCCGCGACAGAAGTTGTGGTCGTTCCTGTCATGTATTTGTCTCACGTCTAAGCACGTACTGTTTTACTACCGCTTGCTGTCATTGCTATCCAATCCAACTTTGTAGCCCAGGATCATCTGTACGCGTGTGCAGTTGCGATTGCAGTTAGCGGCCCACCTCGTGCTTTCGTCGTACCAATGTAATCTTGCCAGACATGTCTTGCTGAATGAGCATCCGATCGATGATTCGTGCCGCCGGAGACACCGTGATTGCTACCGCGAATGACAGGTACTACAGAGGTATTCGTTGTTGGGTTGGCGGGCTGTAGCTGATATATGTCGCCAACTTGATGTGGGTCGAATTCCCATGGTCGTATCGGTCCTGGACGTCCATTTGCAACAATTAAGGAGGTACAAGCATACAACCACCGATCGTACACTTCTGCTAGATTTCTACTCTTCTGTCCTCAGCCTAGTGGCGACTCACAGATCGAACTCAAAGTCGGAATCGGAGTCATCCTTCTTGCTCCTGATGTTCTTCGGTGCTTTCGCATTCGTGCTAGTGGCGGCTGACCGCATTCTTGAGGACGGATCGTCGTCTACGTCTTCCAGGTCGGAGCCGTCACTATCACTGTCCCGATCCGAGCCAGGCGGCCTGCGCTGTTGCGGGATGATTGCGCCAGCCAGGATAAGAACCGCTTCCAGCTCTGCGGGGCGAAGTTTAAGTTAGTAGAGGGTGCATTGTCTGAGGGGTCGTATGTTGGCAGACCTTCGATCTTTCGTTCCCTGTCCGCACCCCAGGCGACCAGCTGGTTCAGGACTTCGCCTTTGCGGTATATTATGAACATAGGCAGACGAGCATCCGGGAGGTTGGGTATGCACTTGTCGCCCACGATCGAGACGAACTTGGTGTGTGGATGGTGCTGGGCGAGTATCTGGACTTGCTGCGCAGCACGGTCGCTATGGGGGATTCTGCACTTCTGCTTAGTTCCGGAGAGTAGCATCGGAAGACAGGAGTACGCACCCATCCTTGTAGAGGAACACTACGACACCCGTTCCCTTCTCCTGCTCGTCGCCTTCCTCGTTGACTTTGCTGGCTTCTGTCACCTCCCGAGTGTAGTCCTCTCGCGAGATCGGGTACACCCTCCCGAAGCGGGCCATCTCCATCTTGCGTGCTTCCTGCAGCCTCCTCCGCCTGAGCACCTCCAATATCCGTTCGGTCTCATCGTCGGGTGCCTCCGCAGCAAGCTCCCTCAGCTGTGCAGCGGTATAGTTCGCACACTTCTCTTCGAGTGTGGGTGCAGGGGGTGGCGAGGGCGTGCGCGGGGTTGGCGGACGCGGAGGGAGGATGCCATGCTTCCGCAGTGCCTCGTTGCTGGTTCAGGGGATATGTATGGGCGTACGCAACATAGGAGGATCTTGCTCACAACTCGGTGTCTTCGTTAGGGTTGACGGCCATGGTAACAAGGAGATGCCTTCAGATAGTGCGCGGTTTAGACCAAGAAGGATTCCGATTCCAATGTCGCATCCACTGCGACGGGACTGCGGTACCGGAATACCGGGTGCGCGAATATTCTAAATTGGGGGGGGGGGTTGTAACTTGTCGACAAAGTAACCTATTGAGGAATAACCAAGCTGATAGGCTGATTACTGAGGTCTAGCTTGCACGCTAGTGGATGACTTTCCGTAACGATTTAGAAATTCTAAACTAGTTCTAAACGAGATCTCGGAGTTTGAACCCGTTTAGAATGCGTGGGGCTCCATCCGTAACCTGTCGCACACCAGGGAATTCTAAATCTTAGAGGCACCTAGCGCCCGTCGGGAAATCCTTTGGATGCGTGTTAGGTAAGCGTGAGGGAGGGCGCACCTGCCAAATCGGTCAGAGTGGGGCGCGCGCACTTCCTGATACGGCGGTTTAGAGTGCGGTTTAGAACTAGAAGGGGGGGTCGACCCCCCCTTCTAAACTGTGGGCGCTTAGAGCGTTTAGAACGAGGTCGTCTTGCTAAGCGAGCCGTAGCCACGAATGACGCAAGCGAGCACGCGAGCACAAAGTTTACGGGCTGACAGCCAGCGACAGGTCCTGTCAGGGGCGTGGCGCCTGTCCAAGCCACGCTTTCGACCGATCGGCGCGCTGCTGGAGTATCCCGAGCTCAGGCGCCCCGCCCCGTCCTGTTTTGGAACTATGTCGGCGTCCCGCCCTGTTGCCCTTTACGTGTCTTTTGTTTGAAATATAAATATGAATAAAATTTAATTGCTGATCACTTTCGCCTTGGCTGACACGTTGTCTCATCCTCGTCGTCTGGATCCTCATCGTCGTTGAACGCCACGACACACTGTACATCGTGCCATTCGGATGCTTCTGTCCCATCTCGTTCATTGACTTCCCCAAGCTCATCCTTCAGTGTGGCCATGTTCGCAGCCCCATTGCGATATAGACTATCTCGCGCCGTCGTGAGTCCCCATCTCCCCGACCTCCCCTCCCACCCGGACTATTCACCCATGCGTGGTCGCAGGGGCCGTCGTTCGTCTCGTTCGTCACGTCTGTCGACGAGGGGCCGCCGCTCCCACTCGCCTATGATGACACCCTCGTCTTTCACTCTTCCGGCCTCCCAAGCGTCGTCTGTCACGTCCTCCCCGTCGGCATATCCGCGCAGCGACGCACACCTCAAAACTGCGCTCTCGGAATCCCGGAGCCTCATGACATACGATGGTGATGGCACCTTGGTTCCAGTTGCTTAGTACGTACTTCACTCTGCCTTTCGATGCTGACGCTGACAATTCCTAGTCCGTGCGATACCAAGGGGACCCCCATCCCCATCGACAAGCTCATCGCGTACAACCGCTCGCACCACTTCCTCGACGTCTTGTCGTGCTTTTGCGAGCACGTCTACGGCAGGCCGCGACCTGTGCGCATCCTCAAACCCCGCGGCGGCGAGCATGAAGGAGATATCTGCCTCGGCTGCCCTGACTGGCAGGCTGACGGCATCGACCCCGATTCGGGGCGCCCGGCTGGATGTCGCTATTGGGGTATGTGCGCTCTACCTCATGCCATGCGCATCGTTGTTGCTCACCCTTTTACACGCCTTCGCCAGTCAACGTCAGCCGCAAGTTCGCCAGTGGGTGGGAAGGCATCAAAATGGTGCAATACCCAGCGCGCTATGGGAGGTACCTGAGTAAGTGTTTGCTGATGAGTACTTTCACAAGTTCCTAACCCCTGTTAGACCCTCGACGCGAAGCCTCGTCGCCTGTCCGCGGCACGCCCCCGTCGCCTGTCTGTAGCACGCCCTCAGCATCCTCCTCTCAGCGCACGCACACGCTTGGCAGCTCAGACTCTCCCTCGCACACGTCGTTCTCTGACCGCCTGGACGCCGAGGCTGCCCCTGCCGTCAGTACAGCCCCCGCCGCCGGCTTCGCCCTCCCCAAGGACGCGAAGGAGATGCAAGGCGAGTTGCATCATGAAGATGATGCGCCATCGTTCACTAATGTAGTTCACAGAGGATTCTGATGAGCGCTACATAATCCCCGCCTTGGGGCTCAGAGACAATCCAGTTGATCGTACGTCAACGAATATCGTGTGTATTGTATGGTGCTAATATGTCTTGTACAGGCAAGCCAAAGCGCAAGCTCATTGGCCCTCCTCCCGGCTTCAATCCTCCGGGGGTAGACCCCAATGATAGGCCCCTGAAGCGCCTCCGAGAGCGGCTGGCCGCCTTAGGCAGACCGCCCCCGACCAAGGTATCCCGCATGACTGCCTTCGCCCGTGGCTCTAGCGGCTCTATCCAGCCACGCGACCTCGGCGGCGCCCAGCCCAACTCTCACAAAACCTCCACGCGCAAGCCTCCGGCCAGCGGCATCGACGTCATCAACATCTCCAGTGACGAAGACGACGCCCTGGTCAGGTCGCGCACGCCGTCGGCTACTCGCCGGCCCCTCGAGATCGCGCGCGCGCGCACTGGTGTCACTGCGCCGCGTCCGCGCCACGTGGAAACGCAAAATGCGTGCGCCGTTGTCGACGACGTGCCAGTCTCTCGCAGTAAGCAGAACGATCCCCAAAGCCACCAGGAGGCTCCATCCATGGGTCGTCACGGCCATGATGACAGCGCCCCACCTCCTTATCTTGGTGGAGGCTTGCAGGCCGCGCCCTGGCAAAACCCCATGCCCGGTGCGCCCGGATATCCGATCATGGGAGCTCCGGCCACGCAGCAAGGAGGGTACGGGTACGCTCCTGGCTATGGGCCTCCTTTCGGGGCGGTCATGATGCATCCCGCGGCCCTTCCGTATGGCCCCGGGTTCGGTTTTGGGTATCCTTTTGGATACCCATACGCACCACAGCTGCCTAGTGTTCCACCGAACGGCCCTCGTGCTGGCCGCGCGCAGGACCCTCCTCACGCTGATCCCCCTCAAGTGCATCTGACCGCCGAGCACCCGACCATCGAGCACCCCGCGCTGAGCACCGCAGCTGCTCGCGCGCCGCAATTCGAGGGCCGCACAGGCACCACTAATCTGTGCGTATTCGTCCGCACACCAGGCGATCAAAGCATCGACATTCCTCATCGCTCAGGTCGCGGCACCCACGCGCGCATTGTGGTGCCCGCGGCCATGACGGACTCCATCAGCAATCGCGTCGAATCCTTCGCCCAGCAGCTCGGGTTGCGCCCCCCGCCCCCATATGCGAACGACTCGGAGGCAGCCCTTGAGCCCCTCACCGGGCCACTTGAGCTACTCGACGACGGCGCGGGCCCATCCTCTGCGGGTTTGAACCTGGAAGGGGCATCGAAAGGCGACGCGGCTATTGACGAAGGGGGAGCCGCTTGTGATGGAGCGGGCAAGTGACCTCGGCGCTGGAAAGGCAACGGGTAGGTGTGAAACGTAGACATACGTCTACGCGTATTTTGGACTCTCTAACAACGGCCGCGAATGCATCTGTGTCTCGATTGTATTGCCTGTTACCTGTATGTACTTGTATGATTAACCCCCACTCAAAGCGACTCCTTGTTTTGTTTGTATGTACTCACGTTATATATTGGTTTTCTTGGCATAAAAAGACTCTAAGTAAATACTATGGCGTCCTTGAAAGCCCACGTACAACACGAAGAAGATGCTGACATGTGACCGCGTCTGGCAGCATGTGACCGCGTTTGACCATTGTACAACGCCATCTTCGAACAACTGCACCGTCTCATTGCTGATCAACCACAAGCTGTCGCACTAAGCCTGTGTCGTGAGGAAAGAAGAAATTAGGAAGGTTGCTTCGTAGTCAGAACGAATCGTCCTAGGCGTCCTGACAGTCCGACAGCAGCACGAGTTACTATCCAGCCGAGTGCCAAAGTACCTCCTCCTTCTGGATGCAATCGAGGGAGCGGTCCGCGGCCGGTCAAATCCGCGGTGCAGGCATTCAAGACGTTTCCCACAGCTGCCCAACAGAAATTCGTAGGGTCAAGGAGGAGATCAACAGCGGTCGTACTATGCTGGAGCGCATCTCGAACATCATGAAACAGATGAACGGCCCAGGCTGCCCGAATCCTGGTATCGCGCAAGGAGTAGTCCCGAACGGGATAGACATGTAGGTTCCTATTTTGTTGACAATACCGCGCAGATCCCACAGCTTATGATGTCGTTAGGATCCCGATGTCGACCTCACCTGTACCACATCAGCGTGTTGTGGGTGCGACGCCAAACCGGTCGCAGGCCTGGCTGCAGCAACCCTCGAGTTCCTCTCCCGCGCACCAATTCAGTAGCCCGCGGCCAACGACGAACGGCCATATCATGTCTAACGACAATCCCCAGCAGCCCAATATGCAGACGGCCACTCCACAGCTTCCCCCACAGATGCTTGCGAATCAGCACAATCAGCACATGCAGCGGACGGCCACCACCCCCTTGCCACAGGGTCTCAATGCTGGCCTCGCACCTCCGGGGCCACAGCCGGTCCAGAATGGGATAACAAACGGATTCCCGAATGTCAGTATGGGGGCGCCTGGTGGACAGCGTGGACAGCGCGCCCAGCCCTGCCAGCAGCAGCAAGCGCAACGAGACCAACAAATGCAACTGCTGCAGCAGCTGCAGCTTCTCACAGGCTTCGTACCACGCCACATGACGCGCGAGCTATTCAATACCGTGTACTGTGTACTACAAGAACTGGCTCCCGAAGAACCCCAAGGACAAGCTCCTCCTGAAGTACGAGAACCGCGCGATCGACCTGTACCAACTCCACTACGAGGTGATGAAAGCCGGAGGCGTTGCCCGTGTGAGTACACGCTCACCTCTCAGTCCTGACGTATATAGCTTACGGCGTCCGAAGGTCATGCAAAACGACCTAAGGCCATTCATTGGTGCGAAACTAGTGTTTGTCAATATACCCGCCTCAGGCACGAAGCCCGCCAAAGCTGGCCCCGCGCTCGCAACCGCGTCGCGAACATCTACAAGGAGTTCCTCTCCGTCTTTGATCGCCACTACACTGGGTCTATGGCTCGTCAATACCAGCAGACAAAGCAGCAGATGGGCGTTGGCAACATGGAGAATGGTGCCCAGGTTCCGAACCAGAGCGCTGGGCCTTCCGCACCTCCCGCGGCCGGTCCTACAGGCGGCGTTCAAGCTCTGAACTCTCTTAGGCCCCTGGCCGAAATCCGAGACAGCCAACTTATGGGCGAGACCATCTCGTATTCAATTATCCCCACTGCCGAGCTCGAGCGCAGAAACGCTCCGCAGCATGTCATCGAACTCGTTGGGCGCAGTCGCGACCAGTTGCGGAACATGTTCGAGCAGCAGCGCGCCTTCCGCACACATCTAGCGCAGAACTCGCAAAAGCTCGCTGTATGCGCCTCCTCCAACCTTCCGCATCGACATCAGTAGATGGCAGAGGTTGGGTAGCGAGGTGGAATGCCTCGGCGTTGGCGAGGCGTTTGTGGAACGTGGTGGTGGAGCGCAGGCGACGGCAGCGGACGGGGACTATTCATGTCAGCGAGCACGGCGCGAAGCAGTTATGCTTGTATAAGTAGGTATTCATCTGTCAATATCTCGTGAACAGTACCCTTTCCGCGCAACACCATGGATTTCAACGCTCCTGGCAGTAAAAGACGCGAAGGCTGAACAGCGGAAGCGTTTCGATGCCAAGGTCCAACAGCGGTGAGCATGCGCGCGCGCCAACAAAACCGACGATACGCAGCCGTGTGCGTTTGCCATTTCCGATTCAACTCGTATCCGTCAACGTAGCGAAGAGCCAAGTTGAGTGCACAAGAACTCGCTATCGGACTCAGAGATAGTGCTGAGGCATTGAGAGCGTTGCAGCTTTGGGCGCGTATGTGGGCGTTTGGATTGTGTGGGTCCTCCCATCACGGCCGATCGTCAGAACATGAACTTCGGCTATTCTCTCCGCCCCGTCGATCTATAAATCGCTTTTTTCCCGAGCCTCTTGCTTTTCTTTGGCTACCATCACCTTGTGTGCGTCGCGACGTACAGGTAAGGGCAATCTGCGTTCTTCACCACTACACACCACGTACGGCGTCAAGCATACGGCGACGACCGTATTACGGATACATCCCCGTGGTTTAGGCGGGGCCATACCTGGCCACCCTACCAACGGGCGATGTTGAAGTATTCTGCGTCGCTTTTTGACGCCGTCGCCTTTTATACATTGCGCTGAGGGGGAGGAGGGGGGCAAAACGCCCGCCACTGGCAGCCCCTTTGTATTGCCATAGCACATGCACGGTTTAGGTGGGGCCAAACCTGGCCACCCTACCGCCGCATGCTGTTGTTAACTCGAAGTCGGCCCCAATGCGCCCCAGCGCCCATTAAGCTGTGCCTGCAATAGAGGTCTAAACATGCGCTTTCAGCACTCTGTTGTTTGGGCTATGAAGTGCGGGCAATCACCTCTCTGACGCGTATGTGGTCTGCGTACAGGTTTACGAGCGCCGCGTCCTCAAAGAAACAGCGGTATGTAAGCAGCATATTTGGGCTAGATGAATGCTGACCACAATGCCGGTTCCTTTGAAGAGCGTATTGCTGCTGTGGCAGAGGCGGAGACGGATGCATAGCTTTGTATACTGCGCGACAGATGCGTCTCTATTGCTGGACCGCGCCCTGCGTGACAGCGCTGAAGATGGGCGACCTCACGGCCCCCTCCCCTTCCCGAGCAATGAAGACGCCTTCCAACGCCGCACGCCCTCGGCTGTGTCTCTGACGCTGACGTCGCCTAGCCCGCAGCTGTTGTCGGCCAGTGAACGTACGACGGCTTCAGCTCTTTCCGGTGATCTCTCTACGCCAATACTCACATTCTGTTCAGCAGCCGTGGGCGCAAGGTCCACTCCATTCACCCATCCCGTTGACAGCAAACAATACTATGGCACGCGCTCATGCAAAGAACGGGATCGTGAACGCAAGAAAACACGGCGTTGCGAATCACGCCGGGCCGCACGCGAGGACGGGCTAACGCACATGTCGGCTGTGGGGTTCAATAAATACGTCCTTGGTGCGGAAGCCCTGCGCTCAGAGCAAGACGTAGCATATCTCCGTATCGCTCGCGGAGGGTACCTAGGCAAGCAAGTACACGACCGACGCAAAGTTCGTACCGTTGCAAATCTCCTTGAAAAGGGCTTTACGTACTTTGCATGGGACGGAAAGTACGTGTATTGCTTGGCCTGCATCCGATCTAGCTCAGCTCTGCCAGGTCACCCCACGTTCTGTTGGATGCGCATGGCCGCATTCTTGCTATTTTAGCTGGTCATCCTGCCGATGGCAAGTGGAATGCCATCATCGAGGAGGCCAGTGAGGCCATGGAACGCGCTCGAAAGGAATGCGAGCTCGACGACGGGAAAATTCACCGCCGGGGTAAATTTGCCACTCTTGCTCGTGGGGTGTCGTTTGGGGGCGGCCAGACCGTGAGTGCATCATCTGAAAACCTCGGCATTGTGCTAAAACAGCATATCAGGCACCGACCAACATGGGCAACGACGCACATCATGAAGAAGTCCTTAGCGCGCTGTGCGGGAACAAAGCTATTCAACGACTCGCTGGCTTCGGAAGCAGTGAGTGCACACCAGCACGTATGCGGAGTATACGGTGACAAGTGCTGTAGGCGTTCTTTCCACATATGCACCTCGCGTATACGAACGGATGCAAGACCGTCTGGGCACACTCTACCAGGCTGATCCCTCATTGCAGAAGAACTTCAAGAATAGCATCTATCCTGCCGCGTCGTTCAATTTCGGGCGCAAAACCGTTTGTTATCCGCACACAGACGCAGCCAACGATCCTTGTAATTACTGTCAAATCACGGCGCTCGGACGGTACGACCCGAGGAGAAGTGCGCACTTCGTCATGTACGACTCAGAACTCATCATTGAGTTCCCTCCTGGAGCCACCATCTTCACCCTCTCGGCCATTGAACGCCATGGCAATACGCCTTTGGAGGAAGGGGAGACCCGGCAGTCGTTCATGCAGTACTGTGCAGGGGGCTTACTGCGCTGGGTTGAGGCAGGACTCCGCACGCAGGTTCAATTTCAGAAGGATGATCCCGACGGTAAGGCTGCTTTCGATCGTAACGCGGAAGAAAGGAAAAAGGAGTTCATAGCATTACTTCCCACACACGAGGAGCTAGTAGCGTCAAAGTCAAGTCGTACTTCTGAACGACCTAGTTTGTAGTATAGTTACACACGATTCCCACAGCACGTCCCAAACAAAGCGTATCTTGACCAGCGATGTTTATAGATGGAAGGCGAGCCGGCATATACAGCCCCATGCAGAGCCTCACGCGGCGCCCGCATACGCTGCGACAACGGCGAACGTGCCTCCACCATCTGGTGTTTTGTACAACACATGCACGCACGCATATATGTGTATATATATTAGGCTTGCAAAGCAGTACAAGGGATAGCTGCAGGCTGCTTATGATGTCTTAAAGGACTTCTTACGTTTCTGCTTAGGTTCAGGAGAAGGCGGCAGCAGCGGGCGTTCATGCCGTTTAAGCCCGCCCTGCAGTGCAGCGTTCACCTGCATCGATGTTGCTTGTAGTGGAGTGGGCCTAGGCACCACGGGAGCTCCTACAACAACATGAGTAAGTGTTATAGGGTCAACCCTGGACGCAGACGCACCATGACCAATAGCCTGAGTACTCGCTGCACTCCCACCCGCAGATACAAGGTGTTCATCGTACAGTACGCGAAACTCCTCGAGTGCATCTCGGAACTCATGGAGAGAGTCCGTCAGAATGAGCGCATGCCGAGAGCCACGGAGCATGCTGTTCACGCCATGTAGTCGGGGTAGAAGGAACGCGACGTTGGCCTCAATGTCGCCCTGTACTTGGTGGTGAACTGCACGAAGGCCGGACGACGTTGACATTGTGTTGCCACCTGGGGCGACGCCCATGGTCATCTGCTGAAAGGGTGCCTTCATACATCCTGTTCAGCGTAGGCGACACGGGACAATGACAGCTACATACCATGGGGGTGGCTCCCTCGATTCCGTCAGGCGCGAAGAGCTCCAGCTCATCCACGTCGCCAGTGGCCGCGTCAACACTTTGAAGGTCCTCCTCAAGCGCATCGTCATCGTCGGAGGCGGCTAGGTTGTCGTGCTGCAACTCTTCCAGTTCCAGTGCGAGTCCAAGGCTCGTCGGGAGCACTTCATCGAGATGGGCGGGTGGCAGAGGACAAGCTGGACGGCGTTGATGTATTGATGCCACTGGCGAGGGCATGGCGGCTGCTGTCGACTCGGCAACCGGCATTGTCGTAGGCGACGTAACGGCCGACGGGTACGCATCCCCGTACCATCGGCGGTTGCGGTTCTCCGTGTCAACGGCCTCGGCTTCTGTGAGAGGAAACAGGAACCGATGTTCAAGGAAGCCAGCTACACTCCATTCTTCAACGAGGAGCCGGAAAGCGCGAAGGTGCTTGCACGCCGCGCCTCGTGTTCGCCAGTCAGGGCAGGAACAAGTAGCAGCTCCCGAGGGGTGAACGGTCTGTACGTAGAGTCGATCGTCATCGTTGGAAGGCTTGCAAGTCGTCCAGAGCTCATATGGACAACCGGCCTCCACAGGGGTCAGATGGCGATGGTCAAAAAGAGCGCGTGCTGCGAGATCACGGCAGGGTTCAGGTGGATACCATGCGCGCGGTATGAATTCAACGGCCGGCGCGCCCGTGTGTGAACGAGTGGACAGTGTACCTCGCTCTCGCCCCACCGCTGCCCGAAGGTCGGCCCCGCCTGCGGCTACACGGAACCGTTCAATCTTCCAGTGTTCATATGCTGATGTTACACGGTGTCGGGCGAAAATACGCGGGAGGATGTCGGTCACTAGGTGATAGATGAGTACATCAAAGCGCAAGCGACGCCCGGAGTGCTGCCATTGCGGAATGTGTGCCATTTTCAGTTTGCCATTGAACGACTCGAGGTGGTTGGTTGTTGTGATGACCTTCTCAAGCGGGACGTCCATGAGGGCGGCTGCATCCACACGCCCCTTCCTAGCCCAGCTACGCCACATATCGATCGGCATCCAAGTACCTCGGAGGTACTGCATGAAGCTCTTGATGGCTTCGGCAGCTTTCTGACCTTCGGGCCCCTCCGACGCGATGCGTGGGAGCCCACTCTCTTGGCTTGTCATGAGACGAAGCGCATCCTCATAACGGGTAGTATCAAGCAGGCTAGAAACCGTGAGATCAGCAGATGTGTGCATCGGAAGGACCGGAGTCACGTACGCTTCTTCCAAGGCTTTCATAAGTGCTTCGATGCGGGCACGCCAACCTTCATCAACCAACTTGAGAACTTGGACGCGCCTGTTCGTCCAGCACTGCCGGACATGAAAGCGGCACAGGAGCAGATGGATGGAGGGCCAGATAGTAAGTAAGGCGCCGCGTTCCTTCGCGTCGGTGTCTGTCATGGCCACAGCAGGTGCAAACATGGTGGGTGGGCCAGATGTTCCAGCCGGAAGTGAAGGGGCATTGTCAGGGCGCGAAAGCCAGTCGCGCCAGCTACCAATAAGTTCCGTAAGGATTGCAGTATCATATCCGGCATGAGTCTGCTTCGTCCCAGTGGGCGCTGAGAACAAAAACATAGCCACTGGGATGCCGCTATTAGTCTCATCGATACCCATTGCAATCCATAGCAGAAGCCTCGAAGCACATAGACCGAAAGTACCATCAAGCACTAGTTGCCCGCCGTGACAGTAACGCCATGCAGCGTTTCGCATTTCGGCTGTTGATATGCAGACTTTGAGGCGATCGCGCTTGGTCGTGCGCGCGCTGTAGTGGAATATCGCGTCTTGAATCTCGCGCTTGAAGAACTGGCTCTCAGGGTCAAGCCAGTTGTGCACGTTATGCTCCGGGCGGGCTTTGATATTCACTGCGAAGTGCTCGCGGTAGTGCCGGCGGTAAAGCCCTCTAAAGTCAGCCGTCTCGAGGTTGAAGCGATGGTTCGCGAGGGCAGGCGCCGTCGACTTTTGCTCGCGATACGCTTTCGCAGATAGCATTTCTAGATTTTTGTTGCGTATTTGCGATACACTTGCGCTTGCTTAGATTCCATGCGAAGTCCACATAACCGTATTACTTACCTTGCGTTCCCTCGCAGCTGGGCCAGCGCCACCTCTACAACATGGGGATGTAAAGGGACCGAGGGATATCGTACCATCATGGCCTCCCGACAAGCAGCGTTATGCTCAAAGACGGCCAGTATGCGTAAAACAAACCCGGTCTCCTCAATGAACGTAATGTCGGCATGCGCAAGACAGCCTGTGAAGGGGTACGGCGCGCGCCGCGTTCCTCCATCTTCCTCACCTTCCCCAAGATCTTCCGTCCGTGAGGCAGTCCCACTGGTCACGCTCGTTTCCGCCGCGGCCGCGCTCACTCCCTTGCCGCGTCCTCTCCGGCGAGTTTGAGAATTGTAGCCACAAGCACTACATCAGGAGTTGAATGAATAATGCGCACAAGCGATATCGACGGAGCACCTTACCATTGATACATCGCGCGCAAGAGGGTATCCTTGGTCACCTTTCTATAGCGCCTCCCGGTCGTCCCGGACACCTTCCATTTCTTGTCTAATGACTGTAGCGAGCTTTTGTCCAAGCCCATATCACGCAAGACCTCCTGCGCGCGTGCCTGGTTGAGATCGTTGTATATTCCTTCGAAATGTTGTCTGGCCTTGTAGAGACCTTGCAAGTAAGCCTTGCTTTCTTCATTGCAATATAGGTACTTCAACAAGGGCTGCATATACATGAGTGAGGCGCATCAATAGTAATCTACATATAACCAACATCTACGTGAAGCTTCCGACCGTCCCAATCATGCCCGCGCGAGGGTGATATCGGCGTAGGCGGAAGTCCGAGCGCGACACTGTGGCGAGGCGTGCTCGCGCCGCTCCGGTCAGGTTGCAGACCAGACAAGCCAGCTTCGGAGTCGCGGGCACACGGAGATATGCCTCCGTGCCGAACATTGCCTACAAACAAGCTGTGAGTCACACGATGGGCTGCGCAGCTCATACAGCTACGCACTTTCATGGAGAATATGCTCTCCAATAGGCCCGTGCGACAGGGGCTCCAATATCGTTGCATCTCGTGGGTGTGCGTAGGTACCCGCGCGACCATCGTGAGGGGCGAATGTTGCCGTCATGAAGGGTTGAACGACCACAGGAGATGAGACCGCCTCACGCGATGAGACTGACTCGAAACCCAACCTGGCCGTAGGCGCAGGCTGATCATCGCACAAGTGAAAACCTTTGGGCATTCCGAAAGAGGACAGACGTCGCTTCCGAGGGCAGACGAAGCTAAGGCGCAGCAGACGGGGAGGATGCGAAGGGAGGGGGCGGGGCCTGGAGAGTTGAGGCGAGGACGAGCAGTGGGTCGTCTTTGCACCTACACTCAGATGGTACTTCCAATACTTTGACAGTCTGCTTGCAAACTTGGCAAGTACGCGGTGTGGCGTACGTCCCCATTGTCGGATGACCGACACGCGTGTACGCATCGACGTACTCTACCTGTGCACTTCCCTTGTGTGTCGCGCCCTGGCCAAGCAGCATGATCGGCGAATTCTTGTTGCATACGGAGGAAACTATGACGGTGCTCTGTCAGCGAAGCCCCAGTACGGAATATACAGATGGGGACTTAGTACGTCAAGTTATGGACACTGGGCGTGGTGATCTGACCGGCGCGCGTGCACATATTGACATATGCTGCGCGCACACTTCCTTTGTGTCGCGCTCTGGCTGAGCGGCGTGACGGGCGGGTTTCTGTTCGAAAAAAGGAGGTCGCTACAATGTGAACGTGTGAGCACAACGCCGAGATAAACAAACAAATAAGGGCTTATAGTGCCGTGATCCAGACACTGACCAGCCCAGCTCACTCGAGTGACGTCGCGCGGATCGATGAATGGCCTCATTGCGGGCGCACAAAGTCGCATGGAGGGCCCCATAACTTCGCAGCGGTGACATACCGGGCGTGCCCACGTTGTACAAGGACTCTCCGTGTCAGCACGAAGGCGCGTGCCGCTGCCTCGCTGCAACGTTGCACATTGTTTGAGGAAGCGCGTGGTCGGAACCAGACACACGTTGTTACCTCGTTTCAAGAGATTAACAGTTATCGTTGTGGGGCAGATAGGTTATACGGTCGGTATTGTAGAACAATAGGGAACGGCCTGATGGCGGGAGAGACAAAAGCAGTAGGAGGGCGCGATTGTTACCATAAGCGCCCGTGCGTTGTTGGACAGGGCGCATTCCCACAGCTATGATTCTTCTTGAACTCTAATTCTTGGCGCTTCTGTGGCGGACAAGTGATAGACGTTTCCTGTCATTTTTGTGCGTCTCGCCTTTCCCAACCGCCCATCAACTGCGTCATTCGTGGCGACAGCTCACCTGCCGGTCGTCTTGCGTTCGGAGTTCGAACTGCTCCACATATCTGAGATCTCCTTCCTTATTGAGCGTTTAGAACTGGTTTAGAATTTCTAAATCGTTACGGAAAGTCATCCAATAACTCTGAAAACAAGTGCACCACTACTCTGTCCGAACCACTACTTCGAGACCGAACCTCGACAGGATGGCTGCAATATAACCTCTCACTCTGGCTGAATGCGTCTACGACATAGAACGGCATTAGCCCAACGGAAATCCATGCCTTTCGCTATGAGTTGCATCAGATTCGACCGGAGTTTGACGCCTCTGCTCGAATGCTGCGACCGTATCGCTGCGGTAAGCTTCCAAAAGACTCCGCGCAGAAGCCCCCATGCATGAGGCTGCGAGTTTCCAAACCAACGCTTGCGTCTTCCTCAAGAACTGCTTCGCAAAGTTCTTGTTGCCATTCGCTTAATCCCCACTCGACCCTCAGCCGATGCTTTGAACTCCTTCGAGCCCTCACTTCTTGACTCGCGACCGATGGCTCTAGATCAAGTCAGCGATGCCCTGCTACCCCGACGATATCAGGAGGAGATTTTTACCCGTGCTCAGCAAGGGAATGTCATCGCGGCGTTGGACACAGGTAGTGGCAAAACGTTCATCAGTACCCTCTTGATCAAATGGGTTGCTGCTCGCAATATCGGTGGGGACAAGATCACAGTGTTCCTCGTCCCAAAGGTGGCTCTCGTGCAACAGCAAGGAGAGTTCATATCCAAGCAGACAACGCTCAGGGTACGGCAGTTCTCCGGGGCAACCGCCCACGATATGGGCGACAGAGAGGGCTGGAGGAAGGAGTTTGAGGACGCAGATGTTTTCGTGATGACCGGTGAGCAGCTTGGAGGCTACGTGCAGTAGAACTTGAATATCAACTTTCGTTCGCAGCCCAGATATTCTTGAATCTCCTCACCCACTCGCATTGGAGCATGGATAAGGTATGCTACATTTCATGGGTGTGATCCTTCGCTCACTGGCGACACGATAGGTCTCCTTGATAGTATTCGACGAGTGTCATCACACCCGCAAGAACCATGCATACAACGGTATCATGCGAGAGTATTTCCAGACCCCCGTAGGATCTCGTCCAAAGGTCTTTGGGATGACTGCCTCCCCGATCTGGAATCCGAAGAATGCAGTGGAATCTCTGGCTACGCTCGAACACAACCTCGACTCCAAAGTAATCGCAGTGAAGGAACATGTAGACGAACTCGTCGGGCATTCACCGAAACCCACAGAGGTATGTTGCTTGATGTCTGTCGTTCGTTCCCCGTTCCGACGATTGCCCTAGATCATACAAGTATACCCTACCCCTCCTGAAACATATCCGGACTACGAGTCCAAGTCCCTGAAGCAGAGGCTTGACCTGGAGCACTTGCCTCCCAAGATTGGCATCCCTGTCGAGAAGATTTTGACAAGATACGCCGTCACCTTCTACAGCCTCGGGCCGTTCGGCGCGGAACTATTCCTGTATAACGAAGTAAAGCAACGCGTATCTCAACTGATTCAAGATGCCCTCGATTCCGCCATGGATTACTTGACTCCTGCCCAGTATACAGAGAATGCTCGAGGTCTCACGGATATCCACCAAGACGACCTCGTACATCCTAAGCTACGGGAGATTGAGCAGACATTGGCCGAATTCAGCTCATTCTTCGACCCTCCCGAGGGCTCAACACCTCCAGAGATCCCACTGACATGGTGTTCCCCCAAGGTCCGTGTGCTCGCCGAGACACTATTTGACAGGTACACAAGCTCCTTCCAAGGGATTGTGTTCGTCGAACAGCGCCATGTTGCGGCATGTCTGGCGACGTTGCTATGCCGTATCCCGCTCATCAGCCATATCATCAAGGCCGAGCAGCTTGTAGGGCACGGAAGAGACGCTGGCGCGAAGACCAACACGAAAGGTATGGGCACTCGGAATCAGCAAGATACTGTGCAGCTATTTCGCGAGCGACGCATCAATGTCTGTAAGTAGTCAGTCGCATCCGCATCGTTGATGGCATATCCTGATAGAGAGTAGTGGTAGCCACCTCTGTCGCAGAAGAAGGCCTCGATTTCCCTGTATGTAGAATCACGCCTGGGAGCGCATACCCACGTCACCTCGCAAGTTGGCGCACTGTTGTTGTCCAAGGGTTGCTAGTATGTTGAAACAACATACTGGCAACACATGGCTACCTAACAGCCTGCCATGGTCATTGCTTGCGAGATGATCTGGGTATGTGTTTCCGGTGTCTCTGACCCTGTGCTGACGTCTGTTAGGCATGCGATCTAGTGATTCGTTTTGATCCCGTACAGCACATGGTTGGATATGTGCAATCGCGAGGCCGTGCACGACACAAGACGTCGACATTCATTATAATGGTCCAAGAGGGCTCTCAGGCGCAGGCTGAGCGATACCTACAATTCCTGCACAGCGAACCGCAACTCAAGCAGGTCTACCAGGAACGAGACCTTGCGCTGTCAACGCCGGATGAAGACGAAGACGACATGCAGGACGACCCCGCCGATCTTGCTGAGCGCGAGCGATTCGTCGTCCCGACTACCGGCGCTATCCTATCGTACACCAGTGCCATAGGACTCCTCAACAATCTCTGCTCCCTCATCCCCCGGGACAAGTTCACCCCGATGCACGTACCTAAGTATACGGGCGACTTCAACGCCACTGTCCACCTACCTTCTAGCCTACCTCTCCCCGCCGATCTTCTTGTGTACGAGGGCCCGCCTCGACGCTCAAAGAAGGAAGCGAAACGTGCCGCGGCCTTCCTGGCTGTCAAGAAGTTGCATTCGCTGAACGTCTTTGACGACTACCTGTTACCCGCGAAGAGCTCTCGCGGCAGGGAGAAAGAGGATCCTGATGGCGTCCCTATCGGGGATGTCAGCAAGATCCCCGACGTCATGGAGGTTCGCGTTCGCGACCCGTGGGCCCTCGGCCGGACACTTTGGCTTCATGTGGTGCATCTTGACGGACGTCCTTCTGCCGGCCTCGTCACTGGTACGCCCCTTCTTCCCGTCGACTTGGTCGCGAGTGGCTTTTACATCTCGATGGACGAGCCTCGCGAACTCGTTCTCCATCCCCTGGACGCGTGGAGCCAGCGCCGCGCGATGGAGGACTACACGCGGATGGGCCTATGGTGGTGCATCACTGGCAGAGGAATCACTCTTCCGCTGACGTGTTACCTGGTCCCTATCACGCGTGACTATACGGTCGACTTCGCCGCGATCGAGCAGGCGATCCTCCATCCCTTCGGTTCTTATAACTGGGATGGGGTCGGGAAGGAGCACTACGGACACCTCCTATACATGAACAACAAGGAGGCCGGGCACCCGATGATCCTCCATAGGCTCCGTCCCGACATCTCACCGTCTTCGCAACCGCCGCCGGGGTCCAGAGAGGAGGCGTTCCCGACGTACCGAGACTACTGGCTATACAAGTACACCAGGAAGGGGTATACGCCTGCGATTTCCTCCGATGGCCCGTGTGTGGAGGGCATCGTGCTCGACCGCAACGTCTCTTGCTCCTATTCGTTAGACAACACAGATCGCCCCTCCAGAACCAAGACCATGACCACCGTAATCTTCCCCCTCGAGTTCTGCAGATGGGCTATGATGCCTGAGCACATCTACCGGACGTTCTTCATCCTTCCCGAGCTATGTCATCGTGCTACGGACGTCTGGCGCGCACGCGAGGCCCGTATCGCACTCAAGTTACCTCCCATCGCCGACGACGCCCTCGTCCAAGCGCTGACGCTCCCGAGCGCGAGCACCTCTTTCAACAACCAGCGCCTGGAGACGCTCGGCGACGCCGTCCTGAAGCTCGCGGCCGTGGTCCACCTCTTCAACAAATTCCCACATCGGCACGAGGGCCAGCTCGACAGCATGAAGCGAGTCTCGGTCTCGAACAGGACGCTACTCGCCCGTGCTGTCGAGCGATGCCTCGAGCGCCACCTCAGCAGCGAGAACCAGAGCATTCGTATGTGGAGGTACATCACGTCCGACGAGGATGACCTGTACGCGTTACGGGCGCGTCGACGCACGGCTAGGCAGTTTCCGCGGAAGAGCATGCAGGACTGTATGGAGGCAATTCTAGGCGCAAGTTACGTGACGGGAGGTATCGACATGGCGTTGCGGGCGGGCGATGCGCTGGGCATCGCAATCGGAGGCCCGAGTCCTTGGAACCTTCGTTATCGGCCTCATGTTCCCAAAACGCCCCCCGCGCCATTGTTTGCGCAACTGCAGGAGACGTTGGGTTACGACTTTGCCAATGGACAGCTCTTGTTGGAAGCGGTCACGCACCCGTCCTTCTCGTCCACGGATTCTACCTCCTACCAGCGGCTTGAGTTCCTGGGCGACGGTAAGCTACCATACGCATCCCGATCAAAATTCTCCGTATCACGAAACTGACGTCCGCATCTCTTAGCACTCATCGACTTGGTCGTTACGGACTACCTATACAAGAAGTTCCCCGAGGCGACATCAGGCCAGCTCTCTTGGGCCCGTTCCCGTACCGTCTGCGCACCTGCACTAGCCGTTCTCGCGGTGAAACGTCTCCGCCTTCACCAGTATCTGCTCATCAACAACGTCGAGCTCAGCATCGCGATCGCTCGATATGTCCCCATCCTAGAGGAGATCTCTGACGAAGAGATCATCCACCATGGATGGAAGCAGGATCCGCCAAAGGCGCTGAGCGACGTCTTCGAGAGCGTCATGGGCGCGCTCCTCGTCGACTGCGAGTATAACTACGACAAGGCGGCGGCTATCGTCGAGATCGTCATGGAAGATTTCCTTGCCCTGCTCCATCCAGACATGCCCAGGGACCCAGTGTCCCAGCTGATGGTCTGGGTAGCACAGTCAGGATGCAGATGCGTTCGTTTCGCGTGAGTAGCAAGCCCCCTCCCACGTCTACAGCCCCTCTGACCCAATTGTTGCAGAAAATCCCAGAGCCGGCCGGAGCTGCGGCGGTACGATAGCATGTCGGTCCTCGTGCACGATACGACTGTCGCGGGGCCGGTCGCTGCCCCCAATCTGTCCATGGCGAAGGGCTTGGCTGCCGAGGAAGCACGGAGGGTGCTTGACGATCCGGCGTCCCCTCACCACCTCTCACGGATCTGCGTCTGTGGCATGGAAGTGGCAAAGGCGGACGAGCCTGTTGAAGTGCCTCTGGAAGTGGCCAAGGAGGAGCTCGACGACGAGACCAAGGAGGGCTTCGCAATACTAGCCCAGATTCTACTTGAAGAAACAGAGGACCTCGGATCGAATATCGCCAAGGAAGGTGCAGATGCAGACCAGGAACAAACCGAGAGCGAGGACGACGAAGTCAGTATACCTCTGGATACGAACGATACGGTCGATGAGCTTGAAGTCGAGAAGTTGATGCAGCTGGATGTATAGTAGCAGCGGCAGCGGCGGGACTGGCATGAATAATTAGGGGACCGATGGGCAATGACTGGATTTAGCTCTGTATCGTTATGGGAATTGTTTCGTTAGGTCAGCATCAGTGTATCCGTAGAAGTGTAGCATTCCGTTGACGATAGATGCGGAGGTAATAGAGAAAGAACAAGACGAACCTAGACCGCAATCTACCGCGTCAGCATCGATACGAGCTGACAATAGATAGACGAGCGGGACGGAATAGGACGGAAGGGGGGGAAGCGAACCTGGAGTGGAGATGAGACGAGACAGACGAGACGACAGAAAAGGGGAAATGTCCATGGAAGAGCTCGTTGAGGAGTGCATTGAG